>CAUYUJ010000193.1:52500-55000 GCA_963575745.1 Prorocentrum cordatum
GAGGAGGAGGAGGAGGAGGAGGCGGAGGAGGAGGAGGCGGAGGAGGAGGAGGAGGGTGGAAGAGGAGGGCGCCACCTGGGCTCCGCCGCCGCACGCAGGCCGCTGGGGTGCGCCGCTGGCTGTTCTGCCGCACTTCGCGGGCGCGGGGCGCTCTCGGACGCCGAGCCGCGGCGCAGCGGGGGTCGCGGCGGCGCCGTGGCCGCGCTCGGGCGCGGCCGAGTCGCCCTGGGGTGCCGGCGCGGGCTCGCCGCCGAGGTCGGCTGCGCGAGAGATTCTCAGATTGGAGTCGGCTGTCGGGGGCCACATGCGATCCCTACTCCTGCCCCCCACGATTTCTGAGGGGGAGGGTGGGGCTCACTTCGTTCGGGAGCTCCCGAGCGAAGTGAACCCCACCTCCCCTCCTCCTCCTCCTCCTCCTCCTCCTCCTCCTCCTCCTCCTCCTCCTCCTCCTCCTCCTCCCTCCCTCCTCCTCCTCCCCCTCCCTCCCCCTCAGAAATCGTGGGGGGTAGGGGTAGGGCTCGCATGTGGCCCCCTGGGCTGGGGGTCTGCGGTGGCCCGGTCTCGGCCAGCAGGGAGGGCGTGCAGGTCGAGGTTTTGCAGGTTCGGGGAGGGCTTTCTGCCCCTGTCCGCCTCCGGGGGCCGTGTTCGGGGCCCAGGACAGTCAAAATTGGATCTTTGGGTGAACAGTTGGGGGCGACACGCCATGTGGGTTCCTAACATCCCAGAGCGAGTTAAGCGTGAAAACACATAGCTTCTTAACGCCTCAGAACGGGGCAAGCGTGAAAGCACATGGGTTCCGGACGCCTCTAAGCGGGACAAGCGTGTAAAGTTTTGGGCTCCCAACGCCCCGGGACGGACCCCGGGAGGGGTCTGGGGGGACCGACTTTGAACGGGAGGGCCGACATGGGTACGGAAAGGACAGTAACGAAAACCCGCAGCAGGCCCTGTACGTCTGAACAGCCCTCGCTGTCGGTGTCGCCGCGGCCGTCATCCGCGTGATCCGCTCGAGGCAGAAAGTCGCTTGCCCAACAGCGGCCCCTGTCGGTTTTGGACAACATGTGCTGTTGGGCATCGTAATTACCTACGGTAGGTTTGCGTCGTGTCGACCAGCGGCGACCCCAGCGCGGGCGTTCAAGGTTGAACGCCGCCGGCGACCCAGAATCGATCGATGTTGAACGATCGGACGTTGCGGCAGCGGCCGATCGTTCAAGGTTGAACGATCCTCGCGGCGTCAGGGACCAACGCCCAGGTCGACACGGCACGAACCTGCCGTACATTGTTCCGTACCCACTTTGGGCGTTCAAATGAGACCCTGAGGTCTGCGACTCTGCGACTGTTTGCGAACCTTACCCCTACAGGCTCCATCGACGCTGGGCTATAGGATGGTGTTCCCCTGGCTGCAGACATCCTCCAAATTCTGAACCCCAGCCAGTTTGGCAGAAATCCGGCCTGCAGGGGAGGGGGTTCACATGTGGTCGCCCGGCGACGCTACGTTTGTTTTTTGTTGTTGTCTTGCTCAATATCAGAAGTTTGTGTTCTTTTTGTCTTGTTGTTTGGTCCCCTCATACACCTTAGGCGATGCTTAAGAAAACGTAAGTTTTCGGCCATAGTCTCGATTATTCTTAACGTCTCAATGTAAATCTTAAGATTTTAATGGAAATGTTGGGTTTTTATTCAAGTTCTGAGACTATGAATTTCTTAACCCATGATTTCTTAAGCATTTCGCAGGGTGTAGAGCAACAACAACTGCATAAGCATATCTTCTCGGAGATCCGCACGGACTTCCTGGACCGGCGCTGGGCCCCCCCCTGGCGGCGCCTCCAGCGCCGCCCCCGGTGTGCTCCAGGGGGGCCCAGAGCCGATCCAAGAAGTCCGCGCGGACCCCCGCGACGTTCGGTCTGCGCAGTTCTTGTTCCTCTGCTTCAGGAGGGGAACAAAAAACACAGACACAACTAATCGTCGATCCCCAGGAAAATATGGGAAGATATGGGAAGCGGGGGGGAAGACAAAAAACCCAGAACATATGGGAAAATGTGGGGAATCTTTCTATTTGTGTGTACTTATTTAATCGCTTCGCTCATGCCGCCGGCCCTGGAGCCCTCTTTAGGGCCTCTTGGGGGCCTCTTGGGGACCTCTTGGGAGTCTCTTGGGGCTCCTTGGCGGCGTTTTGGAGGCCCCCAGGGCCTCTTGGGGGGCTCTTGGGGGTAGTCGATTGCGGCTCCCCCCTCGGAGGCCACGATCCTCGTGAGGGGTGTCGAAAAATACCCTCCCCTGGAGTGGTCTGGTGGCTTCTCCCGGGCTTCTCTCGGGACCTTGCCGGGGTACTTTTCGTCCGGGGGCCCCCAGGGGCCGCTCCGCGCGCGCGAACTAGAAATATTGTTAACAAGTTACCGGAGATCTTAGCACGCCTCTGGCCCGTTGGGCCGGCGAATTTGTGTGTCCTGGGGCCCCTTCACTGTTGCCCCATCCCTCGGGGGCAGTGGTCGGGCGGGGGGGGATC
>CAUYUJ010000193.1:57500-82500 GCA_963575745.1 Prorocentrum cordatum
TCCTGCTCCTCCTCCTCCTCCTCCTGCTCCCCCTCCCCCTCCCCCTCCTCCTCCTCCTCCTCCTCCTCCTCCTCTCCTCCTCCTCCCTCCTCCTCCTCCTCCTCCTCCTCCTCCTCCCTCCTCCCCCTCCTCCTCCTCCTCCTCCTCCTCCTCCTCCTCCTCCTCCTCCTCCTCCTCTCCTCCTCCTCCTCCTCCTCCTCCTCCTCCTCCTCCTCCTCCTCCCCTCCTCCTCCTCCTCCTCCTCTCCTCTCCTCCCTCCCCCTCCCCCTCCCCCTCCTCCTCCTCCTCCTCCTCCTCCTCCTCCTCCTCCTCCTCTCCTCCTCCTCCTCCTCCTCCTCCTCCTCCTCCTCCTCCTCCTCCTCCCTCCTCCTCCCTCCTCCCCTCCTCCTCCTCCTCCTCCTCCTCCCCTCTCCTCCTCCTCCTCCTCCTCCTCCTCCTCCTCCTCCTCCTCCTCCTCCTCCTCCTCCTCCTCCTGCTCCTCCTCCTCGGCCGCGGGGCGCCCCGCTCGCGCGGCGAGAAACACACGTGCCGCTCGATTGCGTGCCGCCCGCGAGGGCCGCCCGCTGCGGGGCCGCGCCGTGGCGGGCCGCCGCCGCGGCCGCTGGCGACGAGGTTCACCAGCCTGGAACATATCCCTATCCCTATGCTGTCGTGCTGTCGGCGAACGGACATGGATTCGGGCGCGTGGATTGGCGACGGGCCCCGCTTCCATGCGGAATCCCAGAGGAGGAAAGGGTACCCATAGCTGCACCCTCTCCCCGTTGTCCTCTGCCTGGGCCTTCTCGGAGGCCCTCGCCGCCACCGCCGGATTCGCCTCGAGAGCCTGGCCAGAACGCACCCTGGGAGAGGCCTGGGGAGTAGCGGTATCGGTGCCTCCTGGCTCCCCCAGAATATTACCAGCCTGGAACATATCCCTATCCCTATGCTGGACATCTCCTCATCACGATGCCAATCTCAGGGACTCCCCTATCTTTTGCGGGCGACTCCCCAAGACTGTCATTGCCTTGTGGCGTGCCATTCTCAGGGATAGGGATACTCCAGATCTCGTAATAAAAGGGAGGGGGTCTGGACCCTCCAAGACCAGCCATTTCAGACCCCCCCCCCGTGGGAGAACCCTCCAGATCGTCGTCCCCAGACCCCCCCAGGCCCTCCGAGATAGCCTGGAAGAGCTCCCTCCCCCCCCCGAAATGAGACCCCCCCTCCCTTTATTACGAAATCTGGAGTAGTTTGTGAGGGTGATCCCGGCGAGGCGCTGGCTTCAGCACTCCCAGGAGGGAGCCGCCAGGGTGGGGACACTCCAGGTGTCGCGCCCACACTGTGGGACTGCCTCGGGCGGTTTGCCGTTCTGGGTGCTCCACATCCTTGGTTCTCGAAGCAGATTGGGAGGAGGTCTGCGGCGAGGCGCTGGTTTTTGTATTGCTGATGGGGGAGCCGCCAGGGGTGGGATCACTCCAGGATTCGTACCCAGATCATGGGGGCGTCTCAGGTGGTTTGGAGCCCCCAAGCCTTTATGGGGCCACAACGTGTGAGGGCTGTGCCGAAATGGTGACAGGAAACGTGTGAGGGGTGTGCCAAAATCGGGCGGCGCCGCCATGCGGACTGCGCCACTGGGACCTCAGGTGGAGCTCCCTGTGGGGCCGCGAAACGTGTGAGGGCTGTGCACAGATAGGGCGGCTAATGGGAGTACGTTCGAGGCCGGCGAGGAGGAGGAGGAGGAGGAGGAGGAGGAGGAGGAGGAGGAGGAGGAGGAGGAGGAGGAGGAGGAGGAGGAGGAGGAGGAGGAGGAGGAGGAGGAGGACGTTCGAGGCCGGCAAGAGGTGCGGGGCAGCGCCGCGGGCGCGGGGCGGCGCCCGCCCGCGAGGACGCGGCTGACGCGGAAGCAGGGCGAGCCGCCGGGCGGCCCGCCGGAGGGCGCGGGGCGGCGGTCGCCCGGGCCGGGGGCAGGGCGTGGGTCGGGCGTGCCCCTCCACAGGAAGGGGGTACTCCAGGTTTCGTAATAAGAGGGAGGGGGTCTCGACCCTCCCCGACGAGAAGTTTTAGACCCCCCCCCGTGGGAGAACCCTCCAAAACATCGTCCCCAGACCCCCCCAGGCCCTCCAAGATAGCCTGGAAGAGACCCCCCCCGAGATGAGACCCCCCTCCCTTTATTACGAAATCTGGAGTATCCAAGAATAGGTTGCGAAGTAGTCCAGGGAGGGTTTCTGGACTATCTCTTGGACTATTTTGTGGCATGTTTTCGGGTATTTTTCATGCTTCCTCCAGAATCCGCCTGTGGGAGGACATGCCCGGCCCAAGGCAAGTCTCAGATGAGTTTGGTAGCAAGTCATGGGGGCCTGGTGTGCCCTCTTAATTCGGTCTTCAGCGTCGGCTAGCGTCGATTCGCGTCTGGGAATCGATGAGATGACGCCGATTTAGCGTCGGCTAGCGTCGATTAGCGTCGATTTAGCTCCGATTTAGCGTCGACTAGCGTCGATTCGGAAGAGCCGACTAGATGGTATGGGAGGCTCCCATGAGTTGCCACCGCAGAGGATGTCGCTGCCTTTGCCTCGTTTTCTCCTTTGGTGGGCATCCTGGGCGGCCCGGGCATCCTGGGCGGCCCGCGTCGCCACCGCTGGATTCGCCTCGGAATTCTGGTCAGAACGCACTCCAGGAGATGTCCAGGGAGTAGAGGTATAGGTACCTTTGGTTCCCCCCAAATCGCCAGCAGGCCTCGACCTCAGCGGTGTTCTGGCGATTTCGTGGGCCGTGTGCGTTTTGGCTTCGTTTTGACGCCAGGGCGGAGCAGGACATACGGAGGGAAGAGGAGGACACATCGAAAACGAACCACTTTTTTTAGGCCGAGTCCTGCTTGCTAGGCCGCCCAAGTGGGGTCCGAGCAGATGGAGTCGGCTGATCGCGCCGCATCGCCGAGGCATCGGCGTTGCGGCTCGACGTGGTGCCCGATTTTCCTCGCCCCGACGACGTCGCCGGTGCATCGCCGATGCATCGCCGATGCATCGGTGATGCATCAGGGATGTGGTGCGATCCTCCGACCCCATCAAATCTAGAGGAACAACAAAATCGTCGTAAACAGAAACTTTCGGCGCTCCGCGAGGATTTCTTGAATCTGCGCTGGGCCGCACGTTGAGCGCGCCTGGGGCGGCGCCGGAGGCGCCGCAAGGGGGACCCAGCGCAGATCCAAGAAATCCGCGCGGAGCGCCGAAAGGTTATGTTTATGCCGTTATTTCTTCTTCGATACTCGGGTCTCATCGCAAAATTACTCACTGCCTGGAGCTCCCCATATGTGCATCTATTAGCACGGACCTGTCCGCCGTGAGTGACTAGGCGCAAGAGCTTTCGAATAGAAGCGGGCTTGAGTATTGACGGTCTGGCAGTGAATCTGACTGTGAATGAGTTGGAGTGTGAATGAGTCTCAGTAGTATTAGTGCGTCTCTGCGCATGGGGCCTCTTGAAGCCTCCTGGGGCTTCCTGGGGTCTCCTGGAGCCTCCTGGGGCCTCCTGTGGCCTCTTGTGGCTTCCTGTGGCATCCTGAGGACTCCTGGGGCCTCGCGTGGCCTCCTGGGGCCTCCAGGAGCCTCCTGGATCCTCCCGGGGCCTCCTGGGGAGGATTCGTGCCCAGGAGAGGCCCAATCTATAGGAACAGACGTAAAACACTTCGGATTGAAGCCACAGGAGAGGGGCAATCTATAGGAACACGCGTAAAACACCAAGGGTTCGCGCCCCAGGGGAGACCCAATCTATAGGAACCTATGTAAAACACTGAGGAGTGGATACGCACTGATACGACTGATACGTAAACACAAGGGATTCGCACTCCACAGGAGGCCCAAACTATATAAACATACGTAAAACGCTCGGGATTGCAGCCACTCCTTCGGCCTTCTGAGGTCTCCTGCTCCTGGGGCCTCGTGGGGGCTCCTGGGGCCTTGCGGGACCTTCTTGTGCCTCCTGGCGTTTCCTGTGGCCTCCTGTGGCCTCCTCTCGGGCCTCCTGGTGCTTCCTGGTGCTTTTTAGAGCTTCTTGGGGCCTCCTGGAGCCTCCTGTGGCCTCCTGGGGCCTCATGTGACCTCCTGTGGCCTCCTCGTGCCTCCTGGGACCTCATGTGGCCTCCCGGGGCCTCCTGAAGCCTGCTGGAGCTTCCTGTGGCCTCCTGAGGATCCACGCCCACGAGTCTGGCCAGCAAAACAAGCAGATCGTCCGAGACATCCTCGCAATCTGGGCCACCAGGGGTGCGATAACCAGCGCCTCGCTCGAGACCTCCTGCAAATCTGCTTCGAAAGCGGATGATGTTGGGGGCACAGACAGTAACGCCGCTCGAGACGTCCTCGCCATCTTGGCGCGAACGGAGGAGTGAGACGCCCCCTGGCGGCTCCCCCTTGGGGCCGCCTCGCTCGAGATGTCCTCAAAGTCTGCTCCGACAGCGGAGGGTGTTGGGGGCACCCGCAGGCAAGCCGCTCGAGACATCCCCGCCGTTGTGGCGCGAACGGGGGAGTGCGATACCCCCTGGCGGCTCCCCCCTGGGGGTGCTGACCCGCGCCTCGCTCGAGACATCCTCAGAATCTGCTCTGCCACTATCAGCATCATCATCATCATCATCATCATCATCATCATCATCATCATCATCATCATCAGCAGCATCAGCATCAGCATCAGCATCAGCATCAGCATCAGCATCAGCATCAGCATCAGCATCAGCAGCAGCATCATCATCGTCGTCGTCGTCGTCATCGTCGTTGTCATCATCATTCTCACCATCACCGTCACCATCACCATATCTATCACCATCATCATCATCATCATCATCATCATCATCATCATCATCATCATCATCATCATCATCATCATCATCATCATCATCATCATCATCATCATCATCATCATCATCATCTTCGCCGTCATCATCATCATCATCATCATCATCATCATCATCATCATCATCATCATCATCATCATCATCATCAACATTGTCATCATCATCGCCACCACCGTCATCATCACCATCGTCATCATCGTCATCACCCGAGTAATGGAGTTAGGAAAAGGTGGAGGGGGGTCGGGCGTGAGGGTGTCCTTCTGGCGCGGTGAAAGTAATAACAAGAACCCCATCTTAGGATATGGGGGATCAAAAAAGAGAAGCACGGCTTGAGCATGAACTTTCGGAGGTCCGCTCCGACCTCTGGGATCGGCCCTCCTTCCCTTCCTGGCCGCGGGCGCTGCCGCCTCGTCGGCCGCCGATGGAGTCGAGCCTCGAGTCGGGCATGTCCCTCTACAGGAAGAATATTCGAGAATAGTAAAAAGATAGCCTGGTGAGGTTTCTTCTTGATTTTTCGACTATCGTATAATTTGCTGACAACTTTGAAGTTCTCTTCCAGCATTCGCCTGTAGGAGGACATGCCCGACCTCAGTTGAGCCGTTCCCCTCATTTCGGTTCTCTGGTGCAGCGCTGATCTGCGCTTGCCTAGCATGGGCCTTTTTCGGGGAGGGACAACGGCATAAACGTAAAACTTTCGGGGCTCAGCGCGAATCTATCGGACCAGCGTTGGGCTAACTCGCGGCGCCTCTGGCTCCCCGTCGCCGCCCCGTCGCCGCCCCGTCGCCGCCTCGTCGCCGCCTGTCGTCTGGGCCTGTCTGTCGGTCGCCGCGCTTGTTGCCGCCGTCGCCGCCCCGTCGCCGCCCAGTCACCGCCCAGTCGCCACCCCGTCGCCGCCTCGTCGCCGCCCGTCTTCTGGACCGGTCTGTCGGTCGCCGCGCTTGTTGCCGCCGTCGCCGCCATTCCGGCGCTTGACAAGGATTGCGCAACATATATTCCCTTCATTCAGATAATTTGAATCCACCACCTTCCCAAGGTCGGACTTGTCGTTTCCCTCTGGGGATGTGCAATTTTGTCATGATTACGCTCCATCTCTCGGTGGATTTTAATGATTTCATACAACCACAACCAAACTGGTATCGACAACCCCCTTCATCTTCGTCAAAGAATACTATGTGCGCACGTTCGGTTAGCAACAATCATCAGTTTTTCATCAATCCTTTGCGACAAGCGGGGCAAAGTCCACACGCGTGCGGCTTTGCGCGCGCATGCTGGAAATCTTCAAACAAATTGTGTTTTCGTAAAGGTTTGAATCTATAGTTTCCCGAATGCATGAAAGCGAACGATGGTTTCGCAACCGTTTTGTTTTTTCAAGAAAGTCTGCGCGCGCGCACTTGCGACTTTTTTGCAAACCACAGGGTGAACTTACTAGTATTTTGCATCACATGCGACCAAGAGGGCTTTTCCTTCTGCTGCGCGCATGTCGAAATCATTCGAACGACCTTGCGCGCGTGCTGGGGAGGCACGGTACTTTTCAAATCATTCCACGTGTCCCAGTCGCGCGCGTCGGCCGCGCGCGCATTTCGAAATCCTCCCAAGCCTTCGTCGCCGACACGTGGGCAGCATCACCGTCATCAGATTGACCAGCATCGGCGCCGTCATTGGATCTGCCGTCGTCATCGTTACCGTCATCATCACCGTCGCTACTGTCATCATCGCGTCTGCCTTTGTCGACGTCGCCATGGTACCGCGCCCGCCCGAGCCACCGAGTCCTCTCAATGAGGTTCCCGCGCGTCCGCGCGGCCTGCGAGACGCGCCGGGAAAAACCCGGCGGTCAGTGCCACCGCGGCCATGTCGGTCGCGCCATACTAGCTGGCCGACCTGCGGGCGAGCTTGCGCGCGCCAGCGAGGTCGCAGCCATGCGCCAGCCACCGCCGAACAGTCATCGCAATCGCCGTCGCAACTGGGTTTTGCAAACCAAGTTGCGGGTGGGTGGGTGGGATGATTGCACGAGCTGTGGGGCTGAAGACTTCAAGGCCGACAGGGTGAACTGCACCACATAGAGAGCACAACGTTGATTGCACAACATAAATGGCACCTACGTATATTGCGATTCACATGGGTCTCACAACGTAGGTTGCACGTTTATTGCGAGTTACATGGATCTCCACTTCTCCCCCCCGGAGTGAACGCCCCCCCTCTTTTCGTATTGCAAATTGCGTATGATTCTGCCCCATCGCTTATCCTAGATATGAGGTCGTACCATCCCAAGCAGGCCTGTATCGGTACTCCCCCCTCATCCCCTGCAAGAAGTATTCTGCGCGCGCGTTCGGTCATCATAAATCATCAGTTTTCAAGATCCCTTGGTAACAAATGGACGAAGTGCACACGCGCGCTTCGTCGCGCGCACATGCCGGAATCCTTCAGCATTTTCAGGCTTCATACGGATCTCAAAATCGGTTGCCCCGAACATTTAAACACGCATGGTTTCGCAACAAGAAGTTTCGAAAAAGCTTGTGCTTAGGCTCTTGCGAATTCTCAAGAAAGCCAAAGGTTTTCGAACATGTTCATAACTTGCTACGAAGCGGGCCTCTCGCCCGCGCATGGCGGAATCGCTCGAACGCTTGCGCGCGTGCTGTCGCGAGAACCCTCTGCGCGAAGTGGGGCGAAGTGCGCGCGCGCGTCGTCGCATGCACATGCCGTCATCTTTCAAAACCTTGGGTTTCGCAGTGATCTCAAAATCCAGTTCCCCGAAAACATAACAACGCATGTTTTTTTTTTTTTGGGGGGGGGGGGCGAACTGAGTTCTCAAGAGTGCTGCGGAACACCAGAGGCGGCCAAACGGGCCCCTCGCGCCGCGCGTCGAATTTATTCGAAGCCCTTGCGCGCGTGCTGGGGTGGGGGGCGCAATCCGTGTCAATTCATGCCATGCGGTCGCTCTCGCGCGTCGGCCGCGCACGCGTGTCGGGCGCCCTCCGAAATCGTCACCGCCGATGCGAGGGCACCGTCGTCGTCGTCGGCGTGATCAGCTTCGACGCCGTCGCTGGCCTTGCCGTCGTCGCTGTCGTCGTCGCCGCCAGCGCCGCACACGTCGTCGTCGCGTCTACCGTAGTCGACGTCGCCATGATGCGGCGCCCCCCCCATTCGCCTACTTGCGCTGAGCTGCCCGCTGGGAAGTGGCCGGCGGTCAGCGCCAGCGCGGCCGCGTCGGTGGCGCCGAACTATTTGGCCGCTGCGCGCGCGAGTATGCGCGGGCCAGAGCGGCCGCGGAAATGTGCCAGCCAACTCCAAGCGCTCATCGCAATCGCCGCAGCATCGGTGCTGCAAACCAAGTTGCGGGTGGGCAGGTGGGGCGATTGCGCGAGCAGTGAGGTGGGCAATTCATTGCGAAAAGACAGCAGTGAGATATGATTCTGCCCTGTCGTCCATCCTGAATTTGAAACTATGCCATCCCATGCGGGCTGGTATCGCCCCCCCTCGTCCTCTGGAACAGAGTTAAGTGCGCGCGCTTGTTTATGACGAAGCATCAGTTTTCAAGAACCACTTGCAGATAATCGGACGAGGCGCCCGCGCGCGCGTGGTCGCCCGCGCATTCTGGAACCCCCAAAGCGGTTTCAGGTTTCGCCCGTATTTCAAAATCGAGCGCCCCGGCAGCAGATGACAACGCATGGTTTCGCAATGAAGGTCTTCCAAGCAATCTCTCGCGCTCGCACTCGCGCAGATTCTTCGAACCATCGGCTTCTCAACTCTTCCATCACATGTTGCCAAGCGGCCCTCTCGCGCGCGCATATCGACGTCGTTCCAACGCCCGTGCGCGCGCGTTGTCGCGACAATCCCTCGCGCGAAATTGGAGGAAGCGCGCGCGTGCCGAAAGCGGGGATTTCAACCGCGAGTGCCCCGAATACACATGCAACATTTGTTTTGCAGCGTCAGTTTTCAACGAGGGCTTGCGCGCGCGCTCGTGCGAGTTCTTCAGAGATCTTTTGCCGGGTGGGCCTCTCGCGCCGCGTGTCGATCTCATCCGGTCGCCCTCGCGCGCGCGCTGGCGGGGGGGGGGGGCGCGATCCGCGTCAAATGCTGCCGCGCGGGTCGCTGCCGCGCGCGTCGAACTTTTTTCAGGGCCTTCGTCGCCGACGCGAGGGCGTCGTCGTCGTGGTCGGCGGGCGTGATCAACGTCGGCGCCGTCGTTGGCCTCGTCCGTCGTCGTCGTCGTCGCCGCCGCCGTCGCCGCCGCCGTCGTCGCTTCTCTCATCGTCGCGCCGACCGTTGTCGGCGTCGCCGTGATGGCGCGCGCGCCCAAGTCACATATTAGCATTGAAGTGCCCGCTTGGACGTGCCGGGCGGTCAGCGCCGCCGCGGCCGCGTCGGCCGCGCCGCAATGGCTGGCCGCTGCGCGCGTGAGCGTGCGCGGGCCAGAGCGGGCCGCAGGGGTGCAGCAGCCAACGCCAAACGTTCATCGCAGTCGCCGTCGCATGGTTTTGCAAACCAAGTTGCGGGTGGGTGGGTGAATGATTGTAAGCGCGCGGTGGAGTTGGCAACTCGCTGCGAGCATGGGTGAATTTCGAAACTTTGGTTGCGCCGCGTAGATTGCGCCGCGTATATCTCACAACGTAGAGTGCATATCACGTGTTGTACAACGCACAATGCGCCACGTAGATTGCACCGCGCAGATTGCCGTGCATATACTCCACAACAGTATGATATTTTAGTTGCCCCCTGTTTGATCGGCTTCACCCTGGGATGGTGTGATTTCAGATCCATTCTCCAAATTTGTATCATTGGTCGTTTGTCTAACTCAGTTGTATGGTCCCAGCCCGGCCGGCAGTGGTGCCCCAGCATCCCTGTCATGCAGTGCTATGCGCGCGCGCTCGTTCGCGTTCGTTCATCGCGCGTCGTCAGTTTTCAAGGACCCCTGGCCAAACGCATCTGACAAAGTTCACGCGCGCGCGTCGTCGTGCGCGCATGCCGGAATTCTTCAGCAACTCTTGGTTTCGCAGGGTTTTCAGGATCGATTTTCCCGACTTTAGAAACACATGTACGTGCATATGTATGTATGCATGCATGTATGTATGTTTGTGTAATGTAATATGTTTACATGCTTGTTTAGTCTTATATTTATAACTGTTTGTAAGCCGCTGCTTCTGAATACAATGCGTAACCATGGTTTCCCAACCAGACGCTTTAAACAAGTCTTCGCGCGCGCTCTTGCGAATTCTTATGTCAACCATCTGCTTTGTAACGCTCTCGCGCGCGCGTGCCGAATCACTCGGGCGCCCTTGCGCGCGTGCGGAGGGGGTGGGCGGGGGGGGGGGGGGCGCGATCCCTGTCAAATAATTCCACGTGGGCCACTCGCGCGCGTTGGCCGCGCGCGCGTGTCGGACTCATTCCAAAACCTTCATCGCCAACATGTGGACACCATCGTCGTCATCGGCGTGATCAGCATCGGCGCCGTTCTTGTCATTGCCGTCGTCATCGTCACCGTCGTCACCAGCGTCGCTAGTGTCATCATCGCGTCTGCCGTTGTCGACGTCGCGATGATACCGCGCCCGCTCGAGCCACCGACTCGCACTGAACCGCCCGCGCGTCAGCGCAGCTTGCTGCGAGACGCGTTGGGGAAATGCACAGCGGTCAGCGCCGCCGCGTCCATGTCGGTCGTGCCTGACTATCTGGCCGCGCTGCGCGCGAGCGCTCGCGCGCTAGCGCGGCCGCGCCGATGCGCCAACCAGCGCCAAGCAGTCATCGTAATCGCTTCCGCATTGGTTTTGCAAACCAAAGTGCGGGTGGGTGGGTGGGGGGATTTCGCGAGCAGCGGAGCTGAACATTCAGTGCGAGAAAAAAGGGTGTACTTGATAGATCCGCGCCACGCATAGTGTACAACATCATCAATTTCACAACGTAAATGCACCACGCATTTTGCTCCACATGCATTCCACAACGCGTGCGGCACCACATAGACTACACCACACATATTGCACAACGTATCTTGCATAACATTTATTTCACAACATGTATGGCACCACGTCGCTTGCTCCACATAGGTTGCGCTATGCATGTCGATCCACATGGTGTACACAACGTAGATCACACACAACATACATTGCACAATGCACATTGCATTGCACCAAGCATGATGTACCTCGTATACCGCACAGTGTTCATTGCACGCCATAGGTTGCGCTTCATCGGTTGCACGACATAGGTTTGGCAACATATTTTGCACACCGCCAGCAACACAACGTATCTAACTCCACGTATATTGCACAACGTACATCGCAATAACACATTTTCGGGCCCTCGCTGGCCAACCTCTTTTTTTCTAGGACCGTTTCCGCTGCCCTGGCGTCGTTTTCGCTTGTGTGGGGGGGCTTCCTGGTCGGCCCCGGAAACCGCGGCCTGGTTCGCTTCGAGATCCTAGGCAGGACGCGCCCCGGGAGAGCCAGTTTTTCCGCCTGGCGTCAGTGACGGGCCTGGGAGGCCGACTTCGAGGAAAACGCCAGAATAGGAACAATCACGTCGGCGGGTGTGTGGGTTCGTGCCTTCCGTCCTGGCCGCGGAAGGGTCCGAGGAGCAGCGGCGTCGGTACGCTTTGGTTTTCCTCTCTTCTCGTCCCCCTCGTCCTCCTCGTCGTCCTCGGGGGCGCTTCGCGAAATGCGAATCCCGAAAATCGCTGGGTCAGTTTTGGAGGTCGCGGCGGCCACACATCGGGGCAAGGTTTTTGTCAAGGAGTGGCATGCCCCTTTCCAGCCCCCCTTCCCGCTTTAGCCCACCATTGACTATGCAGCGACAGAGGATTGTCGACCCATGCCCAACATGGGCAGCCATGCTGCTTTGGTGAGTGGTCGATGCTCACGCAGCCACACAACGGCGGCGAGCGAGGGGGGGAAGTGAAAAGGGGCAGGCCTTCTCAGAAGGTTCGGAAGTCCCCCAGTTTTCTGAGAAGTTTCCTGAGCCTTCCCCGAAGACAGAAACAACTTCTCAGAAGGCGCGAGGGCTTCTGAGAATTCCCACCGCCTTTGAGACGGCCTTCTCTTTCTCCTTTCCCCCCCTCGCTCACCGCCGAACGCAGCCGCCCCTGCATCGGTATCCTCTGGTTCCTCCCAGGTCGCCGCCGCACGCCCGCGGCGTCGGCGCCGGGGCGCCACCGACGAGCGGTGGCCCAGCCGCCGCCAGGAGCAGGACGCCCTGGCAGGGCGCCTCGGAGGTGGGTGGGTTGGGTGGCTTCACAATGGGACCCTTCGGGGGCCACGCCAAGACGCCCACGAGGCGGCCACGGACGGCAAACCGCCGACCAGGCTCAGAGCTCGTCCTGCAGGGCCTTCGCGGGGAAGGCCTGCACGATGGTCTGAGCCAGCTTTGCCTTCACCGTGAAGAATTTACCAAATATTTCGCGCTTCCCGGCGTTGGTCGCCTTCTTCTGGCGGGTCTTGATCATGACAGCACCTGAACTTACCGTTTCCCTTCGCCTTCTGCGCTGCAGTGCCCAGAAACTGGAGCGTATACCTTACTAGTGGCGGGGGGTCGGGGATGGCGTCGGGGTGGTGCGGTGTACGTCTTCTCCCCCATGTATACACACCAGGATCCCGTAGGAGCCAGGATCCGCTTTCCTGTGCGAGCTTCAGTGCGGCGCCGGGAAGAGAAGCGTCGGTGTGGAGTTCCGCTCCTGAACTTCACGGGGGCCCTGTGGCACCCTCTGCACATTCCGCTCACGGAGTGCGCTGGCGTGCGCTGGCGTCCGGCAGCCGATGGGGAAGCGCCGATTTCGCGTCGACTCGGCGTCGGTCGGTGTCGATTCGCAAGAGCCCTGGGGGGGTCGAGCAGTGGCGAAGCGTCCTGACTTGCCACCAGGCCCACCACATAATGTTCTGAACATCCTGCGTGGTTGTTCCCACATGCTCTCAGAGCATTTCTCGCTGAGGCAGTCTGGTTTCAATCGCAGTGGATACCCATGCCACGAAGCACCCCGCTTGCCTCCAGGGTACCCTGGGTTTCCTGGGCTTAGATGGTCTTGCTATGGACAGCGTGACGCTCCCACATCAAAAATCAATGGACGTCCCAGGGTCTCAGGCTTGGGCCTCTCGCGGCAAGCTTCCCGTGGTCGGGCCCCCACTGCAGTCCGCCTCGTGCTCTTGGAGCGCGCTCTCTTGTGCTCTTGGGCCCCTTCGTGCCCGGCCTGCGGGGATGCCGGGAGGCTCGGCCCCTGCTCGCGCGGGGGGGGGGGGCCCGTCGACGAGCTCGCGGGAGCGCGGGGGCAGGGCTCGGGAGCTCGCCGAGCGCGCGGCGAGCTCCGAGCCCTGCCTCCGGCTGCAACGCCCCTGGGAGGTCGAGTGCTGCCTTTGCCCTGGCCCGACGTGCGGCCTGCGCCGGCTCCATCTGGCCTGATCCCGCTCAACATAGTAGGACAGGGAGGAGGAGGGGGAGGAGGAGGAGGGGGAGGAGGAGGAGGAGGAGGAGGAGGAGGAGGAGGAGGAGGCGGAGGCGGAGGAGGAGGAGGAGGAGGAGGAGGAGGAGGCGGGAGGAGGAGGCGGAGGAGGAGGAGGAGGAGGAGGAGGCGGAGGAGGAGCCCGGCTTCAGCCCGCTCGATCCCGCCTCGTCCGGCGGAGTCCGGGGCCCCCGCCGGCACAAAGCGGCCCCCCGAGGGGGCCGCATCCTCTCCGAGTCTTCCCGACGAGGGCCTCCCAGCAGCTGCCTCCTGCCCTGCCCCGCCTCGCATGGGCTCGGGAGGAGCGGTGGCTGGCGGGGGCAGGGCTCGGGCGTCGCCGCTGGAGCTCCCCGCGCTGGGCGCTTGCCGCCCGCCCTCTGGCCCCGGGACCACCACCGAACGCTCCGGCTCGCAGCAGGCCGCAGACAGAAACGGGCCTGGGGCTCTGGCCGCGCTCTGCCGCGAGAGGCTGCGCTGCTCTCGCAGCGCCGGCCCTCGGGGCTGCCGCGCCCTCCTCGCCTCCCGCAGCCTCCTCCCCGCCCCTCCGCGGGCCACGTGCGAGCCCTGCCCCCCTGCCCCCCCCACGAGTTCTGAGGGGGCGGGCGGGGCTCGCTTCGCTCGGGAGCTCCCGAGCGGAGTGGACCCGACCCGCCCCCTCAGAACTCGTGGGGGGCAGGGGGGCAGGGCTCGCATTTTGCCCCCCTAATCCCTGTCACGGCGGAGCCCCGCGGGAGGCCAGTCGGGCTCCCCAGAGGTTCCCCGTGCCGCGCTCGGCGCTCCCGGCGGCGCGGAGCCGGCGGCGGGCACCCCGCGCGCGGCCCGGCCGCAGGGAGGCGCCCCCGACGAGGGGCCCCGGGCTGCTCTCGGCTAGGAGGGAAAAAACACACAGACACAATTCATCGTCGATTCCCCAGCAAATATGGGAAAGTGTGGGAGGTGGGGGGGGGAAGACGAAGCCCCAAAGAATTCACGGGGAGATATGGGGAATGGTTTTATTTGTGTGTGTATATCTATTTGTGTGTCCCGGGGCCCCTTCTTTTTGGCCCTCCCTGCGACGCAGGCCGAGGCCCGCCCTCCCCCGCCGAGCCGGCCGACGCCGGGACGGCAGCGCGGCAGCGGGCTGCTCCAGGGTGCCCCCCGGCCGTGCTCGCCTCGGCGGCCCGCGCCGAGCCGTGCTCCGCGCCTGCCGGGAGCCCCACGGGCCCTCGGGCGGGCGCGGCGCCCGCGCGAGACGCCCCACCCAGGGGAGAAGCGGGGTCCTCCGCTGGCGTGGAGCGGCGCCCGCCGTCCCCGGGCGCCGTGGCGGCCACGACGGGCGGCACTCAGTGGCAGGAAGATGCTGTGGAGGAGTCCCGTGTCGCCTCGGACTCCCCTGCGAGCGCCGAGCGGCGCTCGCCGCCACCTGGCGACCCGGCGGGCGCCGACTGCGGAGGCCAGTGGCAGGAAGATGCTGTGGAGGAGTCCCGTGTCGCCTCGGACTCCCCTGCGAGCGCCGAGCGGCGCTCGCCGCCACCTGGCGACCCGGCGGGCGCCGACTGCGGAGGCCAGTGGCAGGAAGATGCTGTGGAGGAGTCCCGTGTCGCCTCGGACTCCCCTGCGAGCGCCGAGCGGCGCTCGCCGCCTGCTGGCGACCCGGCGGGCGCCGACTGCGGAGGCCAGTGGCGGGACAGCGACCTGGAGGAGTTCCGAGCCGCTTTCGCGGAGCCGCATTCGCTGCCCACTGGCGACCCGGCGAATAGCACGGGGGGAACTGAGGGACACGAGGATGGTCTGCAGGAGTCACGCGCCGCGTTCGGCTCCCCGCTCGCACGGCGGCGCTCACCGCCCCCTAGCTGGTCAGAGGACCCCAGGAGCGTGGCCCAGAGGCAGGAGGAGCCCCGCACCGCGCCCGGCCCGCCCGCCGGTGCGTCTCGTCACCCGCCGCCCCCGACCCACCCGGCGAGCACCTGGAACGCAGCCCGAGGAGGAGGAGGAGGAGGAGGCGGCCCAGAGCAGCCCCCTGCCGCCTCTGGCAGCCCCGCGGGTGGTGGCCCTGGCGCCTCGCACGGCGCCCCGAAGTCGCCCGTGTGCCCCCTGCTGCCGCTGGCGGCGGGTCTTCCGACGCCCTGCCGGCGACCGAGCGGCGGCGGCGGGGCCCTCGCCGGCGGCGCGCCGCAGGCAGCGCCGCGCCCAGCCGCGCACGCCGCAGAGTCGCGCCAGCACGGGGCCTGCAGCGCCTCCCCCTCGCCGCCGTGCAGAGCCGCGCGCGGTGCATCCCAGGCCCGCGGCGGCCTGGCAGAAACGCAGGTCGACCCGGAGGGGGCCGACGATGCAGCCTCCCAGCCGCCCGCTGCAGAGGCGCGGGGGCGCGGTGAGCTTGCCGCCTCGACGGCGATCACGGCGGTGGGGCCCGCGGCGCCAGCAACGGACGAGCCCACTACGCAGCTCTCCTGCGAGGCTGGCGGCGACGAGCCTGCAGTCGTCCGCCACTCGCCGCCCAGCCGCTGGCAGCGCCCCTTGCCCGCCAGCATGGGCGGCCCTGAGGCTTTGGACCCCGATTGCGCCGCGGACCATGTGGCCCAGGCGCCTCCTGCGCCGAAGCGCTGGCTGGCGGCCACCACTCCGCCGCCTGGCGACGAGCCTGCTGGCGGCATCGGCGCGGATGTGCTAAGTCTGCTGCCTTCGTCGCAGCCCGAGGCCCCCGGGCCACCGAGGGCGAAGCGCAGGAGACGCACTCAGGCCGCGATCGACGACATGACCCCGTTGCGATCCCAAGACCCCTTACCGCAGGCACTGGCTTCGGCGGCCCCGCAGGCGGCTGCGGCTGTCTCTGCAGCCCCGGCGTCAGCGGCCGTGCCTGCGGCCTCGGCGGCGGCGGTGGCCTCGGCTACAGAACCGCCAGGGGCGGCGGTAGCCGCGGCACTCCCCGCAGCCCTGGCAACGGCGGTCTTGCCAGCGGCCCCGACAAGAAGGCCGCCAAAGGCGAAGGCCGAGGCGGCGTCGGCGGCAACCACGGCTGGGAGGAAGAGGGGGCGCCCTCCCGCGGGCGCCTGCGCGAAAGAGGAAGAGCGCGAGTCGCCGGGTGCCGCTTCGGGCGAGGCCTTGGTGCCCGCAGCCTGGGCGGGAACGAGGCAGGGTGCGCCCGAGGCGGCGGCGGCGGCCCCAGCTGGGAGGAAGCGGGGGCGCCCTGCCGCGGGCGCTCGCGCGAAGGAGGAACGCGAGCCGGCGGCTGCCGCTTCGGGGGGGGCCTCGTCGAAGCCCGCGGCCGCGGGGGGAGAGAGTCAGGGCGCGCCCGAGCCTGTGGCCGCTCCCGCCCCAGAGCGACGCCGTGCGGCGGAAGCCCCGGGGCGCGTCGCCCCACCGCGCCGAGTGGAGGCCGAGCAGGCGGCGGCGGCGGCGGCGGCGGAGGGGGTGAGCGACGCGTGGGCGCTGTGCCCCGTGCCGCTAGCAGACGCTGAGCTCGGCCAGGGCACGGCTGCTGCGCCGCACGCTGTGCACGGGGACGCCGGCGAGGCCGCGGCCAGCGCCGCCGCGGGCGAGGGCGGCGAGGCCGCCCGCCCCGCGGGCAGGGGCCAGAAGCGCCGGGGCGGCGGCTGCAGCACAGGGCGGCGGGGCGCGCCGCGGCGCAAGAGCGTGAAGGCGGAGGCGCCGGCGAGCCAGGAGGAGGCCCAGGCGCCGCCGGCCGACCCCTCCGAGTCAAACACTCCGGCGCTCGTGGAGGAGCCGGGCCGCCCCGCAGGCGTGGCGGAGGCCCGGGCCGGTGCTGGTGCCTTCGCGGCCGCTGGGCCACCCCCAAGGCGGGCTGCCTGACCCTCCTTCCTGGACTCCCTCCATCCACCCTCTCTTCTCTCTCGTCGTCAGAGCAGCTTCCCCTCGTCGAACCGCCGCACGCGTCGGCGGGGCGGGCCGGGCAGTCTGCTTGAGGCTCCGTCAGGATCTGCGCCGTTGGCTCTCGACCTTTTCGAGGGCTGCACGGATCAGGGCGGGTGTTTGTTTCAATGCGGCTTTCGCTTCAGCGCAGTGCGTATTCAGCTTTGGGTACAGGGCGCCCTGTTTTCAAGCTGTGGCTCTGACCATTCGGGCCGCGCGCATGAGTGTTACAGGTTGCAGCAGTTGAGCGGAGATGTTTGACATGATTTCGGGCAGCGGTTCCAAGCGTGCAACTCTGCACTAATGGAGGGCGGCGTCCTTTGGAGACTTCCTCGGATTCTGGGAGACTTCGTGTGAGACTTCCTCGGGATCTGTGACCAGAAGATGATACTTTGCAGCATTCCCCTGCGCGGATGTTTTTTGTGAACAAGGGCGGGTCAAATTTGGACTCTCGCTGCACATATCCCTGGACTTTTTTGTCCCTACTTCGTTTTACCTTGCAGTTCGAAGTGTTGAGGGCGGATGGGCTTTCGTCTGAATGGCAGGACCATTGTGTGCTCGCCCTTCTGGGGTCGGTTTTGTTGTGACAGTGGAATATGTCCAGCTGCCTGCGGCAAATCCCGCCACCGTGCCAGCCCAACATTCTGGGCGGCGACTGTTTGAGGGGGAACGGGAGGCTGTCACATGTGACACCTCGTGTCCCCAGGCTTGGTGGAGCCGTGATGATGATGATGCTGCTGCTGATGATGATGATGATGATGATGATGATGAGTAATACGAAGAAGAAGACGACGATGATGATGATGATGACGTGGATGATGAGTATGATGATGATGAAGATGATGATGATGATGATGATGATGATGATGATGATGATGATGATGATGATGATGATGATGATGATGGTGATGACGATGATGGTAGTGGTTGTGGTTGTGGTGGTGATGCTGATGCTGCTGCTGATGATGCTGATGATGATGATGATGATGACGATTCTCTGATGCTGCTGATGATGTGGATGATGAATATGATGATGCTGATTGTGATGATGATGATGATGGTGATGGTGATGATGCAGATGCTGCTGCTGACGATTATGATAATGAAACTGATGATGCTGATGGTGATGATGATGATGACGATAATGATGCTGATGCTGGTGCTGCTGCTGTTGCTGGTAATGATGATGGCGATGGTGATGACGTTCACGCTCACGTCGAAGACGACGACGAGGACGACGATGACGATGACGACGATGATGGTTTTGATGATGATGTTGATGATGACGATGATGATGCTGATGGTGATGATGCTGATGATTGCGATTATGATGATGCTGCTGCTGACGACGATGATGATGAGGATGATGATGCTGCCGATTACGATGGTGATGATGCTGGTGATGATGACGATGACGATGATGAATCTGATGTTGATAATGCTGTTGACGATGATGACGACGATGGTGATGATGATTATGATGATGCTGATGATGATGGTAATGATGATGCTTATGCTGATGCGGATTCCGATGATGACCACGGTGCTGATTTAGACGATGAAGGTAATGTTAATTTGATGATGAGGATGGTGACTAGGATCGGGTTGACGATGAGGATGATGTTGAGGATGACTATGACGATGACGATGCTGATTGTGATTATGATGATGATGAGGACGATGATGCTGATGATGCTGATGATGTTGCTGCTGCTGACGACGATGATGACGATGCTGCTGCTGCTGATGATGATTCTGATCGGGATTACGATGACATGATGATACTGATGTTGTTGATGATGCTTGTGATTCGGATAATGATAATGATGATGATGATGATGATGACGATGATGAGGATGAAGATGAGGATGATGATGATGATGATGATGATGATGATGATGATGATGATGATGGTGATGATGCTGATGAAGGTGATGCTGCTGATGATGATGCTGATGATGAGGACGAGGACGATGATGATGGTGGTGGTGGTGGTGGTGGTGACGGTGGTTGTGGTGGTGATGGTGATGGTTGTGGTGATGATGCTGCTGCTGCTGATGTTCAGGATGGTTGTGATGGTGGCGGTGGTGGTGGTGGTGATGATGATGATGATGATCGTCATGAGGAGGAGAAGGGTTGAAGATGAGGATAGGGATGATGATGATGATGATGATGATGATGATGATGATGATGATGATGATGATGATGATGATGATGATGATGATGATGATGATGATGATGATGATGATTCTGTCACCACGGAGGAGGAGGATTAGGAGGAGAAGAACGAGGAGGAGGAGGAGGAAGAGGAGGAAGAGGAAGGCCGTCACATGTGACACCTTCCGTTTTCAGTCTTCACTAGCTGAGGAGCCTTCGTGGAACTCGCTCAGGCCGTCTTGTGGCTGTGTTGGCCTCCTGTGATGCAGTCTTGGGGTCCTCTGGGGATCCTCGTGTGCTTTTTCGGGCGCTCTGAGGCCGTCTTGGGGTTCTTTTGGGCTTTCTTGGAGGCATCTTGGCCTCGGGTGAGCGCATTGTCGTATTGTGAAAGGGTTTGTGGTCTCGGGAATTCGTCGCATTTTGCAATGGATTGTGGCCTCGGGACAGGGCGATGCATGCGGGCCAGCGCTGGTGGAGGGGGGGGGGGACCCCAGAAGATTACAGGCGCCATACGGCAGTCTTGGGCGGCCCTCGGGCTGTCTCGGAGCAGTTCTGGGGTCCTCATGGGGACCTGTTCGGCCGTCTTGGTTTTTCTTGAGGGCCTTCTGGGCAGTCTTTGGACGTTAGCTCGAAAAGGCGAGAGCCCCACAAACACAGAAGAACCGAAAGAAGACCAAATATTTTATTTTGTTTGTTTTCTTCTGGAGGCCCTCTTGGGAGGGCTCGTGGAACGTCTCGAAGTCCTTGTGGAACGTCCTGAGGCCATCTTGAGCCGTCTTGATGCCAAAGTGAGCGTCTTGGAGCCATATTGGGCCGTCTTGGAGGCATCTGGCCCTTGGGAGTGCGAATCTGTCGAATGTGCGAGACACTGTGGCCTCGGAAGAGGGGGCGATGCAGGCAGGGCAGCGTGGGGAGAGGGGGGGGGGCCCTGGAAGATTGCCGAAATCCTGCCAGGCAGCACGTGTCAATCTAGCACGCCTCAGGGTGCCAGGGAGCACGGTGGCGGATCCGGAGCTTGTGAGGAGGGGGCTCGGGACGGGAGGATGTATTGCAGCATCGGTCCGTGTTTACTCCGGTCCTCCTCCTCCCCTCCACACCTCCCCCGCTCTCGGCCGCCCTGGAGGCCCCCCCTCCCGGGAGCGCCTTGCTTCTCGAGCACGGGCCTCGAGCTCAGCAAGAGGCAGAAGCGCACGATCAGGGAGATGGGCTGGGCGCTCGCCAGCGACTGGGTGCCGGGCATCACGCACCTGGTGGCGGATACTTTCCGGCGCACGACGAAGATGATGTGCGCCATCTGCTGCGGGGCTCACATCGTCACCCCGGGGTACCTCGACGCCTGTCGGGAGGCGGGGGGCCTCGTAGACGAGGCGGCCTTCATCCTCCGCGACGAGGTCTGCGAGGCCGCGTTCGCGCGCAAGCGCGGCATCGGCGGGGGCTACTCGCTGGCGGTAGCGCTGGAGCGGTCGCGCAGCGGGGGCAAGCTGCTGGCAGTCGAGTGAGAAGCAACTGCATAAGAAGCATAGCTTCCGGAGCTCCGCGCGGGGCCCCGGAAGGTTTTTGTGTGCTTGTGGCATTTTGGCTTCTCCTCCAGGCAGGCGTCTCGGTGTACTGCTTCCCCTCCGTTGCCGAGAAGCGCGAGCTGCCCATGCTGGTGGAGGCGGCTGGCGGCACCTGGCTGTCCAGGTGGCCCGACAGCCCCGACGCGTCCTCGGTGCTGCTGCTGGCCGAGCGCACCGTGGGCAGCGAGAAGGAGCAGCAGCGGCGCAGGGCGCACGAGGTGTTCGACGTGGAGCTGCTCCGCGAGGCTCGGATCAGAAGAACCTGCGTGAATCTAACGCGGGCGTGTGCCTCTACAGGGGGAATGTTTTTATTATGCCGGTGCGACCCTACCTAGGAGTTGGAGCTTCCCGGAAAGCAACATTCGTAGGAGCGGTAAACAAACGCCGCCCTCCTCCTTCTCCTGATCGTCTTAGTTGTACCATTAGCGGTAGTAGTAGTAGTAGTAGTAGTAGTAGTAGTAGTAGTAGTAGTAGTAGTAGTAGTAGTAGTAGTAGTAGTAGTAGTAGTAGTAAGTAGTAGTAGTAGTAGTAGTAGTAGTAGTAGTAGTAGTAGTAGTAGTAGTAGTAGTAGTAGTAGTAGTAGTAGTAGTAGTAGTAGTAGTAGTAGTAGTAGTAGTCAGAAGTAGTAGTAGTAGTAGTAGTAGTAGTAGTAGTAGTAGTAGTAGTAGTAGTAGTAGTGGTAGTAGTAGTAGTCGTAGTAGTAGTCGTAGTAGTAGTAGCAGTAGTAGTAGTAGTAGTCGTAGTCGTAGTCGTAGTCGTAGTCGTAGTCGTAGTCGTAGTCGTAGTCGTATTCGTAGTCGTAGTCGTAGTCGTAGTCGTAGTCGTAGTCGTAGTCGTAGTCGTAGTCGTAGTCGTAGTCGTAGTCGTAGTCGTAGTCGTAGTCGTAGTCGTAGTCGTAGTCGTAGTCGTAGTCGTAGTCGTAGTCGTAGTCGTAGGCGTAGTCGTAGGCGTAGTCGTAGTCGTAGTCGTAGTCGTAGTCGTAGTCGTAGTCGTAGTCGTAGTCGTAGTCGTAGTCGTAGTCGTAGTCGTAGTCGTAGTCGTAGTCGTAGTCGTAGTCGTAGTCGTAGTCGTAGTCGTAGTCGTAGTCGTAGGTCGTAGTCGTAGTCGTAGTCGTAGTCGTAGTCGTAGTCGTAGTCGTAGTAGTAGTAGTAGTAGTAGTAGTAGTAGTAGTAGTAGTCGTAGTAAGTCGTAGTGTCGTAGTAGTCGTGTAGTAGTATTAGTAGTGTTAAGTAAGTATAGTAGTAGTAGTAAGTAGTAGTAGTAGTACTAGTAGTAACTAGTAGTAACTAGTAGTAGTAGTAGTAGTAGTAGTATTAGTAGTAGTAGTAGTATAGTAATAAGTAGTCGTAGTGTCGTAGTATTCGTAGTAATAGTAAAGTCGTAGTAGTCGTACTAGTCGTAAGTAGTCGTAGTAGTCGTAGTAGCATTCGTAAGTAGTCGTAGTCGTCCTAGTAGTACGTAGTAAGTCGTAGTAGTCGAGTAGTCGTAGTAGTTCGTAGTATCGTAGTAGTCTAGTAGTCGTAGTAGTCGATAGTATTAGTAGTAGTACTAGTAGTAGGTAGTAGTAGTAAGTAGTATAAGTAACGTAGTATAGTAGGTAGTAATAATAGTAAGTAAGTAAGTAGTAGTAAGTAGTAGTAATCGTAAGTAGTCGGTAGTAGTGAGGTAGTAGTATAGTAGTAGGTAGTAGTAGTACGTAGTATAGTAGTATAGTATTATATATAGTAACTAAGTAAGTCTTAGTAGTAGTTAAGTAGTAGTAGTATAGCAGTAGTAGTATAATTAGTAGTAGTAAGTGAGTAGTAGTAGTAGTAGCAGTGTAGTAGTAAGTAGTAGTAGTAAGTAGTAGTAGTAGTAGTCGTAGTCGTAGTAGTAGTAGTAGTGTGTAGTAGTAGTTAGAGTAGTAGTATAGTAGTAGTAGTAGTGCGTAGTCGTAGTAGTAGTAGTAGTAGTAGTAGCATAGCAGTAGTATTAGTAGTAGTAGTACGTAGCAGTAGCAGTAGGTATAGTAGGAACGTAAGTAGTAGTAGCAGTGTAGTAGCAGCAGTACAGTTAGTACGAGTGCTATTAGTAGTACAGCAGTAGTAGTAGTAGTAGTAGTAGTAGTAGTAGTAGTAGTAGTAGTAGTAGTAGTAGTAGTAGTAGTAGTAGTAGTAGTAGTAGTAGGTAATAGGTAGTAGGTAGTAGGTAGTAGGTAGTAGGTAGTAGGTCGTAGGTCGTAGGTCGTTTTAAAAAAAAAAAAAAAAGTAGTAGTATTAGTAAGTAAGTAAGTAGTAGTCGTAGTTAGTAAGTAAGTATAGTAGTAGTAGTAGTAGTAGTCGTAGGCAGTAGTAGTATAGTAGTTAGTAGTAGTAGTATAGTAGTAGTATAGTGAGTGAGGTAGTCCGTAGTAGTAAGTGAAGTAAGTGAGTAGTGGTAAGTAGTATTAGTAGTATAGTAAGTAAGTCGTCGTAGTGTCGGCGTAGTAGTCGTAGTAGTAGTCGTAGTAGTAGTAATGTAGTAGTAAGTAGTAGTAATAGTCGTAGTAGTAGGTCGTAGTAGTAGTAGTAGTAGTCGTAGTAGCAGTAGCAGTAGTAGTAGTAGCAGTAGTAGTAGTAGTAGTAGTAGTAGTAGTAGTAGTAGTAGTAGTAGTAGTAGTAGTAGTAGTAGTAGTAGTAGTAGTAGTAGTAGTAGTAGTAGTAGTAGTAGTAGTAGTAGTAGTAGTAGTAGTAGTAGTAGTAGTAGTAGTAGTAGTAGTAGTAGTAGTAGTAGCGCCAGAACCGCCGACGCCACGCCGTAAGTGAAGCAGCAGCAGAAGCAGGCAGCAAGTCGCCGAGACAGCAGCAAAAGCAAGCAGGCACGGAGATGAGGGCGGGGCACTGGGGAGTTCTTTACATCTACATCTATATCTTCACCTACATCTACATCGACACCTACATATACATCTAGACCTACATCTACATCTACACCTACAGCTACATCTACATCTACACCTGCATCTACATCTACATCTACATCAACAGCGAGACTCACATCTACATCTACATCTACACCTACATCTGCACCTACATCTACATCTACATCTACACCTGCATCCACATCTACACCTACACCTACATCTACATCTACACGTTCGCATTGGTTTTGCTTCTGCTTTGCATTGCCTTTGCTTTTGCTCTTGCCTTTGCTTTTGCCTTTGCCTTTGCTTTTGCTTTTTCTTTTGCTGTTGCTTTGCTTTTGCTTTTGCTATTTGATTGGTTTTACTTTTGCTTTGCCTGCGCACAGACGCACACACACACACACGCATGTTTTTGCATTCGCTCACCGGGCGTGCTTGATAATGCTCTGCTCTGCTCTGCTCTGCTCTGCTATGCTATGCTATGCTATGCTATGCTATGTTATGCTGCGCAATGCTATGCTGGGCTAGGCTAGGCTAGGCTGTGCTATGCTATGCTATGCTGCGCTATGCTATGCTGCGCTATGCTATGCTATGCCATGCTATGCTATGCTATACTATGCTATGCTATGCTTTTGCTTTGCCTTCGCTTTTGCCTTCACTTTTGCCTTTGCTTTTGCTTTTGCTTGGCACCCAGGGAGCGCAACTGGGGGAACCGCGCGTTTGCTTTTACCTTTGCTGTTGCTTTTGCTTGGCTCCCAGGGGACTGGGGGAACCGCCCGGGGCGATTTGCACTGCCCGGCCCCTTTAAGCCAAGCGAGTAGAACCCTTCTAGGCAGAGCCTAGGTAGGGAAAAAAGTAGTTCAACAAACAGTCTGGGGACGTTTCTTTTTGTGGGTATTTTTTGGTATTTTGGGGTATTTTTTTTTTTCGCCCCAAATTCGCCTGTAGGGGGACATGCCCGACCTCAGCGTAATCATACAGTGGAGACCCATGTCAAGGAACACCCCGCTTGCCTCCAGGGTGCCCTGGGTCTCTTGGGTTTCGATAGTTTTGCCGTGGAAGGCGTGACGTTCCCACACCAGAAAACATAAGAAGTCCTGCGGTCTCAGGGTTGGGTTTCTCGTGGAAGGTTTCTCTTGAACTGGCCTCCACTGTACACTGTCGGAGCTCTGCGCGCACCGCTCGGATCGGCGCTGGAGCCCTCCCCCCTGCCTGGCGCCAGGAGCGCGCCAGGGGCGGCGCCGGGGGGGCCCATCGCAGATTCAAGAAGTCCGCGCGGACCTCCGAAAGCTTCTGTCTATGCCGCTCTTTGGGGCCTCCGGGGCCAT
>CAUYUJ010000193.1:85000-112500 GCA_963575745.1 Prorocentrum cordatum
GAGGAAAGGGAGGCGGGGGAGGGGGGATACACACATACACACACACGCACACAAACATATATATATACATATATATATATATAGATATCGGTATAGTCTATTCAAAATCCCCCGATTTGTTGTCCCAAGGCGAGAGTTTTGTCTTCGTGCACAAGGGTGGGGCGAAGATGAGGATGTGATAAACGGAGAGGCGGGAGGGCGGGCGGGCGGCGGGCGGGCGGGCGGCGGGCGGGTAGGGATTTGAGGCGACTCCTTAAGCATTCTCTCTTGCAGCGGGAGGCTGTTGAGTATTGGGTGTTGTCTTGGAGGCGGGAGTTGTTGAGTGCAAGGTTTTGTTTTGGAGACGGGGGCTGTTGAGTACAGGGTGGTGCATGCTGCACGGAAGGCGGGCGGGCGGTCGGCGGGTCGGGCGGACGTCGTCGGGATTGGAGTCTGTTCCTGAAGGATTCTCTCTTGCAGGAGAAGGCTGTTGAGTATTGGATGTTGTCTTGGAGGCGGAGGCTGTTGACTACAGGGTGTTGTCTTGTAGACTCGGGTCGGGCGAAAGGGGGTTTGGAAAGGGGGGTTACGAAATCTGCTGCATGTAGCTGGTTTCGGCCCCACCGAGGGTCCCGTTCTCGATACATGGGCGCCTCCCGGCGCCGGGAGGCGCCGGGAAAATCAGCTACGTGACCTGATTCTCAACCCCCCCCTTGCTATCCCCCCCTTTCGCCCGACCCGATAGACGGAGGCTGTTGAGTACAGGGGGGTTTATGCTACACGGAAGGCGGGCGGCGGTCGGGCGGGCAGGCGGCGGGCGGGCGGCGTGCGGGTGGGTCGGGGTTTGAATAGGTTTCGTGAAGATTCTCTCTTGCAGTGGAAGGTTGTCGAGTATTGGATGTTCTCTTGGAGACGGAGGCTGTTGACTACAGGGTGTTGTCTTGTAGACGGAGGCTGTTGAGTACAGGGGGGTTTATGCTACACGGAAGGCGGGCGGCGGTCGGGCGGGCAGGCGGCGGGCGGGCGGGCGGGCGGGCGGGTGGGTCGGGATTTGAACAGGTTCCGTGAAGATTCTCTCTTGCAGCGGAAGGTTGTCGAGTATTGGATGTTGTCTTGGAGACGGAGGCTGTTGACTACAGGGTGTTGTCTTGGAGACGGAAGCTGTTGAGTACATGGTGGTAGGTGCTACACGGAAGGTGGGCTGGAAGGCGGGCGGGCGGTCGGCTGGCGGGCGGGCGGGTCGGGATCTTGATAGACCCTTCAAGGATTCTCTCTTTCAGCGGAAGGTTGTCGAGTATTGGGTGTTGTCTTGGAGACGGAGGCTTTTGACTACAGGGTGTTGTCTTGTAGACGGAGGCTGTTGAAAACAGGGTGGTGCGTGCTACGCAGAAGGCAGGCGGGCGGCGGGCTTTCGGATCGGGATGTGATGTCTCCTTAGGGATTCTCTGTTTCAGGAGAAGGTTGTTGAGTATTGGGTGTCGTCTTGGAGACGGAAGCTGTTAAGTACATGGCGTCTTCTTGAAGATGGAGGCTGCCCCTTCAAGATTCCATGGAACCTGAAACGGATGGCTCTGTCGGGGAACCGTACGAGAACGTGGATAGTAAAAACAATTCGTGGGGGGATTTTGAGTGGACTATACCCACAAATACATGTATGTATGTACACATGCTAACCTACCCAAGCCGTGCTTGCACGTAGGGCTTCTTACTTAATCGAAAAAGGGACTGGGCTGGTGTGGCGGTCTGGCAGCTATGTTGTTGCCGTCGCCGCCCCGTCGCCGCCTCGTCGCCGCCCGTCGTCTGGGCCTGTGTGGCGGTCTGGCGGCTACGTTGTCGCCGTCGCCGCC
The DNA here is from genome assembly GCA_963575745.1 of Prorocentrum cordatum. Lineage (NCBI taxonomy): Eukaryota > Dinophyceae > Prorocentrales > Prorocentraceae > Prorocentrum > Prorocentrum cordatum. Next base: position 86,827 of record CAUYUJ010000193.1, read on the forward strand.
CCGTCGCCGCCTCGTCGCCGCCCGTCGTCGGGGCCGGCGTGGTGGTCTGGCGACTATGTTGTCGCTGTCGCCGCTCCGTCGCTGCCTCGTCGCTGCCCGTCGTCTAGGCGGTCTGGCGGTTTGGCGGCTATGCTGTCGCCGTTGCCATTTCGACATATATATATGTGTATATGTATATGTATATATATATATATATATATATATGTATGTATATTCATATATGGCAGAACATAGGTTCTCTTTTCTAGACATGTACAAGGATTCCCTTGTTCGATGTGAAATTCTTATATGATCCGGACTCGTTTGTTTTCAAGCATCCCTTGCAAACGATTGGACGAAGTGCACGCTCGCGCGTTGTCGCGCGCGCATGCCGAAATCCTTCAAAAACCATTCGTTTTGCAAGGCGTTCAGAGCTGTGTGCTTGCGCTCGCGCTCTTGCGAAATCTTATGAATACCACAGGTTTTTTCAACATGTTCATAGTCGGCTATAAAAGGGGCCTCTCGCGCGCGCATGCCGAAATCGTTCGAACGCCCTTACGCGCGTGCTGTCGCAGGAATCCCCTGCAAAATATGGCACGGATTTCGCGCGCGCGTCGTCGCGCGCGCGTCCTGGAATTCGTCAAGAACCATAATGTCCACTCGGATTTCAAAATCGAGTGTCCCGAACATATGAACAACACATGCTTTCGCCACAACAGTTCCTAACAACAAATGCGCTCGTGCTCTTGTGAATTCTTAAGACAATCCGGATTTGTCATTTTCATGCAATACTGCCAAGAAGGCCACTCGAAGAGCATGTCGAACTCATTCGAACACCCTTGCGCGCGTGCGGGGGGTGGCACGATCCGCGTCAAATAGTGCAATGCGGGCCGCTCTCGCGCGTCGGCTGCGCGCTCGTGTCGAACTCCTTCCGGAACCTTCATCACCGACGCGAGGGCGCCGTCATCGTCGTCGGCGGGATCAGCATCGGCGTCGTTGCTTGCCGTGCCGTCGCGGTTGTCATCGTCGTCGCCAGCGCCGCCACTGTCGTCATCGTGCCTACCATGGTGCCGCGCCCGCCCAGGTCGCCGACTCGCACTGAAGTGCCCGCTGGGAAGGGCCCAGAGGTCAGCGCCGCCGCGGCCGCTTCGGTCGTGCCAACCTAGCTGGCCGCTGCGCGCGCGAGCACGCACGGGCTAGCGCGGCCGCGGAGATGCTCATCATAGTCGCCGCCGCATGGGCGCAGTGTAATTGCCCCACGTCGGTTGCGTCGCGTAGATTCTCTTGTTTAAGAGAGCATTGGGATCTACGCCCCCCCCCCCCAAGGGGTTAGCGGTTCACCTTTTTGTATTGGAATTGACGCGTGACTCTGCCCCGTTGTCCACGTTGAAGATGAATTCGCATCGCCCCGGCTAAATCGGCAACGCCCCCCTCGCCCCCGGCAAAATGCGATGCGCGCGCGCTCGGTCATCGAGAGTCATTACTTGTCTAGAGACCCCGGCAACAATTGAACGAAGCGCGCGCGTCGTCGCGCGCGCGCGCCGGAATCCTTGAAGCACATTTGTTTTTTCAAGGATTTCAAAATCGAGTGCTCCGGAAACGGATGAACGCACATGTCTTCTCAACGGGGGTTTTAGAGAGAGCTTTCGCTCGCGCCCTTGCGAAATCTTAAGAACGCGGCAGGTTTTCAACGTGTTCATGGCGTGCAACCACGCGGGCCTCTCGCGCGCGCATGTCGAAATCTTTCGAGCGCCTCTCGCGCGCGCGCGTCCGAATCTTTCGAGCGCTCTCGCGCGCGTGCTGTCGCGAGAAGCCCATGCAACAGCTGAGGCGACATGCGCGCGCGCGTCTCCGCGCGCGCGCCGAAATCAATCGTGAACCTAAGGTTTTGTAATGACTTCAAAATCGAGTGCTCCGAGAACAAATTACATGCACGTGGTTCCGCGACATTCGCGTTCAAGGGGCGGCGCTCGCGCTCTTGCGAAATCGCAAGAGAGTTTTCGGTCTTCCATTCTTTCCATCCAAGTCTGCCAAAGGGGTCTCTCGCGCCGCGTGTCGACATCGTTCGAGCGCCCTTTCGCGCTTGCTGGGGGGCGCGATCCGTGTGAAATAACACCATCCGGGCGTCGGCCGCGCGCGCGTGTCGAATTCCTTCCAATGCCTTTTTCGCCGACGCGAGGGCGCCGTCGTCGTCGTCGGCGCGATCGGCGTCGGCGAGGTCGCTGGCTGCGCCGTCGCCGTTGTTATCATCGTCACCGGCGCCGCTACTATCGTCGCGTTGTCTATCCTTGTCGCCGTTGCCGTTGCCGCGCCCGCCCGAGTCGCCGACTCGCGCTGACGCGCCCGTTGGGAAGTGCCGGGAGTCAGCGCCGCCGCGGCCGCGTCGGTCGCCCCGAACTAGCTGGCCGCTGCGCCCGCGAGCGTGCGCGGGCTAGCGCGGCCGCGGAGATGCGCCGGCCAACGCCGAGCACTCATCGCCACCGCCGCCGCGTGGGTTTGGCAGAACAAGTTGAGGGTGGGCGGGCGGGGTGTTCGCGCGAGCAGTGGAGTTGACCTTTTCAAATTGAGCAGTGGTGAGCTCTCCCTTCTTAAAAAAAGGTTCTACCCCCGCCGCCCCTGGGTCGTCGACCCGGCCCCTCGCGCTGCAATTTTCAGCTGGTTCTCCCCAATTGTCCATCCTCTGCAACGGATTTTATGCGCGCGCACTCGTGTATCACAAGTCATCAGTTTTCAATAATCCGTGCGCGCGCGTGCGTCGTCGCGCGCGCGCGCGTCGTCGCGCGCGCGCCGGAACGAAAACCTTCGGTTCCGCAGGGACTTCAAAATCGAGCGTCCAAGAAACATTGCAAACAGAGGGTTTCGCAACGTGGATTTCCAAAAGTAAGCTCGCGCGCGCGTTCATGCGAATTTTTAGGAAAACCATTGGTTCATCATCATCGTCAGAGAATGCTACCAAACGGGCGTCGCGCGCGCGTGTCGACTTCGTTCGAACGCCCTTGCGCGCGTACCGTCGCGAGAATCCTTTGCAAAAGACGGAGCGGAGTTCGCGCGCGCGCGCGTCGTCGCGCGCGCGTGCCAAAATGCGTCGACAACCTTCGGTTTCGTGGCGATTTCAAAGCCGAGGGTCCAACGCACATTCAAAAACACATGGCTTCGCAACATCAGTATTCAAGAAAGCGCGAGCTCGCGCTCTGGGAATTCTTATAACAAGCCGTTGTTTTTTTCCAACGGTCTCACGGAATGCTGCAAGACGGGCCCCTGGCGCCGCGCGACGAAGCCATGAGCGCGCCCTTGCGCGCGTGCTGGGGGGGTGGGGGGGTGGGGGCGCGATCCGTGTCAAATAGTGCCATGCGGATCACTCTCGCGCGTCTGCCACTCGCGCATGGCGAATTCCTTTCCAAAACATTCATCGCCGATGCGAGGGTGCCGCCATCCTCGTCGGCGTGATCAGCATCGGTGCCCGCTGTGGCTGCGCCGTCGTCGTTGTCAACGTCGCCGCCGGCATCGCTACTATCGTCGTCGTGTCTACCGTTATCGACGTCGCCATGGTGCCGCGCCCGCCCAAGTCGCCGACAAGTGCGTGCTGGGATGCGCCCAGCGGTCAGCGCCGCCGCGGCCGCGTCGGTCGCGCCAGACTAGCTGGCCGCTGCGCGCGCGTGCTCGAGTTGGCGCGGCCGCAGAGATGCACCGGCCCAGGCCGGGCGCTCATCGCAGTCGCCGCCGCGCGGGTTCTGTAAACTAAGTTGCGGGTGGGTGGGTGGGACGCGCGCAGGGGCATGGAATGTGTCAACTCGTTTGTATGAAGCACTTCTCCTTTCTAAGAAAGGAATGAGTCCTGCAGCTTTCCTCTGGGGCTGCATCTTCATGTTTTGTATTGTTATTAGCGTGTGATTCTGCCCCGTCGTCCATCCTACTTGTGAACTCGTATTACCCCAGCTAGGCCGGTATCGCCCCCCCCGCCATCCTCTGGAACAAATTGTATGCGCGCGCATTCGTTTATCGAAAGTGATAAGTTCCCAACAAATAAAACGAAGTGCACGCGCGCGCGTTGTCGCGCGCGCATGTCGGAATTAATCAACAACCTTCGGTTCCGTAAGGACTTCAAAATCGAGTGTCAAAAAAACAGTTTAAAACACATGGTTTCGCAACGCGGAATTTCCAAAACAACTTGCGCGCGCTCTTGCGGATTCTTAAGAGAACCATCGGTTTCCAACATTTTTTGAACAAGAACTACCAGACGGGCTTCGCGCGCACGCATGTCCCAATCGTCCGGACGCCCTTGCGCACATGGTGTGATTTGACACGGATCGTGCCAAAGCACGATCTGTGTCAAATCGTACCGTGCGGGCCACTCTCGCGCGTCTGCCGCTCGCGCATTTCGAACTTCCAAAACCTGCGCCGCCGACGTGAAGGCGCCGTCATCGTCGTCGGCGTGATCAGCATCGGCACCGTCGCTGGCTGCCCCGTCGTCGCTGGCAGCATCGTCGCCAGCGTCGCTACTATCGTCGTCGTGTCTATCGTTGTCGACGTTGCCATGATGCCGCGCCCGCCCAAGTCGCCGACTCGCGCTGCAATGCCCGCTGGGATGTGCCGAGCGGTGAGCGCCACCGCGTTCGCGTCGGTCGCGCCAAACTAGCTGGCCGCTGCGCGCGCGAGCATGCGCGGGCTCGCGCGGCCGCAGAGGGCACCGGCCAACGCCAGGCACCCATCGCATTCGCTTCCGCATGGGGTTTGCAGACCAAGGTGCGGGTGGGCGAGGTGTATGTTTGCACGAGCAGTGGAGTGGACAACTCGATTTGAGCAAGACATTGATTCTCTTTTCTAAAAAGAGAATAGACTCTACCCCTTCCCCCGAACTTTTCAGCTCCCCCTGGGATAGTATGATTTCGCATATATTTGTGTGTATATATATATATATATATTCTGCACACCCGTCCATCCTGGATATGAAATCGTATCATCCCAGCCAAACGGGCTCCCCCCCTTGAGGTTCCCGTGTAAAAAACACAATGCGGTGACATTTTTTGTTCTAACAAAGCACTTTTTTCACGAATCCCTTGCAAACAAATGAGACGAACTGCGCACTCGCGCGTCGTCGCGCGCGCATGCCGAAATCCTTCCAAAACCTTCGGTGCGGGAAGGATGTCGCAATCGAGTTTCCCAAAAACATACAATTAGCCTGGCGAAGAACCCAACCATATGCAGTAGTGGATACCGCAATGTGTATTTCGTCTTCGGTGGAGCTCCCTGTGGGGCCACGATCCTCGTGAGGGGTGTGCCGAAATGGGGCGGGGCCGCCATGCGAACCCTGCCACTGAGGCCTTCGGTGGAGATCCCTGTGGGGCCACGATCCTCGTGAGGGGTGTGCCGAAATGGGGCGGGGCCGCCATGCGAAACCCATGCCATTGAGGCCTTCGGGGTAGACTCCCTGTGGGGGCCACGATCTCTCGTGGGGGTGTGCCGAAATTGTTGGCGGTGCCGCCCATGAGAACCTGCCACCGAGGGCCCTTCGGTGGAGTCCGTGGGAACGTATCCTCGTGAGGGGTGGCCGAAATGGGGCGGGCCGCCATTGCGAACCCTGCACTGAGGGCCTTCGGTGGAGATCCCTGTGGGCCACGATTCCTCGTGAGGGGTGTGCCGAAATTGGGCGGGGCCCGCCATGCGAACCCTGCCACTGAGGCCTTCGGTGGAGCTCCCTGTGGGGCCACGATCCTCGTGAGGGGTGTGCCGAAATTGGGCGGGGCCGCCATGCGACCCCCTGCCACTGAGGCCTTCGGTGGAGCTCCCTATGGGGCCACGATCCTCGTGAGGGGTGTGCCGAAATGGGGGGGGCCGCCATGCGAACCCTGCCACTGAGGCCTTCGGTAATAGAGCTCTGGGGGGCACACGATCCGCGTGAGGGGTGTGCCCGAAATGGGCGGCGCCATGCAACCCGCCACCGAGTCCTCGGTGGGGCTCCCTGTGGGCCACGATTAGTGAGGGGGTCTGTGCCGAAAATGGGGCAGGGACAGGCATATGCGAACACTAGCCCACTGGGGCCTTCGGTGGAGCTCCCTATGGGGCCACGAACCGTGTGAGGGGTGCACCAAACTGGCGCGGGGCCGCCGTGCGAACCCTGCCATTGGGGCCTTCGGTGGAGCTCCTTATGGGGTCACGAACCGTGTGAGGGGTGCGCCCAAATGGTGCGGGGCCGCCATGCGAACCCTGCCACGGCCTCCCCCCTGTGAGGCTACCTACTTACCACGGGCCTTATGATGATGTGGTATGATGATGATGCTGATGATGATGATGATGATGATGATGAATGACGGTTGATGATGATGAAGACGGCGACGATGATGATGATGCTGATGAGTGATGATGATGATGATGATGATGATGATGATGATGATGATGATGATGATGATGATGATGATGATGATGATGATGATGATGATGATGATCATGATGATGATGATGGCAGGAGGGAGGGGACAGCGGGAGGAGGAGAAGGAGGGAACGCGGGGCACCGTCTCTCCAAAACGAGGACCCAACACCACAGGATGGTTGGGAAAAACACAGGGTTTCGCAACACAGAGTTGCTAAACAAACTTCCGCGAACGCTCTTGCGAAATCTTAAGAACCATAGATTTTTCAAGATTTTCACAACATGGTACCAAACGGGCTTCGCGCGCGCTCATGTCGAAATCTGTCGAACGCCCTTGCGCGTGTGCCGTCGCGAGAATCCCTGCAAAAAATGGGACGAAGTGCAGACGCGCGCGTCGTCGCGCGCGTATGCCGAAATCCTTCAAAACCCATCGGTTTCGGAAGGATTTCAAAATCGTGTGTCCAAAAAACCTACAAAAACACAAAAGGTCTCGCAACACGGATTTTCAACAAAAGGTGCGCGCGCGCTTTTGCGTCGTCGTCGTCGTCGTCGCCGTCCTCCCTACCTCCCGTCGTTGTCGTCGTCGTCGTCGCCTACGTCGTCCTCTGTCTTTCCTCGTGTTCGTCGTCGTCGTCCTCTTTGGCGTCGTGGTCGTTTCCGTCGTCGTTGTCGCCGTGGTCGTCCTTCCTCCTCCTCCCTCGTCGTCGTCGTCGTCCGTCGTCGGCGTCTCGTCGTCGTCCCTCCTATTTCGTCGCCGTCGTCGTCGTCGTCGTCGTCGTCGTCGTCCCTCCTCCCTCGTCGTTGTCGTCGTCGGCGTCGCCGTCCTTCCTCCTTCTTCGTCGTTCGCGTCGTCGCCGTCCTCCCTCCTCCCTCGTCGTGTCGTCGTTGTCGTCGTTGTCGCCGTCGTCGCCTCCCTTTCCCGTCGTTGTCTTCGTTGGCGACTCGTCGTCGTCGTCTTCGTCGTCGCGGCTTCGGCGTCGTTGGCGTCTTCGTCGTCGTCGACGTCGGCGTCGTCGTCGTCGCCGCCGTCGTCGTCGTCGTCGTCGTCGTCGTCGGCGTCGTTGACGTCGTCGTCGTCGTCGTCGGTTTCGTCGTTATCGTCGTCGTCGGCGTCGTCATCGTCGTCGTCGTTGTCATCGTCGTCGTCGTCGGCGTCGGTGTCATCGTCGTCGTCGTCGGTGTCGTCGCCGTCGTTGTCGGCGTCGTCAAAGTCTTTTGAGACGTCGTCGGTGTCGTCGTAGTCGTTGTCGGCGGCGTCGTCATCGTCGTTGTCGCTGTCGTCGTCGGCGTCGCTGTTGTTGCCAAGTGCCATGTGGTACCCACCGTCACGGTCTTAAGAGATTTTGCAAACCAAGTTGCGGGTGGGTGGGTGGGATGTTTGCGCGAGCAGTGGAGTGGACAACTCACTGCGAACAGAAAGTAATTGCACCGCATAGATTGCACCGCGTGGATTGCACCTCTGCTTAATCGGAGCACTTTCTGTGTTGCAGTTTACATGTGGTTCTGCCCCATCGTCCATCCTAAATGTGAGTTCGTACCATCCCAGCCGAGTCTGGTTCGACTCCCCCCGCCATTCTCTGCAACAGATGCTATGCGCGCGCACTCGCGTATCACGAATGATCCGTTTTCATGACCCCCTCGCGAAAATAATTACTCCGACGAAAGGACCCCACATGAGAATCCTCTGGGCGAATCTGGAAAAAGCCCTCACCGTCGTCCTCGTGGTTGGTGAGGCGTCTTGGCTGTCTCCCCGCTCCCTACGTTGCCCCCGACCTCGCCCTCCTGTTTTGTCTCCGGACATTCAGAATGTGGCCCGGGAGTTGTGTTCTGGGAACACGAAGAACACGAAGTGGCCTACAGTTGGCTCCGGGCATTCAAAATGTGGCCCGGGAATGGTGTTCTGGGAGCACGAAAAAAACGAAGTTGCCTACAGTTGGCTCTGGCCATCAAAATGTGGCCTGGGAGTGGCGTTCTGGCAGCGCGAGAGCCCAAAAAGTGGCGACAGTGAGGGGAAGTGGATGACCTGCCCGGATTAGTAACATGATCCGCGGGCCCCATAGGGAGGGGGCTCCCGTTTGAGATTTCTTCGCAATTCACTCGCACATGTGGCCTGGGAGTGGCGTTCTAGCAGCGCCAGAGCTCAAAAGTGGCGCCAGTTACAGGAATTGGATGACCCGCTCGGATTAGTAACGTGATCCGCGGGCCCCATAGGGAGGGGGCTCCCGCTTGAGATTTCCTCGCAATTCACAAATGTGGCCTGGGAATGGCGTCTTGGCAGCGCGAGAGCCCCAAAATTGCGACAGTCACAGGACTTGGATGACCCGCTCGGATTAGTAACATTATCCGCGGGCCCCATGTGGAGGGGGCTCCCGCTTCAGACTTCCTCGCAATTCACTCACAGACGAGTCCCAAGGCGAGTGAGTGAGTGAGTGAGTGAGTGACTGACTGACTGGTGATGATGATGATCATCACGCTCTCTCACGCGCACACTCATCATCATCATCATATGTGAGTTCATGAGCGTTTGAGTGAGTGAGTGCTGATGAGTCAGTGAGCGAGTGATTGAGTGAGTGATTGTGTGAGTGAGTGAGTGAGTGAGTGTGGGAGGGATGATGAGTGAGTGAGTGAGGAATGAGTGATGATGATGATGATGATGATGAGGATGATGATGATGATGATGATGATGATGGTGGGTTCCTGTTTCTGCGCGGGGTGTCCAGAGAAAACAAGAACCCCACTTTGGATGTGGGGAACATCGAGACGAAGTGCGCGCGCGCGTCGTCGCGCGCGCATGCCGAAATCCTTTGAACACCTTCGGGTTCGGAAGGCTTTCAACATCGAGTGTCAAACAACCACGTGAAAACACATTGTGGCGCAGCGCGGGTTTCAACAACAAAAAGCGTGCGCGTGAGCTCTTGCGAAGTCCTGGGAGAACCATCGTCAGTTCTTTTTCAAGATTTCCAGGACATGCTATCAAACGGGCGTCGCGCGCATGTCGAAATCGTCCGACCCCCTTGCGCGCGTGCCGTCGCGAGAACCATTTGCAACAAATGTGGCGAAGTGCGCGCGCGCGTCGTCGCGCGCGTGCCGAAATCCATCAAAACTACAGGGTTCGTAACGGTTCAAAACCCAATGTTCCACGATTGCAAGTATACATGGTTTCGCAGCGTCAGTTTTCAAAGAAGCTTGCGCGCACGCTCGTGCGAATCGTTCAGAAACGCGCATTTCTTGTTCCAGCAAAAAATATAATTATCTATATAATGCGTTTTCAATGACTTCTGCCGCGCGGGCCTTGGGCGCCGCTTGCCGAATTCATTCGCGCGCCCTTGCGCGCGAGCTGGGGGGGGGGGGCGATCCGCGTCGGAAGGAACCGCGCGGGCCACTCGCGCGTCGGCCGCGCGCGCGCGTCGAACTCCCGCGCCCGCCCAAGTCGCCGACTCGCAGTGAAGTGCCCGCTGGGGCGCGCCCGGCGGTCAGCGACGTCGCGGCCGCGTCGGCGGCGCCAAATTAGGTGGCCGCTGCGCGCGCGTGCTCGTGCCGGCGAGGGCGCAGAGATGCACCGGCCAACGCCGGGCGCTCATCGCAGTCGCCGCCGCGTGGGTTTTCCAGACCAAGTTGTGGGTGGGTTGGATGTTCGCACGAGCATGGGATGTGTCGACACGTCTGTTCAAACCAATTGCGCGACATAGATTGCACCGTTTGTGAAAATCAATTGTTCTTTCTTGAAAGAATTTTAGATGTGCCCCCCCTGGTTTATTGCCCCCCCTGGGATGGTGCAGTTCGCGTGTGTCTCTGCCCATCGTTCGTTCTAGATATGGCCTCGAATTGTCCCAGCCGCCCTTCGCCCCCGTCAAAGAATACCTTGCTTGCGCGCTCGTTCGCCAGAGCCAGAGGTTTTTCATATTCCCTCGCAACAAATGAGACAAAGTCCATGCGCGCGTGTCGTCGCGCGCTGGCTTCGTGAGGGATTCCAGGTCGATGTCCTCGAAACAGATGCAGAGGTTTTGAAATGTCTTTGGTGGCAAATCTGCGCGCGCGCATTCGCGAGTTCAGAAGAAGGCTATCGGTTTTCGCATTTTCATCAAATGCGGCCAAGCGGGCTTCTCGCGCGCGCGTGTCGGAATCGCCCCGACGTCCTCGCGCGCTTGCTTGGGGCGTGGGGGGCGGGGGGGCGGGGGGTGATCCGTGTAAAATGGTGCCGTGCGGGCCAGTCGCGCACGTCGGCCTCGCGCGCGTGTCGACGTCCCTCCAAAATCTTTTATCGCCGACGTCGCCGTCGTCATCGCCGTCGCCATCGCCGCTGCCTTCATCATCGTGCCCGCCTGTGCCGAGCAGACATGGGGCCGACCCTGCCCGAGTCGCCGTCTCGCGCTGAGATGCCCCGCCGTCAGTGCGGCCCGCGAGACGCGCTGGGAAGCCCCTAGCTGTTAGCCCTGCCGTGGCCGCGGGCGTCTGCGGCGCCGACCGACGCGGCTGCTTTGCGCGCGAGCTAGCGCGCGCTAGCGCGGCCGTGGTGATGCGCCAGCCCGGGCCAAGCAGTCATCGCATATGTTGCTCCGCATTGCGCAGCGCGGATTGCGCCGCGTAGATTGTAGCATGTCTGTGCATATTTGGCGCAGCATAGAGTGCATACCATAGATTGCGCGCCATTTGCTGCGTCGTGGATACTGGAAACTGTGCATTCGTCCACATATGTATCATCACGTGGGTTGCGCTACAGAGGTTGCACCACGTATGGGGCGCCGCATATACATGCGTGGGTATATTTATTCATATATATATATATATGTATATATTGGACATAGCACAACGCACGTTCTTCTTGTCTACAAGAGATTAGATTCTACCCCCCCCCACCCCCCCCCGGACTTATCGGTTGTTGGTTTCGCTGGTGAGTTCATGTGTGGCCGTGACCCTTCATCCATCTCTCACATGACTTCGTGCCGTCCCAGCCAGGCCTGCATCGACCCCCCCCGCCATCTTTTGCAGAACATTATGCGCGCGCTCTCGATTATCAGAAACCATCAGTTTCCAATATGATAAATATATATATATATAATTTATATATATATATATATATATATATATATTTATATATAATATATACTGACGAAGTGCGCGCGCGCGTCGTCGCGCTCGAATGCAGGAACATCTGAAAACAAACAAACATTCGGAGTCATCAGGGGAAGCATGGTTTCGCAGCGCAAATGTTCAAAACAGGTTTGCGCCCGCGCTCTTGCGAATTCCGCAGAACATCCCGTCGGGTTCTTTTATGCTGTCTAAGCGTGGTTCCAAATTGGCCTCGCGCGCGCGTCGAAATCGCGCGAGCGCCATTGCGCGCGTGCTGCCGCGAGAATCCTTTAAACCAAGCGGGAGAAAGTGCACGCGCGCGCGTCGCCGCGCGCGCGCGCGTGCCGACATTTTCGAGCAAACCTCAGGTTTTGCAAGGATTTCAAGATCGAGCGCCCCGAACATATAGCAAACGCGCGGTTTTGCAACCGTAGTTTTCAAAACATCCTCCGCCCGCGTTCTTTCGGATTATTCAGACAACCATATGTGTTCCAATTTTTTTGTCGGATTCTGCCAATCGGGCCTCTCGTGCCGCGTGCCAATTTCATTCGAACGCCATTGCGCGCGTGCTGGGGGGGGGGGGGGGGGGGGCGCGCGATCCGTGTCAGATAACGCCGCGCGGGCCACTCGCGCGCGTCTGCCGCGCGCGCGTGTCAAACTCCTTCGAATGCCTTTATCGCCGACGCGAGGACGCCGTCATTGTCGTCGGCGTGGTCAACATCGGCGTCGTCGCTGGCGGTGTCGTCGCTGTTGCCGCCATCGTCGCCAGCGCCGCAACTATCACCGTCGTGTCTACTTTCGTCGACGTTGCCATGATGCCGCGCCCGCCCAGGTCGCCGACTCGCACTGAAGTGCCCGCTGGAAGTGCCCCGGAGGGCAGCGCCGCCGCGGCCGCGTCGCGTGCCGACCAAGTTGGCCCTTGCGCGCTCGAGCGTGCGCGGGCTGGCGCGGCCGCAGAAAACCATGGTCGAATTGCCACCGCGCGGGCCTCTCGCGCGCGTCTGCTGCGCGCGCGTATAACCTTCGTCGCCGACCCCGTGACGTCGCCATTGTTATCGGCGGGCGTGATCAACGTCGGCGCCGTCCATGGCCTTGCCGTCGTCATCGCCGCCATCGTCACCACCATCATTTTTTCATAATCGCGTCTACCGTTGTCGGCGTTGCCATGGTACCGCGCCCGCTCAACTCGCCGACTGAAGTGCCCCGCAGGTGAGTGCCAAGCGGTCAGCGCAACCGCGGCCGCGTCGGTCGCGCCAAACTAGCTGGCCGCTGTGCGGGGCGTGCGCGGGCTAGCGCGGCTTCAGGGATGCCTCAGCCAACGCCGAACACTCATCGCAATCGGGCTTTGCAAACCAAGTTGCGGGTGGGCGTGCGGGGCGTTTGCGAGAGCATGGAATTCTTCCCCCCCGCGTGTGATTCTGCCACATCGTCCATCCTAATTGTGAATTCGTAGTATCCCCGCCAAACCGGTATCGCCCCCCCCCCCCCGCTTCCGTCACCCTCTGTAACGGATCCTCTGCGCGCGCAATCGCCTATGAAGAGTCATAAGTTTCCAAGAGTGCCCTGCAACATATGACACGAAGTGCGTGCGCGCGCGTCCTCGCGCGCGCATGTCGAAATCCGGTAAAAACATTCGTATCGGAAGGATTTCAAAATTAAGGGTCAAAAAACGGTATGAACACACAGGGTTTTGCAACCAGTCTTTCCCCAAAAACTTGCGCGCGCGCGCTCGTGTGAATCCTTACAAAAACCATAGGTTTTCCCCCTACAACAATTTTCCGAACATGTCACTAAACGGGCTTCGCGCGCGCATGTCGAAATCGTTGGAACGCCCTTGCGCGTGTGTTGGCATGGCAGGATCCGTGTCCAATAATACCATGCGGGCCACTCGCGTGTGTGCCGCGCGCGCGTTTCGAACTCCTTCCAAGACCTTCATCACCGACGCGATGACGCCGTCATCGTCGTCGGCGTGATCAGCATCGGCGCCGTCATTGGCTGCCCCGTCGTCGCTGTCCGCATCGTCGCCAGCATCGCTACTACCAGCATCGTGTCTGCCGTTGTCGGCGTTGCCATGATACCACGCCCGCTCAAGTCGCCGACTAGAACTGAAGTGCCCTCTTGGATGTGCCGAGCGGTCAACGCCACCGCGTTCGCGTCGGTCGCGCCAAATTAGCTGGCCGCTGCGCGCGAGAACATGCGCGCGCTAGCGCGGCAACAGAAATCCACCAGTCAACACCCAGCACTCAGCGTAATCGCTGCCGCATGGGTATCGCAATTCAAGATGGGGGTGGGATGATTGTGCGAGTAGTGGAGTGGACAACCTCAAGTTCGCACAACATCTATTTCCTTTTCCAATAAGGAAATCGGTTCTACCACCCTCCCCCCGGGCTAAAGACCCCCAGGGAACCTATGTAAAACACACAGGATTTTGACTTAATGTCCATTTAATTCGGTGAGTCTGAATGTGAGTATAGTGATTACGAGTTTAAATCTGAATGGGTCTGGGTAAGAGTGAGGTTGGCTACGAGTGAATCTGACGGTAGGTGGGTCTGAGTGCGAGTGATCGTGAGCGTGAGAAGATCTGCAAGTGAGTGGGTCTGAGTACGGGTGAGTCTGACTATGACTGAGTCTGAGGGTGGGTGGGTGCAAGTGTGAGTGGGTCTGAGTGTGCGTAAGTCTGGGTGCGAATGAGCTTGAGTGTGAGTGTGATGAGTGCGAGTCTGAGTATGAGTGAGCCTGAGCACGAGTGAGTTTGAGCATAAGTACGTCTAGGACATCCTCGCAATCTGGGCCTTCTGGGAGTGCGGCAACCAGCGCTCTGCCATAGACATCCTCAGAATCTGCTTTGACAGCAAACGAGTCTGACCACCCAAACACGCAAACCGCTTGAGACATCTTCGAAATCTGGCCCCCCTGGGGTGCGAAAGCCAGCGCCTCGCCTGAGACATCCTCAGAATCTGCTCCGACAGCGGAGGATCTTGAGGACCAAAACAGGCAAACCGCTTGAGACATCCCCACCATTTGGGCACGAACGGAGGCCGTGCAATACCCCTGGCGGCCTCCCCTTAGGAGTGCTGAAACCAGCAAGCCGCCTGAGACATCCTCAGAATCTGTTTCGAAAGCGGAGGATGTTGCGGACCGCAACAGGCAAACCGCTTGAGACATCCCCACCATTTGGGCGCGAACGGAGGCCGTGCAATACCCTTGGCGGCCCCCTCTTAGGAGTGCTAAAACCAGCAAGCCGCTCGAGACATCCTGATCATCTGCTCATCGTCGTCATCATCATCATCATCATCATCATCATCATCATCATCATCATTATCATCACCACCATCATCATCATCATCATCACCTGCTCATCGTCATCATCACCATCATCAGCAGCATCTTCATCATCATCATCATCATCATCATACTCATTCATCATTCGTCATCATCATACTCACATCATGCTCTCACCATACCTTTGTTATCATCATGACAATCATCATCATCATCATCATCATTGTCCAGTGCAGGGATGGATGGTATGGGTGGTATGGGTGGTCTGGCGCGGTCGGAGAACTATTCACTGCGTGGAGCCCCCCATCTGGGCATCTACTCGCATGGACCTGTCCGCCGTGAATGTCTAGGCGCAAGAGTTTTCGAATATAAACGGGCTTGAGTTGTGACGGTCTGGTCATGAATCTAACTGCGACTGAATTGGAGTGTGAATAAGCCTCAGTAGTACGAGCGCGTCTCTGCGTATGAGCCTGGGGCCTCCTGGGGCCTCCTGAAACCTACTGGGGCTTCCTGGGGCCTCCAGGAGCCTCGTGGGGCCTCCTGGGGCCTCCTGGTACCTCCTGGGGAGGATTCGTGCCCCAGGAGAGGCCCAATCTATAGCAACAGACGTACATAAAACATTGCGGATTGGAGCCACAGGAGACGGGCAATTTGTAGGAACACACGTAAAACACCAAGGACTCCTGCCCCAGGAAAGGCCCAATAATTATATATATCTATATTTATATTTATATTTATGTATATATATATATATGTACATATATACATACGCATAAGTAACACATTTTGGATTGTGTACAAAGGAGAAGGATAATCTATAGAAACGTACGTATAACATCAAGGATTCGTGCTCCAGGTGAGGCCCAATATATAGGAGCATACGTAAAACACATGGGATTGGAGCCACTCCTGTTGCCTTCTGAGGCCTCCTGCTCCTGGGGCCTCTCGGGGCCTCCTGTTGCCTTCCGAGGCCTCCTGGCGCTTCCTGTGGCCTCCTGGGGTCTCCTGTGGCTTCCTGGGGCCTCCTGGAGCTTCTGGGGCCTCCTGAAGCCTCTTGGGACATCCTGTGGCCTCTTGAGTCTTTCTGTGGCCTCCTGATGCCTCCTGGGACCTCATGTGGCCTCCTGGGGCCTCCTGGAGCTTGTTGGAGCCTCCTGTGGCATCCTGAAGAGAATCTGTGCCCACGAGTCTGACCACCCAAACAGGCAAACCGATCGAGACATCCTCAACATCTGGCCCACCTGGGGGGTGAAATTGAGCGCCTCGCTCAATACATCCTCCAAATCTGCTCCGAAAGCGGAGGATCCTGAGGACCAAAACAGGCAAACCGCTCGAGAGATCCCCGCCATTTCGGCGCGAACGGAGGCCGTGCAATACCCCTGGCGGCCCCCCCTCAGGAGGCGAGACATCTGCTCGGAAAGCGGAGGATGTTGCGGACCAAAACAGGCAAACCGCCTGAGACATCCCCGCCATCTGGGCGCGAACGGAGGCCGTGCAATACCCCTGACGGCCCCCCCTTAGGAGTGCTAAAACCAGCAAGCCGCCTGAGACATCCTCATCATCTGCTCATCGTCATCATCGCCATCATCATCATCATCATCATCATCATCATCATCATCATCATTATCATCATCATCATCATCATCATTATCATCATCACCACCATCATCATCATCACCTGCTCATCGTCATCATCATCATCATGTCAATCATCATCATCATCATCATCATCATCATCACCATCACCATCATCATCATCATCATCATCATCATCATCATCATCATCATCATCATCATCATCATCATCATCATCATCATCATCATCATCATCATTATCAACATCACCATATTCATCCATCACCCAGTCACCATCACCATCATACTCACATCATGCTCTCACCATACCTGGGTTATCATCATGACAATCATCATCATGATTGTCCAGTGCAGGGAGGGAGGAGGGGAGTTGCAGAGAGGGAGGAGGGGATGAGTGGTCCGGCGCGGTCGGAGAATAGCAAGAACCCCATCCTCTGGATATAGTGAACAAAACGTGCGCACGCGCTCTTGCGCCGTCGTCGTCGTCGTCGTCGTCGTCGTCGCCGTCCCTCCTTTCTCGTCGTCGTCGTCGCCGTCGCCGTCGTCGTCCTCTGTCTTTCCTCTTCGTCGTCGTCCTCCTCCTCTTGGCGTCGTCGTCGTTTCCGTCGTCGTTGTCGCCGTGGTCGTCCTTCCTCCTCCCTCGTCGTCGTCGTCCGTCGTCGGCGTCTCGTCGTCGTCCCTCCTATTTCGTCGCCGTCGTCGTCGTCGTCGTCGTCGGCTTTCCTCCTCCCTCGTCGTTGTCGTCGTCGGCGTCGCCGTCCTCCCTCCTTCTTCGTCGTTAGCGTCGTCGCCGTCCTCCCTCCTCCCTCGTCGTTGTCTTCGTTGTCGCCGTCGTCGTCCTCCCTCCTCCCTCGTCCCTCGTCGTCGTCTTCGTTGACGACGTCGTCGTCGTCTTCGTCGTCGTCGTCGTCGGCGGCGTCGTCGTCGTCTTCGGCGTGGTCGTCGTCGTCGTCGTCGTCGGCGTCGTCGTCGTCGGCGTCGTCGTCGTCGTCGGCGTTGTCATCGTCGTCGTCGTTGTCGTCGTCGTCGTCGTCGTCGTCGTCGTCGTCGTCGTCGTTGTCATCGTTGTCAGAGTCGTTGGAAACGCCGTTGGTGTCGTCGTGGTCGTCGTTGTCGGCGGCGGCGTCGTCGTCGTCGTCGTTGTCACTGCCGTCGTCGGCGTCGGTGTCGTTGCCAAGTGCTATTGGGTACCTACCGTCACGGTCTTAAGAGGTCTTGCGACCAAGTTGCGGGTGGGAGGGTGGAATGCTTGCACGACCAGTGGAGAGGACAGCTTCAAGTTGAGCAAGTGATTGATTCTCCTTTCTAAAAGACTAATAGATTCTACCCCCCCCCCCCCGGACTTATCGGGTCCGCCGCGCGTGCTGTAAATCACATATGATTCTGACCACATGTCCATCTCAAATATGAATTCATATCATCCCAGCCAAGCCGGTATCCCCCCCCTGCGGTTCCCTTGTAAAAAACACTATGCGGTGACATGTTTTGTTCTAACATAGCACTTTTTCACGAATCCCTTGCAAAAAATGGGACGAAGTGCACACGCGCGCGTCGTGGCTCGCGCATGCCGAAATCCTTCAAAAACCTTCGGTTCCGGAGAGATTTCAAAATTGAATTTCCCAAAAACATATAAAAACACACATGGTTTCGCTGATTTGCAAAAAAAACTTACGCGCGAGCTTTTGCGAAATCTTAAGAAAACCATAGGTTTTCCAAGATTTTCACAAAATGCTACCAAACGGGCTTCGCGCGCGCGCATGTCGAAATTTGTCGAACGCCCTTGCGCGTGTGCCGTCGCGAGAATCCTCTGCAAAAAATGGGACGAAGTGCAGACGCGCGCGTCGTCGCGGGCGTATGCCGAAATCCTTCAAAAACCTTCGGTTTCGGAAGGATTTCGAAATCGTGCGTCCAAAAAACATACAAAAACACAAGGTTTCGCAACACGGGTTTTCAACAAAATTGCGCGCGCGCGCTCTTGCGTCGTCGTCATCGTCGTCGTCCTCCCTCCTCCCTCGTCGTCGTCGTCGTCGTCGCCGTCGTCGTCTTCTGTCTTTCCTCGTCGTCGTTGTCGTCGTCTTGGCGTCGTCGTCGTTTCCGTCGTCGTTGTCGCCGTGGTCGTCCTTCCTCCCTCGTTGTCTTCGTCGGCGTCTCGTCGTTGTCCTTCCTGTTTCGTCGCCGTCGTCGTCGTCCGTCGTCGTCGTCGTCGTCGTCGTGGTCTTCACTCCTCCCTCGTCGTTATCCTCCTCCCTCGTCGTCGTCGTCCGTCGTCGGCGTCTCGTCGTCGTCCCTCCTATTTCGTCGCCGTCGTCGTCGTCTTCGTCGTCGTTGTCATCGTCGTCGTCTTCCCTCCTCCCTCGTCGTTGTCGTCGTCGGCGTCGCCGTCCTTCCTCCTTCTTCGTCGTTGGCGTCGTCGCCGTCTTCCCTCCTCCATCGTCGTTGTCGTCGTTGTCGCCGTCGTCGTTTTTTCTCCTCCCTCGTCGTCGTCTCCGTTGGCGACGTCGTCGTCGTCTTCGTCGTCGTCGTCGGCGTCGTTGTCGTCGTCGTCGGTGTCGTCGTCGTCGTTGTCGTCGTCGAAAACATTGGAGACGTCGTCGGTGTCGTCGCAGTCGCTGTCGGCGGCGCCGTCGTCGTCGATGTCGCTGTCGTCGTCGGCATCGGTGTCGTGGCCAAGTGCCATGCAGTACCTACCGTCACGGTCTTGTCTGAAGATGTCTTGCGACCAAGTTGCGGGTGGGAGGGTGGGATGTTTGCACGAGCAGTGGAGAGGACAGCTTCAAGACGGTCAAGATTAATTCCACCACATAGGTTGCACCACGTAGAGTGCACCGCATACAGTGCACCACATCGATCGAGCCACGTATATTGCTGGAAATACACCATTGGGGGTCCACGCAGGCTAACGTATATACATGCACCTATCCTCCTACGTTTGCATTCTTCGTGTACCTTGGGAAAGGGTGAGACCCTCCCCGAAACCTTTCCCCGTGGATCCGTGGTCCTGGGACCCCCTGGAGGTCCCTGCGTCGAGTCCTCCGGGCTCCGAGCATTCCGAGCATCCTGGACGCTCGCGCCGCCTAGCCAAGAGGCCCCGCGAGGGCCCCAAACGCTCATGCGCCCCCATGACGCCCGAAAACGACCCAAGGAAGATGCCCATGAGGCCATGGTAATGCAACCCATACGGACTTTCTTAGGCATGTGGTTTCATGTTTTCGGGGCGCTCAGGTGGTCGGTATTCCAGGCATCCGAGACTGCCCACAGTCTCCGAATATTGTATCATAATTTACCAAAGGGGCATCCGGAGAGTCCAAGAGAGCGCCAAGACGGCCCGACGATAATTCCATGACGGATGGTCCCAACACGCCAACCAAGGCACTCGAACTCGTGGCCTGGTCGTTGAGGGATTCCGTGGTTGGCAGCAGGGTGGCCTCAAGAAAATTTTAGAGGCCCCCCAACACGCTCCCAGTCCCAAGGAGCCCCCATTCTTTTCAGGCAGAGCAACACTCTGCAAAACAATGCAAGCCATGCGCAGCAATACAAACCAGTGCCAAGCACTGATCATCAAGGCAACACATTGCAAAGCAAAGCGATGCCACGCAATGCAAAACAACCTACGGCGCAACCCATGTCGCGGACTCTTGCGCAACCCGCTAGCGCGCGCAACCCATGGCGCAACCCGTGGGCGCAACCTTTGGCCACCGCGATTTTCTGGGCCCTCATGCGCAACCCGTGTCAAGATCCACGTGCGCAGCCCATGGCGCGATTGATGACCACTGAGCATTCCTGGCTCCTCGTGCGCGACCCGTGGCGCAGCCCCTGGGCGCAGCCTGCAGCGTAACGCACGGGCGCGGCCGGTGGACACTTTACTTCCTGGGCCCTTCTGCGCAACCCGTGGTGCAGCCCCGACGCTCGCAACCAGTGGCGCAAGCCCTGGGCGCAAACTGGTCACGGTCAACATGTACCGATTCTTCTCAGAGCCCCAGTAAGAACCCCTGAGCACAAGCATTACCAGGGCAACAGACACAGAGCAACTGCTACGGCTCATGATCCGTGCCACCCATGGCGCAACCCATGGGCTATCTTTGTGGCACCGGAGCAATAGCGGCACCCATGGATCAACCTATGGCAACAACCCGTGGCGCAACCCAGAGGCGCAGCATATGGCACCGAACAGTCAGTGGCACCGTTGGCGCAACCCATGGCAGTGACCCATGGCGCAACGCATGGGCGCAGAAAAGTCAGCGGGACCCATGGGCCCATAGCGAAACCTATGGCCTAAGCCCATGGCGCATTCATGGGCGTATCCTGTGGCGCCGAATGCATCAGTGGCACCGTTGGCGTAACCCATGGCCCCAACCCATGGCCCAGCCGATGGGCGCAGAGATATCAGCGGCATCGTTGGCGCATCCCATGGATTCAGCCCATGCCGCATTCATGGGCGCGACGTACGGCGCCGAGTGAATCAACGACGCCCATGGCGCAGCCAATCGCCGCAACCCATGGCGCAGCGGACGGGCGCAACCTAGGTCACAGGAAAATCCGCGGCACCCATTGCCGCAACGCATGGCGCAACCCGTGGGTGTATCCTATGGTACCGAAGCGTCGGCGGCGACCAATACCGAGCAGGACCTCTTGTGTGCTCCGGGCTTGTCGGTTTGCATAGCGTGGCCGTACAACGCGCCGCAGATTTACACCAGTTCGCAGATAGTGGATCTGCTCGGGACCAATCGGCCTACGTGGGTCGCAGCTGACACTACGGTGGAATACCTGAAGGCGGTGCAGTGGAACGCTGGTCCGGACCAGGTTTCCGACGTGCCAGAGAAGCCCATTTTCGACGTGACGGGCGAGTCTGTGCTGGAGATATCGCAACTCTCATCGAACGCAGTCGCAGACTTGCCGTTGTCGGTGTGGGCCCAGCGCCTTCGACATCGCCAATCGGCTGAGTGGGTCCCCGTTGCTTGTTGAGGGGTCCCGTCGCGACCGCGCGCGATTGTGGGCCAGGTTCGGCTTCTCATTGAGGCTGCTCTGCTGGTCGTTTAGCATCCACGGCAGGCGAATCCAGGGACAACCGCGGTTGCGACGCGGGTCACGAGCGTCAGACCTCGCAACCACTCGACGGGGCAGCGGTCGCGGCCGCAGCGAGCCGAACCCGCCTAACACATCAAGTGCGACCCAGCTTCAGCTTAGTGGAATGCTGCCGTGGCGGTGCGTGTGGGCTACAGCGTCACCATCGGCCTCGAGCCTGTTCGGCGCGCGATGATGCTCAGGTTCGGCGCAGACCAGGGCGCAGCGATTTTCTCGGTGTCAGGGGTCAGCTTTGCGTTGGCCGCGCGTGCGATCGAGGACACTTCGACGCCGCAGGTCGTGCTCACATAGGACGCGATTGAAGGGGGCAAACCGGGCGATGGAGGACGGACACGCCATGCCGACTCAGCAGGTGCGCTTCGTGAAAGAACGAGAGGACCTGGCGGAGGGCGATCGTCTCCAGGCGGTCGGCAGCGACCCCGTGCAGCGCAAGCTGATTTAGCATTCGCTTATTTGCTCAAGATAGTCGAAAGCGCTGGCATGAGCCCGGGTGCCCTTCATGAGCGCAGCATCTGGCATGGCCAGTCGCGGCTCTACGCAACACTCCAGCCCGGACAGCACCCCTGGGCAAGCGCGACTAGCAGCGCTCCGGCGGGAAGGAAGACGGCGGTTCTGGGAGTGACCCCGAGTTGAGGGCATCACATGTTGCCCTGGCAGCTACTGGCTCTCCGCTCGCTGGCGCCGTCGTGCGCGTTGGGCTAGCCGCGTGAGTCTCCAGGGGCCATGCTGGTGCCACTGGCAGGCAAGATGTGGTGGACTTCCGTGGCCGTGTTTGGTGCGTGGAACAGCTTGTTTCACGGCTCGGCAGCGCGTTCATGCTGCTGCGTGCGGAGGGTGGGGGTCCGCGGGGTCCGCCCAACACTAATGGCGGCCATGGATTATCCTTGTGTTTGAGGGCCCCCCGTAGCAGTGCGGATGCGCGGCGGCGCAACGAGGAGGGCAGCCTGTTGCGTGGCGAGCGCGAGCGTCAGCCTGCGGCACTGGTTGACGAAGCACACTATTGACCGTGAATTCGAGAAGCGGTTCGCCGAGGAAATGTCTTTTCTCCCCGGGGCGCTCCAGACTCATACCCTCATGCAAGACAAGACTGCGTGCGCGTGGCTAAAGGGCCGACGCGACCTCGAGCGACAGTTCCCCGTGCTCGTGGGCGCGTCTGACATGGAGCGATGGTGCTTCGCGACAGCCCCCGCCCGCCAGCGCCGCGCCGGAGGCTGCGAAGTGGCAGGAGCGATGTTGAGCTGCCGCCTTTACGATCGCTGTCTCGAATGCGCGGGGGAGGCACGCGGAGCTTGGACAGGCCCCCTGCGGGCCGACGTGGAGCGGGTTGCGACGACCGAGGGCTGTTCTGGTTACGTCGCCGCACTACCATTCTGGGGCTGGCTGGCCAGCGGCGCTCGCGCGCTGCGTCGCGCCCTCGGCTCCGCGCTCGCTTTGGCGAGTGCCTGGCGCACCAGGTGCGGCCCCTGGTCCGCCCCGCGTCGCGTCCGCTTCGCGTTCTCTCCGCCCGCGGGCTCGCGGTGCCTCCTGGCGCCGCCGCTCGCGCTGGCCTCTCCGTCGCGGGGTGCAGCCCGCCGCGTCTGCGGCTCCCGCTCTCCCGCCTGCGCCCGCTCCTGCTGCTGCTGCCAGAGGCGTTCGAGCGCCTTGCCGGGCGGGGGGGCTGCCTTCATTTTCGGGCGCCCGGCTTCTCCGTGCCTCAGGGTGGTCGAGGCTGCTCCCCCCCCCGCGCGGCCCGCGCGCGCGCGCCCCGACTGCGCGGCGCCTGCGCGCGGGCCGCCGTTGGCCGGCGCCCTGCCGTGCCAGGCGCCCTGCCGCGCCCGACTCGCGCGGGCCTCGGCCCGCCGCCTCTGCTCTTCTCTTATGGTGGCCTCGCAGGGCACTCCCCGATCTGTCGGGGTTTTCATGCTCGGCCGTTCGCTCCACGCTGGGCGCCGTGGGCCGCCCCGGCTCCTCGCGTCTTTCTTGCGCTGTCGGGGTTGGCTGCGCGCTGATGGTGGCGTTCGGAGGCCTGGCCTTGCCCCGGGGGCCACCCTGCGCATGTTTGGGCCCGGCGACGCTGCGCTTGTAAGGGTGCCTCGGCCTGCCTGTCCCTTGGGGCGGCCAGTCGCCCCCCCTCCCAGCGGCGCGCGCCCGTCCTTGTCTGCGTTGCAGCCGGCGCGGGTTGCGACGCCGCTGCTGGCCGCTCCAGTGCCGGTGCAGTCCGCGCAGCCTGGCGCTTTCCTCGCGGTCGGCGGGGCATGTGCTTCCCTGGCCCATCGTGGAGGTGTCAGCTGCGCGTCGGCTCGGTCGGCCTCCCTGGGCGGCCCTGTGCTCTGCCCCCCCCCATTCGGTGGCGCCCCGTTGGCCGTGGCCTGGCTGCCCCTCGTGGTCCGCGTGCTGCCCTGTCTGCGGTGCTGCTGGGCGCTGTCCTCGGCCCGCCTGTCCTTCTGTCCGCGTTGCTACTGGCCCAGGTTCTGACGCCGTTGCCGGTCGCCTCGCTGCCGCGTGGAGCCTGTGCAACTTGGCGTGTCGTTTCCTCTGCTCAGCGGGGCGCGCTCTCTTTCTGGCCCATCGTGGAGTCGCTGGTCTTGCCGTCGCTACTCGGTCGGCCTCCTCGGGAAGCCCTGGGCTCTGCCCTCTCCAGAGCTGCCTTCTCGGCCATGGCTAAGCGGCATCCCGGCGTCGTTTGATTCTGCGCGCCGCCTGGTGGGTCGTCCTCCCCCCTCTTTGTCCCGCCGTCGCGCGTCGCCGCTCCCTTGCTGTCTCTGCTCGCCCCTCGGGCTGTTGCCCAGGGCTTCGTCGTCCTCCCCCAGTCGTCGGGTCGTTGCCGTCGCTCCCCGCCCCCCTCTCCCGGCTTCGGGCTCGCCCCGGGCGCTGGCGCCGCCTCCTCCTCTGCCCAATGCTGTTGTTGCTCTCTTGGGTCGTCCGCCAGGGCATGGGCGCCCCTGTCTTTGAGGGTCTTCAAGCCTGTCCTCGCCGACCGGCGCCGCTGCCGGGGCCATCTGCTCTCCTTTCGCCGCTTTGCCGCCTGCGTCATATGCGTGTTACTGTTCCTGTCGCGCGCGCGTGTCCTTCTCTGCATCCGTCAACCGCGCGTCGGCTGCCCCAAGTCGGCGCGCGCTCGGCGGTGGCCACCTCAGCGTTGATGCCCTCGCTGTGTGTGGCCAGCCAGCCAGCGAACAAAACATGTGCTCAAGGATTGCCGTTCTTCAAATTCGGATTGCCTTGATGTTCCCAGCGATGCAGCGCGGTTGGCGACTCTCCAGGCCGCGGGCGTAAATTGTGTTCGTGTTCCCGTGCGTGCGTGGGTGGGCATGGAACTGTGTGCGCGCGCGGGTAGGCGCATCGCAGCGCGACGAAGAAACGGTTGCAACGATGTGAAAGGGGCTTGGGAAGTTTCGGATTGTTTTCGTATCGTTTTGACGTGGCTCTTGATTTGAATGGCGTGAGTCGTGTGTGGTTTGCCTGTGCTTGGCTTTCGTCCATAAGAAGTTGGCGCAGCATTGGCTCGGGTCGTAATTCGGGGCGGGTCTTACCCCTGGAGGTTTCTAGTACATTGGACTGCGGGGCAGGACGTCTCTGGCTGATGTGGCGCTGGGGGCCGCCCGCAGCGCGAACCGCTTTTGATGCCGCGTGGGGCGTCGCGTCGGATGGGCGTGTTTGGCGCTTGGTATGATGTTTGACTGACATCATTTGTTACATTGGCATGGGCCTTGAGTGATCTGGCGATTGCAAATTTCTCACAAGCGATTCAGTTGCTTTCGGTGGTTTCTCCACTGGCCCGCCAAAGGCGTCTTGCCGAAATCGCGCATGCGCGCCCGTCAAGTCAGTTCACTGGTTCATCAGTTCATTGGTTCTTTGCTTGGCGGCTTCACTAGTTGACCGATTCGCAAGTCAATGGGTTCACGCGTTCATTGGGTCACTGGTTTACCAGTCCATTGTTTCTTGGATTCGCCAGGTCACGTGCTCGCGGATTCCCGGGTGTTCGGTCTCACGAGAAGCGTTTCGGCCCTCAGCTGGAATCCGAACTGCCCATGCCCTAGTCACTTAGGTCTCTTGGGCATAGGCCCGAAGCCCGAAGCCCGCAGCCGTGGGCACTCGGTCTTTTCTGGTTCACGGGTTCATCTGTTCACTGGTGCGCAAGTTCATTTGTTCGCGGGTCCCGTGCTCCACTGTTTCGCCAGTTTATTATCACCAGCTTATTGGTTTATTTATTAGTTCAGTGTTTCATTGGTTCAGCAGGGTTCATTGGTCCACGGGTTCTCGGGTTCACCCGTTCACGGACTCGCAGGTCCAAGGGTTCCCCAGGTGTGTTCGCCGGT
>CAUYUJ010000194.1:0-15000 GCA_963575745.1 Prorocentrum cordatum
GCTCAAATTGGCGCGCCGCAAGAACAAGCAATTCGGGTCCGTGCTGCAGCGAGCGTGCTGGCGCGCGCGCTGCACGAAGACGTGCCCGGTCCACGCGCTCGGCGCATGGTTCGCGGACCTGCCCGTGGGCACCAGGCCGTTCGCGGACATTAGCGCGGCCAGCTCGCTGAGCACGCTGCGCTTTCTCCTCGGTCAGCTCGGCGTCAAAGACGCGGCGCTCTATCGCACGCACGACCTGCGGCGCGGGCACGCACTGGACCTCCAGCAGAGGGGAGGCACCTTGCGCGAGATCCTTCAAGCGGGCGAATGGTCCTCGCCCGCGCTCCTGTCGCACCTCGCTTTGACGCAACTCGAACTCGGCGCCGTGGTCGAGGCGCATCTAGCTGAGTCCGAGGACGAACTTGCCTAGGCAATGGCGACCCAGGCGTCGCGCGACGCCCTCGCGCGCACGCCTCCGCCGCCGCGTGTCACAACACCGCGGCGCCGCCGCACGCAACACCCGTTTCGCAAGGGGTGCGCGTGCCGCGCGCGTCGCCGCTGCGCGGTGCACCGGCATGCATCGGCTGGGGGCACTTGCATCCCTGGCGCCCCGCGCGTCGGCTCAGACTGGCACCGCCAGGCTGGACGGCGCGGGGGGTGCCGCACCCCTTGTCAAGTGGGTGCGGGCATCCTCGGGTGCGGGAGGCTTCTGGCGCAGCTGAAATTTGTGGTGGGCGCCCAACGCCATCGAAAGCGCGCGCGCTCGCTTGTGCTGCGTTGTGCGCGGGCACAAATTTCGCGCCCGCGCCTGGCCCGCAGGCCCCCGGGCGCGGCAGCTGGGCGCGCGCCGCCGCCGCACCGCCTTTCCTTGTTAAACGCGGGCGCGCGGCCCCTGCCCACGCGAAGGGGCCCGGCGCGCTCTGCGGGGGGGCGCTCAGCATGCGCCTCGCGGCGCGCGTCTGCCCCCACGCCGAAGGGGCCCTGCGTGCGCGCGAGGTGCGGGGGGGGGCGGCGCGGGGAAGAGGGCTTGGGTGGGGGGGGGGGGTTCGCCCGGGGGGGTGGGTGGGGGGGGGGGGGGGGGGGGGGAGGGGGGTGGGGGCGCAAGCGACGGCGCGCGCCTCGCGGCGCGCGGCCCCGCGCGAAGGGCCCGCGCGCGAGGGGGGTGCGTCGTCGCGCGCGTGGCTTGTCTGCTCTTCTGCTCGCTTTGCGTCGAACGCCCCGTGCAGGCGCGCCGCGGGGATCGCGTCGGGCCGGTTCGCGGCGCGCCTCGGGGTCGTGCGATGTGCAAGCATTGGTGCTTGCATCTCGCAGGCGTGTGCGCTTGCGTCCCGCCGTGGCGGACGGCGCGCGCGCTTTCGCCCCACCCCCCCGCTCCTGGGGGTACTTGCATCCCTGGCGCCCCGCGCGTCGGCTCAGACTGGCACCGCCAGGCTGGACGGCGCGGGGGGTGCCGCACCCCTTGTCAAGTGGGCGCGGGCACCCTCGGGTGCGGGAGGCTTCTGGCGCAGCTGAAATTTGTGACCAGCCTCCACGCGATCCCCAAGCACATTGCCCCCCCCGGCGCCAATCCCCAAAACGCTCCTACGGCGCCCGGGCCGGGATGGCTTCTACTCGCGGCAATTCCCTGCAGCGGGCCGAAGCGGACGGACGCATCCCACGCATAATACATGGCGCCAACTCAGGGCAATGTTATCGGGCAGGAATTGTCTTGATCTTCAAGAGCATGTAGTCATTGGGCAACGTGCAGCTGAGTCGCGAATTCCTCTCACGGTCAACGACGTGCCCAAGTCCAAGGCAACGCGCGCGAAAAACCGCGTTCCTCAAGTGTTCGGCAGTCGATGAGATCAGCTTCATCCAGCGACCGATAATCAAAAAAGCACATGATATCACGCCTGCTCCACCACTGCCCCTCGCGATAGCACCGATGGCGCACGCGCCATCCAGCCCCTCACCAGCAGCGCCGATCGGCATCGCAATTATCTTGCCCCATTGTTGCCGGCCCCTTCTGGATGTCACAACCTCTCTGACTCATCGCCGAAGATGCCGCGGAAGCCGCGGCAACTGACGGTCCGTCTACAGGAATCACAGCGTCACCGACACGAATGTCTGCGCGTCTACCCTTGGGTGGCCGCGTTCCTCCGGCGCCCCCAGGGGCTGGCATTTCTGGGGGCGGCGGATGAGACGTCCGGCGATCGGGCGGCGCCGGAGGAGGAAAAACCAGACCCCACGCTCACTGAAAGCCACTATGTAAGAATATCTCATATTATGGTTTTTAAGAACATGTTTCAGCACATGTGCTTCCATATACAATATTTAGGGAAATGTATCATTTCCACATACAAGCCGTCCTCAACTGGAGGTAATGCCTGAGTAGATGCGCATATAGTATTCTTATTGCGCAGACTGTGTTTCTATGCTACTAATGGGTACGTTATGTCCCTGAAATGGAGCAGACAGGGGGAGAGCGACGCCCTAACGATAGTCAAGAACGGAATGACTATGACTATGACTATGACTATGACGATGACTATGACTATGACTACGACTACGACTACGACTACGACTACGACTACGACTACGACTACGACTATGACTATGACTATGACTATGACTATGACTACGACTATGACTATGACTATGACTATGGCTATGACTATGACTATGACTATGACTATGACTATGACTATGACTATGACTATCGACTATGAGCTGGTATGACTTTGACTATGACTATGACTATGACTATGAGCTATACTAATGAACTATGACTATGACTAGTGACATGACTATGACTGAGGGCTATGACTATGACTATGACTATGACTATGACTATGACTATGACTATGACTATGACTATGACTATGACTATGACTATGACTATGACTATGACTATGACTATGACTATGACTCTGACTATGACTATGACTATGACTATGACTATGACTATGACTATGACTATGACTATGACTATGACTATGACTATGACTATGACTATGACTATGACTATGGCTATGGCTATGGCTATGAGTATGACTATGACTATGACTATGACTATGACTATGACTATGACTATGACTATGACTGTGACTATGACTATGACTACGACTACGACTATGACTACAACTACGACTATGACTACGAATATGACTATGACTATGACTGTGACTATGACTGTGACTACGACTACGACTACGACTAAGAACTACGACTACGACTACGAGTACGACTACGACTACGACTACTATGACTATGGCTATGACTATGGCTATGGCTATGGTTTTGACTATGACTATGATTCTAACTGTGACTATGACTATGACTATGACTATGACTATGACTATGACTATGACTATGACTATGAATATGACTATGACTATGACTATGACTATGGCTATGACTATGACTATGATGACTACGACACGGACTATGACGATGACTATGACTATGACTATGACTATGACTACGATTATGACTTCGACGGTGGCTACGACTACGACTGTGACTACGACTATGAAAATGACGATCACTATGACTATGGCTATGACTATGACAATGACTGTGACTAGGACTATGACTATGACTACGACTATGACTATGACTATGACTATGACTACGAAATTGACTACGACTACGACTACGACTACAACTATGATTGTGAATATGAATATGACTATTACTATGACTATGACTATGACTATCACTATGACTGTGACTATGACTAATACTATGACTATGACTATGACTGTGACTACGACTATGACTATGACTATGACTATGACTGCGACTACGACTACGACTACGACTATGACTATGACTATGACTATGACTATGACTATGACTATGACTATGACTATGACTAAAACTATGACTATGACTATGGCTATGACTATGACTACGACTATGACTATGACTATGACTATGACTATGACTATGACTATGACTATGACTATGACTATGACTATGACTATGAATATGACTATGACTATGACTATGACTATGACTATGACTATGACTATGACTATGACTATGACTATGACTATGACTATGACTATGACTATGACTATGACTATGACTATGACTATGACTATGACTATGACTATGACTATGACTATGACTTTGACTATGACTATGACTATGACTATGACTATGACTATGACTATGACTATGACTATGACTATGACTATGACTATGACTATGACTATGACTATGACTATGACTATGGCTATGGCTATGGCTATGGCTATGGCTATGACTACGACTACGACTATGACTATGACAATGACTATAACTATGACTATGACTATGAACATGACTATGCCTATGCCTATGCCTATGCCTCTGCCTCTGCCTCTGCCGCCTCTGCCTCTGCCTCTGCCTCTGCCTCTGCCTCTGCCTCTGCCTCTGCCCCTGCCTCTGCCTCTGAGCCTCTGCCTCTGAGCCTATGAGCCTATGAGCCTATGAGCCTATGACTATGACTATGACTATGACTATGACTATGACTATGACTATGACTATGACTATGACTATGACTATGACTATGACTATGACTATGACTATGACTATGACTATGACTATGACTATGACTATGACTATGACTATGACTATGACTATGACTATGACTATGACTATGACTATGACTATGACTATGACTATGACTATGACTTATGACAGACTAGACTATGACTATTGACTATGACTATGACTATGACTATGACTATGACTATGACTATGACTATGACTATTGACTATGACTATGACTATGACTATGACTATGACTATGACTATGACTATGACTATGACTATGACTATGACTATGACTATGACTATGACTATGACTGACGATGACGATGACGATGACGATGACGATGACGATGACGATGACTATGACTATGACTATGACTATGACTATGACTATGACTATGACTATGACTATGGCTATGGCTATGGCTATGGCTATGGCTATGGCTAGGGCTAGGGCTAGGGCTAGGGCTAGGGCTATGGCTATGGCTATGGCTGTGGCTATGGCTATGGCTATGGCTATGGCTATGACTATGACTATGACTATGACTATGACTATGACTATGACTATGACTATGACTATGACTATGACTATGACTATGACTACGACTATGACTATGACTACGACGATGACTACGACTATGATTATGACTATGACTATGACTATGACTATGACTATGACTATGACTATGACTATGACTATGACTATGACTGCGACTATGACTATGACTATGACTATGACTATGACTATGACTATGACTATGACTATGACTATGACTGATATTATAACTATGACTATGACTATGACTATGCCTATGCATATGCCTATGCCTATGTCTATGCCTATGCCTATGCCTATGCCTATGACTATGACTATGACTATGACTATGACTATGACTATGACTATGACTATGACTATGACTATGACTATGACTATGACTATGACTATGACTATGACTATGACTATGACTATGACTATGACTAAGACTATGACTATGACTATGACTATGACTATGACATATTAGTAGTACCATGACTATGACAATGACTACGACTACGGACTACGGACTACGACTATGACTATGGGCTATGAACATGCTATGACTATGGGACTATGACTATGACTGATGACTATGGCGATGACTATGACTATGACTATGACTATGACTATGACTATGACTATGACTATGACTATGACTATGACTATGACTATGACTATGACTATGACTATGACTATGACTATGACTATGACGATGACGATGACTATGACTATGACGACGACTATGACTACGACTATGACTATGACGATGACGATGACGATGACGATGACGATGACGATGACGATGACGATGACTATGACTATGACTATGCCTAGGACTATGCCTATGCTATGCCTATGCCTTTGCCTTTGCCTTTCCTATAGCCTATGCCTATATGACTATGACTATGACTATGACTATGACTATGACTATGACTATGACTATGACTATGACTACGACTACGACTATGACTATGACTATGACTATGACTATGACTATGACTATGACTATGACTATGACTATGACTATGACTATGACTATGACTATGACTGTGACTATGACCATGACTATGACTATGACTATGGCTATGGCTATGGCTATGACTATAACTACGACTATGACTATGACTATGACTATGACTATGACTATGACTATGACTATGACTATGACTATGACTATGACTATGACTATGACTATGACTATGACTATGACTACGACTATGACGATGACGATGACGATGACGATGACGATGACGATGACGATGACGATGACTATGCATATGCCTATGCCTTTGCCTATGCCTATGCCTATGCCTATGCCTATGCCTATGCCTATGACTATGACTATGACTATGACTATGACTATGACTATGACTATGACTATGACTATGACTATGACTATGACTATGACTATGAATATGACTATGACTATGACTATGACTATGACTATGGCTATGGCTATGGCTATGGCTATGGCTATGATGACTATGACTATGACTATGACTATGACTATGACTATGACTATGACTATGACTATGACTATGACTATGACTATGACTATGACTATGAGTATGACTATGACTATGACTATGACTATGACTATGACTATGATTATGATTATGACTACGACTATGACTATGACTACGACTATGACTACGACTATGACTACGACTACGACCACGGTAAGGTCTACGGATACGACGCTGTCTATAACTATGACTGCGACTACGCGTTTGACCCAGAGGAGCCAACAACAAATCTGTCCAAGTCGAGCCCCATGATCACGCAGCGGCCCTAGTGGAAACAATTCGGTGCCACAGCGGGCACAGAAAGAGACGCATATCCCATGTAAGTTTTGCGTCGGCAATGTGCAAAAACAAGGGAACCCTTCGCGCGGGCAGTATAACTGGACATGCAAGCGTACATGTACAATGTCTGGTGCAAGCGGCAAAACAAAGGGAGGGGGGAGAGGTGGAGAGAGGGACGGGGAAAGAACAGCAACAACAGCAACAACAACAACCACAGCCATGTTAAGAGTATTCGTTCTTACTTGTTTTTGTGCCATTCCACATGCATGCCCCTAATACTCGGTACTGGCCCTCTTCGTCTTCGATCGTACACCCTCTGGGGACATATCTTCCTTACCTGCCGCGTATACTTGGCGTAGCCACTGAAACAGGGCAAGGGATGGGAAGGTGTGCGAGAAAGATGGAGCACGGGATTCGCAGGAGGGGGGCTACGAGCAGATAACACGTAGCAGAACCAGACGGACCCAACGGGCAGGTAGACCCTAACGGGCGGGTCGGCAAGCCAAGCCCCAACCGCCAGGTCGAGAGACGTGTTGCTCAAGCGTGAACACTGCATGAATCGCAGAGAGAGCCCGAGTGATACCGCGATTCCCAAGTAAATCGTGAGAAAGCCCAAGGCGGAAGCGTGATTCCTGAGTGTCGGAGGCGCGGCGCCTGAAAAAAACTGTGGAGACGTCACGCGCGAGAGTGCGCTTCCTGCATAATTTGTGGGGGGGTCCCGCGCAAGAGCACGATGTTGAAAGATGTTTGTGAGGAAGTATCGGGCGGGAGTTGTTCTTGTTGAACTCTGATTTCTTACAAAAAATGTTGCTCACCCCCGCCCCCCCCCAGTAACAAATGTGTTTGTTCAATTGGAGTACCCCTTCCTGGGGCTCGCACCCTGACCTCTATTAGGGAAGGCCTTCCTCCTCAAGCTACGCCCGTGGCCGCCAGTTTACAACGACAACAACGACAACAACAACAACAATTACTAGCACGTGGGGACACTCCGTTCTCACCAGTGCCAGGGTTTTCATAGGAGGCGGGCAATACCCCCACTTTGTGGGGGGGCCGGTTCAAGCTCTACCAAATTTCCAAACGACTCTTCGCCACCACCCACACCCAGCTTCCCGCCCTATGACGTTCGGACACTTCACTTCGTGGCATGCGGACGACCGTGGCTACTATTCAGGGCCCCGCGGCCGACGACGACGGCGTGCGCGCGCGAAGAAAAAACGAATGTGTCCCGCATGGTATTATTTGACAGGGATGATGGCCCTGGCAGGTGCGCAACCGTTGTTGCAGAAGTTCGAAAAAGTTGTTCGCAAAAGCCCGTTTGACAGAAATGTTTAAAAAGTGTTGGGTTTCCTACGAATCCGCAAGAGCGCGCGGGATGAAATTTCGACAATTTTTGTTGAAAAACCATTGGTTTTTTGATGTTTTTATGTTAAAATCGCTACGAAAACTAAGGTTTTGGAAGGATTTCGTCTTGCGCGCGCGAATGTCCACTTTACCTTATTTTTTGCAAGGGATTCTTGAAATTTGATTATATTAGAACAAGAAATGTCATTTTATAGTGTTTTTTGCAAGGGAAAGCGGATTACAACAAAACAACCGGATCTGGATCACATCGTTTTACCTGAGGCTTCCTCACGAAAATGATGAAAATGTAGCTGCGGCCTAGGCGGCGCAGGGGGGGGCGTGCACCAGGGGTCCCAACAATAATTATTCTTTAGAAGTAATAATGTTCAACAACAATCATCTTAAGACTGATCGCTCTTATATGCGCGCGCGTCACTCAATATGTAAATCCCAAACCCTCGATACCCACCCTCTTCGTCTTCGGTCATACCCCTTTGGGGGTATATCTTTTTTACTCGCCACGTGTAGTTGGCGCAGCCCCTAAAACAGGAAGAGCAGGGGGAAGGAGGAAGGGAGAGCGAGGAGGAAAAGAGTGGGGGGAGGGAGGGAGGAGGGATCAAGAAGAATTATTCTTCAGTATTGAGAGTTCAGCAGGGCTCAGTTGTGAGGGAGGTCCCAGGCGGGAGCGCCGCTCCCGGAGTAATGCGCGAGGAAGTCTCAGGCGGGAGCGCCTCCGCCTGAGTAAACTGCGAGGAAGTCCCAGGCGGGGGCGGGGGTCCTGAGTAAATGTGGAGGAAGTATCAGGCGGGAGCCGTTGTTGTTGTAGTCCGGGGGGCCAACAACACAGTTTGATGCTCAGTTGTGAAGGAGGTCCCAAGCGGGAGCGCCGCTCCCGGAGTAATTTGCGAGGAAGTCTCAGGCGGGAGCGCCTCCGCCTGAGTAAACTGCGAGGAAGTCCCAAGCGGGGGCGGGGGTCCGGAGTAATTTGCGAGGAAGTCTCAGGCGGGAGCGCCTCCGCCTGAGTAAACTGCGAGGAAGTCCCAGGCGGGGGCGGGGGTCCTGAGTAAATTTGGAGGAAGTATCAGGCGGGAGCCGTTGTTGTTGTTGTCCGGGGGGCCAACAACGCAGTCTGATGCCCACGACTTTCCCTGATAAAAAACATGGTGCGAGCCCCAGAAGGGGCACTTCAATTGAAAAAATACGATGTCCGCCGGAGGGGGGGGATCAACAATAATTATTCTTCAGTAGTTAGAGTTCAACAACAACAACAACAACAACAACAACAACAACAACCACCACAACAATCATTTTAAGACTGTTCGCCCTTCTATGCTCGAGTGTCCAATAACGCGTATTTCCCAAACCCTCGATACCCGCCCTCTTCGTCTTCGATGGAACCCCTTTTTGGGGGTATACCTTTCTTCCCTGCAGGCCGGGCCCCGGCAAGCGGCGGGGCGGCCGCGGACCGTCGGCCTGGCCAGCGGCAGCGATGATCGGCGGGGCGGCCGCGGACCGTCGACCCGACCCCAGGAGGGACGGACAGGGGACCGACCACGACGACGACGACGACGACGACGACGACGACGACGACGACGACGACGAAAACGACGTCGAAGACGACGGCGACGACGGCGACGACGAGCGAAAGCGAGAGCGAGAGAGAACGACAGCAGGGCCACGAAGGGCACGAAGTAGGCCACGAAGGGCGACAGCGGGGACACGATGGGAATGCGTATGGGGCCACGAAGAGTGCGAACGAGCGGGGGCCACGAAGTGCAGATGATGCGGGGCCACAGAAGGCAACTATGGGGCCACTGAAGGTAGCAACTGGGCCACGTAGGACAATGAGGGGGACACAAATGGCGACAGCGGGGCCACAAAGGGCACGCACATGGGGCCACAACGGGCGCGACTCCTGGCTGCCTGGGTGTCGGGAGCGCGGCGCTTGGGCAATTACAAGAAATTCCAACGCAAGGCCATTCTTTAGTAAGTTGCAAGCAAGTCTCCAGCGAGAGCGCGAATCTAGAGCTCCGGGAGAGCGATTCCTGAATAAATTGTAAGGAAGTCCCAAGCGAGAGCGCGATTCCTGAATCAAATGCGAGGAAGTCTCGGGCGGGAGCGGGGGTCCTGCCTAAATTGTAAGGCAAGGGCAAAGGCAAAGGCAAAGGTAAAGCAAGGGCAAGTACAAAGGCAAAGGCAAAGGCAACGGAGAAGGAAAAGGCAACGGCAAAGGAAAAGGCAAAGGCAAATGATGCCTGAGTTTTGCCGACGCTTTGTGGTCAGCAGTTTGGTCCCTTGTCTTGTTGTGTGCCTCGCGCGGAGAGTAATCGTTCCTCGCTGCCACGCCATGCCCGCATTTCTTTGGCAAGCTGCACGACGACCGTGCCGCCTTGTGTGCTACGTGCGGCGAGCACGTAGATATGCGTGCTGCGAGGGGCCTGGGCCCCAGGAGCCCCCCCTTGAGGTTTTCGAGTTGCGTTGGCACCGGGCCAGCTGCACGCACTGCGGGGTCCTGGGCGCGACTGATCCTGTGCATGGTGATCTGACCTGGGTTGTTGATGTTGCCACTGGGTGTCAAGCTTTTTTCTTGTCTTCGCAGTGGGGGTTGACGATGAAGCGCGGTTGCTCATGTCTCCACCTGCCCGATTCGCCACTGCTTTTCCTGCGTGCCCTGTGGCGCTGCGCCAGGCTGTCGCTCAGCCTCTTTGTCCGGCCTCCTGATCCTCGGAGTGGGGTGTCGTTTTCTCCAGGGTACGCCGCCTCGGCGCCCCGTGCGCTCCGCCTGGTGCCGACCCCGAGGCCGCTGATTGCAGAGGCTGCCTGGCCGCCTCAGATCGCGCGCTTGGCTCCGCCCCCCGTGGAGCGGGGGCGGAGCATCTGAGAAAGAACGCCGCATTCTGTTGGACGCGTCGGCATGGGCCCGGGACGTCATATACGTGCTTGCGGGCTTCGCAGCGGGGGCCACGAAGGCGTCGGCGGCGTCCCCAGCACGCGTCAGTAGCCCCCCGGTTGACCCATCAGCTTACGCGTCGCACGCTGCCTTTAAACGGGCGGTGGCGCAAGCCGCGTGGGCGGACCGACATCGTGCCTTTCAGCGCTTCTCTGACCTTCGTGCCCAAAATCCAAGCCCGGCGGAAAGCTTCTTTTCTGAGTGCTTCCGGTCCCGGAATGCCTTGCAGATTGCTCTCGTCGGCCCGGTCGACGGGCGCTCCCTCGATGTGGAGGAATCGCTCGCGCTCTTGCAATCTGACTTGACAGGCCGAATGCAGAATGACTTCGAATTCGACGCGGCGGAGCAGCAAGCGCAGGCCCGCGCGGCCTCGGCCATCAGGTCGATGGGCGGGGGGCCAGTGCACGCGCACATTGGTCCGCACATACTCAGTCGAAGAGGTGGACGCGGTGTTGGACAGTTTAAAAACGACATCCGCCGCGGTCCGTGGCTGCTTCGCAGCTGGGCCCCTGCGGGCAGCCGGGCCACGCGTGCCCTCGCTAATGTTTCCAGGCATTGCGCGCTCACGAGCACCCTGTGGTCGCCTCGCCAGGTCACGCCTCTCCATAAGTCGGGGCCCCGCGTTGTTCGGTCAACAGTTTGCCTCCGGCCGATTTCTATCTCGGCGGTCATGACATCCGTTGTGGATGGGCTGTGGAACTTGCGCAACGCGCCTTCGCTTGAGAAGTGCTGCGGGGTTGCGCAACAGGGCGGCGTTGGGGGCCCGATCTCCCTCCTCCTCTCCCTTCTCCTCCACGCTCAACTTCGTAGCGCCCCAGGTCTTGCCACTTATTGGGCAGTTACGGACCTCAAGTGGGCCTTTGCTGTGGCGTCTCATCTCGCCATGCTGCTCAATGCTTATGAGGCGGGGGTGCGCGGTGACGACTGGCTTCTGCTGGATGATTTCATGTCGTCTGACGCGCAGTACATCGCGCTCCGCGGTCACGTCTCGTCCTTATTTTCCCTTGGTGGTGGAACAGCCCAGGGGCGTAGATTCAGTGTTGGCGTTTTCAATGCGCAGCGTAAGTGGCTGGCTGAAGAAGTACATCGTGCACTCCCAGGTAGCTGCGCTGCTTGGGTGGAACCCCACCTCCGCCACCATTGCTTGGGCATCAGTGTCCCCGAGCCCGCCTGCAATGGCGCACCCGCCCCGCCGGCTGTTGGGGGCGACCTCGAAGCTCTCGCTGTTGAGGTGGCGTCCGCGGCCGCTGCGGAACAGGCGCCCTACCCGAGGGCTGGGCGCGCGCTTCGCTGCGGGGCCACGCGCGTTGCCACAGAGGCCGACAAGGCCTATCTGCTTGACCGGCTGGGCTCGGCCCTTCTCCACCCGCTGCAGTTTGTGGATGACTTGACGGACGCAACCTCCTCGCCAGGTGCTCCCCGCAGAATAGTATCGCGTGAACCTCGGTCGGCCTGCACTCGGCATGCGAGGCGCACCCGTTCTCAGTTTAATTACAAAGCGGGGAAAACAGCTGCCATGGCGATCCTCGACAGCCCTCCTCCAGGAGACGTCGGCTGCCCAGTTGTAGACTTGAAGGCCATGCTGGGGGTTCTTTTTGGTCCACAACTCACGTTTGGTCCATTGCTGAAGGCGACAGTGGCCAGAGGGAGCGAGTTGTTCGAGTCCTCGTTTTTCGCAGGTGAGACAGGAGGCTTTGGGCTTCCAATCCTGCGTGTACAGGTGCCGCTGCGTATAGAGTCTGCTCTGCTTTATCCCTCCCCCTTCCTCTTTCTCGCTCGCCGTGCTCGCTTCTCCCTTGACTACATGCAAGCGGGGAGGGCCGGCCGTTTGCTCGGTTGTGCCACTGGCCCGCCGCCCCCTGGCCCGGTAGTCATTGTGCAGTGTGGTTGGCACATGCGCCTTGGCACCAAAATGGTTGGGCGAACCATCCTCGCGCGCGCAAGGCTCTTCCTCTTACCTGTTGAGCATCCTGGGGCTACCATGCTTCAGGAGGCTGAGAACACGCGCTGCTCCTTGTGGCCGTCAGCCGTGCGGGCGTGGATGAATTCCGTGGACCCTCCACTCCCTGACGTAGTTGAGTGGACCTTTGCTGGGCAGCAAGCTGGCGCAAACGCTCGGACAGATCCAGTGGCTCGCCGGCAGCTGTTGCGCAGTTACAATTTTTACGTGGTCCGCCCTAGTCAAGCTTGACCATCTTGCGTTCCAGCAGGCAGCAGCTGCATCACTGCCAGTTTTCCGCCTGCCGTTCTCGGCGTGGCTGTCTGGACCGCCTGGCCTCCAGTGGAATTTGGTGGACTTGGAGCTTGGCCCAGGCTCCTGGCTTCAGTTTCGCTCGTGGGCTGTCGCACGGACGTCGGGGTGCTGGCCGCTCCAGGTCCTCGGGGCCCCACTCTGCGCCCCCACGCTGCCGCGGTGTGCTGGTTGCGGGGCGCTGGACGTTGACGTCTAGCACGCTCTTTTCGTTTGCCCCGCGGCGGCAGCTCTTAGGACCTCCATCTGGTCTCGCCTTCCTCTGCCTCCTCCTTCCTCCCCCGCCCAGGTCCCCCAGTTCCCTTTTTCACCAGTCCCGGCCGCCGGCGGAACGCCGCAAGCACGTGCACTTCGTCGCCGCTGCAGTGCTACCGGCCGTCACAGGCACCAGTCAATTTTAATGCGGTGCGCCCGCTTGTATGGAGCATGGCCGGGGGGGTCGCCGGCGCTGGCCGGCGCCGTCGTGGCCTGCTCCGGGAGACTGACTGCTTGCCTTGCGCCCTTTCCTGGAAAAAATGTTGGTCGCCTTCCCCTCTGCCTCTCGTCGTCCCCTTCCCCTCCCCCCCCCCTCTCCCTGCCCCTCCCCCCCCCTCCCCCTTCCCCCCTCCCCCTTCCCTGCCCCTCCCTCCGTTCGTGCCTTTCTTCTTCTTCCATCTGCCCCTCTCTGTAGTGGCCCTCTTCACAGCTAATGCCTACATATTTGATTGAGTGCGCTTCACAGTCGTGATGCGGTCCTTTGCCTTGTTTGTGCTTCACAGTCGTGATGCGGTCCTTCTCTTGCTCGCGTAAGTGATTGTTTGTTGTGAATTCCCACTGAACTGCTCCTTGGCCTGTCTGGGAAACGCGGAAGATCACATTACACTTTGTCTATGTTCCTTCATTACCTGTTGGCCCCCTTCAAAGCTTCTGCTCACATCTTTGATTGAGTGTGCTTCACTGTCGTGATGCGGTCCTTTGCCTTGTTTGTGCCTCACAGTCGCGATGCGGTCCTTGTCTTGCTCGCGCAAAAGATTGTTCGCAGTCAGTTCTCAATTAGTTGCACCTCGGCGTCTGTGGGAAAACGCGGAAGATAGCATGTAACGTGGTTGCCTGGAGGGGACACTCCATCGTCCGGTGGCGTTACCTATTCACAGCTTGTCCTTGCTAACATGTTGTGTTGTGCTTCACAGC
This sequence comes from Prorocentrum cordatum, assembly GCA_963575745.1. Lineage (NCBI taxonomy): Eukaryota > Dinophyceae > Prorocentrales > Prorocentraceae > Prorocentrum > Prorocentrum cordatum. The sequence continues at coordinate 14,556 of CAUYUJ010000194.1, forward strand.
CGTGATGCGACCCCTTGTCTTGCATGTGCTTCACAGTCGTGATGCGCTCCGTTGTCTTGCTGCCATCGGTGCCTCACCATGCAGTGTTTGTGCCGATTCTCATTACACTTTCTATGTGCTCCTGCGTTCCCACCTTTTCCTATTTGTGCTCCTGCTTCACAGTCGTGATGCGGTCGTCGTGCTTGGATTGATATCTTGTACCGTTCACAGGGCACAGCGTACTGGGTCTATGCCACATGTCCTATCCGATGCATATGATTTGCCCTCTTTTTGTTGTTTGCTTTAGCACTCTATTGTCCTTGTTCGCCTTCTTGTTGTTTGTCATGCTCTCCACTCTCTTTGCTGGTCGCACGCGCGGGGCAAGCCCCCATGCGTCTCCCTTGGGATGGGGGGGCCAGCCACTCGCTTTTTTGAGGGCTGGTGCCGTCATCTCGGGATGCACGTG
>CAUYUJ010000194.1:22500-25000 GCA_963575745.1 Prorocentrum cordatum
GCCAGAAGCAGAAATTGCGCAGGCTTGAGGGGAATATTTGTAATAGACGTGCCTGTTCCGGGCGCCGCGCCCGGATTAGATTTTCCGTATCCGATACACAGAGCACCAGGCCGGTACTACACTGTGGGTACAAAACACAAAGAAAGAAGCCCCTCTTCATTTGTGCACCGAGCTACTTGCAGGAGGATTCAAGACGTCGCGCGCAGAAATGGCAAACTTTCAACAAGAGGATCAGTAAAGGAATTGCCTTTTTCGGACGCTTCGTCCGGATCAGACTGCCGTTGTATCCGACACAAGGAGCCACCAGTGCACCGTGCAACGGAGCAGCAGCTCGCTAATACTCCGTGTACCCCGCCGGGGGGGCAGCCCTGGTGCCCCCAAAGGACACAGGCGCCGCGCGCAAAAATTGCGCATGAACCATCGTCCGCTTCGCGCGCACTGAAATTCAACCTAGGTTTGCTAGGCTAGATCATGATATATTATATTGGTCACTTCTTGCGTCCAGGGGCTCTCTGGGAGGCCCTGAAATCGTATAGAAGGGGAAAGGCGAAAACGCAGAAATCATTAATGCCTGTAGGTGTTCCATGACTTGGGGCCCTCGAAAACTTCCTGGGCTCTTCTTTTGGAGGCGAAGGGGGTCTGCATCGTGCTCCGTTTGGCACGATTAGACACGGGCACAAACTCCAACAAAAAACTATGCCCATGTTTTTCCACTCCATCGGCGCTGTTCAGCGCTATTTGTTGTTCGCGCCTCGCGGGTTTTGTTAACTGGACCCCTCAGGGGTGTGGGATCTCCTTGGGTTCTGGAGGGTTTTGAAGGCCTCCTGGACGCCTGGAGAACCGTCGGAGGGGTGTCTCGGGCTGCGCGGGAGTGTTTCAGGCCGTTCGTCACGTTCTGGTGGCAACTTGGGCTCGTCTTGGGCTGTCCTTGCGCGCCCCGAAACCCCGGGAGGCCGAGAGGCGCGGCCCCAGCCAGATGTCAGGGGACGGGTGGGATTTCCCGAGTAGGGGTCCCACTTTGAAAAAAGAAATGCAAATCCCTGTTCTCTCTTCAAAATCATCGATCATCGAGGTTTGGATGCGGGGAAACAGGAGAAGGCGGAGAACATTAGAAACATCATTGAAAATCAACGACTTTACCCTCTTTTGGCTCTCTCGGGACGGCTTTCGCAGGCTCTCTTGGGCTGTTCTTGGTGCCTCTTCGGGGTCTTTTTGGGGCCTCTCAAGGATCAGGGGTTTGTTGGGGGTCTCTGGGTGGTCCTCGACACCCCTCGGAGGTCTCTTGGGCCCATCTTGGGCCTGTTTGGGGTGGTCTGGGGCTGTCCTGGGCGTCGGCAGTCTTGGAGCCTTCTGGGCCCGTCTTTGGGCCGTCCTGGAGGTCTCTGGGGTGGTCTTGAGGCGGTCTTGGGGGCCTCTCTGGCGCTCTTAGACCGATGGAAGCTTGAAAACGTGAGAAGCCAAAAACATTCTAAAAACCTATGGAAACGCAACGCCTCTTGGACACCTCCTGGGACCAGCTTCTCCGAAGCCCCCAGTGGTACCGCCCACAGGCGCCACTCACCCCCAATTTGCCATTGCCACCCCCCAGTACAGCGTCCCGCGGCCCAACAAAATGCACGTTTGGAACATTCTGCGTGTACGCCCCTTCAAACCCCAAAAACATCCCAGAGAAGCTGCAGTGTTATGCCGATCTCGATATGAAATACAGCACTTGTTCGGCAAGTGCTGGAAAGGTTCTGATTGGGGACTTGACTGCATGAAGCAAACACGGCTCCGCCACCTCCTCCACCTCCGCCACCTCCGCCACCTCTTCCTCCTCCTCCTCCTCCGCCGCCCCCACGACCTCCGCCACCACCTCCTCCTCCTCCTCCTCCTCCTCCTCCTCCTCCTCCTCCTCCTCCTCCTCCTCCTCCTGCGCCTCCGCCTCGCGTCCGCCTCCGCCTCCGCCTCCGCCTCCGCCTCCGCCTCCGCCTCCGCCTCCGCCTCCGCCTCCGCCTCCGCCTCCGCCTCCGCCTCCGCCTCCGCCTCCGCCTCCGCCGCCTCCGCCTCCGCCTCCGCCTCTCCCCTCCCTCCCCTCCCTCCCTCCCCTCCCTCCCTCCCTCCCTCCCCTCCCCTCCCCCCTCCCCTCCCCTCCCCTCCCCCTCCCCTCCCCTCCCTACCCTCCCCTCCCCTCCCCTCCCTCCCTACATCCTTCCTCCCTCCCTCCCTCCTCCTACCCCTCCCTCCTCCCCTCCCTCCCTCCCTCCCTCCCTCCTCCCCTCCCTCCCTCCTCCTTCCCCGCTCCTCCTCCCTCCTCCTACTCCCCTCCTCCCCCTTCTTCCTCCCTCTTCCTCCTCTTCCTCTCTTCCTCCTCCTCCTCCTCCTCCTCTCCTCCTCCTCCTCCTCCTCCTCCTCCTCCTCCCTCCTCGTCCCTCCTGTTCCTCTGTTCCTCCTGCTTCCTCCTACTCATCCTCGCCTCTGCCCGTATTCCTACTCCTCTGCTTCCTGCTCCTGCTCCTCC
>CAUYUJ010000194.1:30000-116984 GCA_963575745.1 Prorocentrum cordatum
CATTGATATTATTGGTGGTACTTTTGCTATGATTGTGATTCTGACCAAAAGTAAAATGACCCCTAGTATGATTAACAGTATCACCGTTATTTGTAGTACGGTGACTAGTAGTATCATCACCATCATCATCAGTATCATCATTGAAATGATTACTGTCATTAGTAATTGTATTACATGTTGTTAGTGTTGTTATTAGTGCTGCTTGCGATTATACCTAGATTAGCGTTGATAACATTGTGGTTCGTAAGGTTCGTAAGATTGAAAGTCATGAGTATTACTGCTATCACTGACCATAGTAATAAAACTCGCCTGTATTCAGTGATAGTCGCTGTGTTAATACCATTATTGTTAATGTCACCATTAGTGTTAGTATTCTGAACGGGAATGACGACGACTACTACTCCTACTACTACTACTACTACTACTACTACTACTACTACTACAACTACTACTACTACTACTACTACTACTACTACTACTACTACTACTACTACTACGACCGTTGCTACTGAAACTGCTACTACTACTACTACTACTACTACTACTACTACTTCTACTACTACTACTGCCACCACCACCACTACTACTACTACTACTACTACTACTACTACTACTACTACTACTACTACTACGATTCGTGATAGTATGTGTCTTATTGGGGTTACTAGTAGTACGAGGCTTGTGCGGTTTGCTGTACTGATTGATTAATATCTTTCGTTTTCTTATCAAGATAATTATCGGTATCATTATGTATCTAATTCGTCTATTCTTCGTACAATGAACATTGTGTTTCGTATTAGTACTCCTCTTGTTCCTCTTCTTCAAACTACGATCCAGATTGTTATGAGTCGTCTTTTTCTTCGTATTAATACCCTTCTCATTATTATTAATACCCTGTTCCTTAATTGTACAAGTTGTCTTTCTTGTAATGTTCGCATCTTCCGTAGTATTGGTATTATTCTCATTCGTATTAGTATTCCTCTCCTTCATATTATCAAGAGTATGATTAGTAACATTACTGTGCCTCTTGTTCCTCTCATTATTCATCTCCTTCGTCTTCCTCGTCTTCTTTCTCATTATCATCAGCATCATCATCACCATCGACACCACCATCACCGGCATCATCATCATAATCGCCTTCATCATCACATTCACCCTCACCATCACTAGCATTATCATGATATTCAGCAGCATCATCATTATCGTAATCATAATGATCCTCCCCTTTATCGTCATGAGCAGCACCAGCAGCATCATCATCATCATCAGCAGCATCATCCTCATCAGCATACCATCATCCTCGACACCACCACCACCACAACCATAATCATCATCATCATCATCATCATCATCATCATCATCATCATCATCATCAGCATCATCATCAGCATCATCATCCTATTCATCATCAGCATCATAAACATCATCATTATTATTATCACCATCATCATCATCATTATCATCAGCATCATCATCAGCAGCATCATCGACATCATCAGCATCATCAGCAGCAGCATCATCAGCATCCTCATCATCAACAACATCATCATCATCGTTTCATCATCGTTTCATCATCATCATCATCGTCATCATCATCATCATCAGCATCATCATCATCATCATCAGCATCAGCATCATCATCATCATCATCATCATCATCATCATCATCATCATCATCATCATCGTCATCATCATCATCATCATCATCATCATCATCATCATCAGCATCATCATCAGCTCTCTCCTCCTCGTCCTGTCTCTCCTCGTCCGTAACCTCATCCTTATCTGCCTCCTCCACATCCTGCTCGCCAACCTCCGCAGCATCATCCTACATCGCCTTTTCCTTACCTCCTCTCCGTACTCCTCCTCTTCCTCCTCCTCCTCCCCCTCCTGCGCCTCCTCCCACCACTACTGAACACGCGCATAACAAACAACACCTGTGGCAAACACCCACGCCCCATAACACACATAGCGCTAGCCTGCGCGCGAACCCACAGCAGTAAAAACAGCATGACACATAGTGCTGCGACAATCACAACCCTTGACGAGCAATTGCCGTACGCACAAACCCTCCAATAAGCCAGGCACAGGGAAGCCGATAAACCCTCAAATCAGCAAACGCACCAAATATTCCGCGACAGGCAACATTGTCAAACAACAGCACTCCGCATACGAATCACGCTACACATGGCTACATACTAACTGAGGCTCCTAAAAGTTAATGCCCGCTAGTGTCCACGAGCCTGAGAGTACGATACCAGCGACGGTGTCGCAACATCAACTGCAACGCTCTTGCCCGAAACGCCAAGCAACAACAAACCAGAACTGTTGCCCAACAGCACAACAAAACCAATGACACTAGCACATTTCTTTCCGACGCCTGCACAGCACAGAACCAGCCAAACGTGAACACAACTGAACACTTTCAGCCCGCAGCCTCCAAAACCAATAACAAATAAGCGCCAACGTGTCCAGTCAACATGCGCCCAAAAACACCACTCTGGAGTGAATAGGTAGCTGTCACTGCAAACTGTCACCTGCTCAACCATATAGCACTCCGCAAGTCCACCAACCCCTCCGCCTGCTTCACATGACATGTGAGCACACACACACACTGGGCACGAAAACACCCAACCGGAGGAACAACCCGAACTCAACCAGTGAGGCTCCAACAACTAAATGAACAGTCATGCTCATTGCAGTGCCACGGCGGAAGGACAACTGAGAACCCATGCTGCAGACGGAATGCTACCTTTCCGTATTCGCATTGCGAAACAAGATGCAACCACCCTTTTGTAGGAACGTACCCAAACTGAACCGGTGAGGCTCCGATAAATCAACGACCGCTGCTGCTGATAGAGAGCACATGTACAACACAAGCGCGTCACCCCGCATGATCCGGCCATTATGCAAACTACGAACTCCCGATGAAACAATGTAACCACTGCAGGAGAACGTATGGCATGCAGCATGTCCAACTCCACAACAATAACTGACAAGCAATGACAGGCCCACAAAGTGACCACGGGAAAACTTTTGAGCGCCACGCCGCTTCCGAGACGCGCCCCCACGAGGCATCCAGACCCAGGCATCTCGAACAAGCCGACACGGGCAACGTCACTTCCAAGAAGAACATTGTTCCATCAAGCCCACTTGCTGCATAGAAAAACGTACGACAGGACGCTTGCCGCGGCGCCCCTGCACCCCAACATTCCTCCTCCTCCTCCACTTCCTCCTCCTCCTCCTGCTCTTCCCCCTCATCCTCCTCATCCTCCTCCTCCTTTTTTTGCTCGTGCTCCTCCTGCTCCTTTCACAGATGGAAGGCTCCTTTTCTAAATATGGATCTCGTTTTGACGCCAAGCACACTTGTCTGTAAAATTAGCACAAGTTTCACGAATGGAGGGCGGCCCGTTTTCAAAATGTAGTTTTCGCCTTGGCACCGCGCGCATGTGTGTTTTAAACTGCAAGAGCTTCACGGTTGGAGGGCGGTTCCTTTTCAAAATGTGGTTAACGCCTGAGCGCCGCGCGCATTCGTTTCTGTTAAGATGCAAGAGATTCACGGTTGGAAGGCGGTCCCTTTTCCCAATGTGGTGATCGCCTTAACACCCCGACCATGCATCGTAAGAATGTGCAACAGTTTCAAGGACTACCATGGTAACGTCCTGGAGATGCTGTTTTGGTACGACGTCGGGATCTCAGGGCGCAACAGTTACGTTGATGTGTAGCGTTGGGGTCCCAGGAATGGCCTTCGGCCACGATCCTACATCGTCCAGATGCAAGAACAAAAAAAGATTCGCGGCGTTGAAATCCCAGGAATGGAGTTCTGGCACAACTCCAGATGTTCAAACGATTCTGCCAACGAAGCACTTCCGTCAGTGAACACGAACCCCTGTAGGGGACTATGGAGAGGGAACTTGGAGGCAGGGCTTATTGCAAAATCGTTGATGAGTATTGGGTTCACGCTGGTGCTCCTCCTCTTCATACTCCCCCTCCTCTCCTCCCACATCCCCCTCATTGTCCCCCTCATCATGATCGACACCACCAACAACAACAACGACAACAAGAACAGCAACAACACCATCGCCAGCATCATCAGCACCATCATTGTCAACATCCACGTCAACATCATCACATTCACAGCCCACATCATCACAATCAGCGCCATTTTCACCACGATCTGCATCACCATAAGCATCACCACCAGCAGAATCCTCATCATCATCATCATCAACATCATCATCATCATCATCATCATCATCATCATCATCATCATCATCATCATCATCATCGTCATCATCCATAGCATCATCATCTTCATTATCGCCGGCATCATCATCACAATCATCGTGATCATCATCACAACTACCAACATGAGCATCATCAGCATCATCGTCATCATCACCAACATCATCATCATCATCATCATCATCATCATCAGCAGCATCATCATCATCATCATCGTCGTCAGTTTCAGCAGCATCATCACCATAATCATCAGCAGCATCAGCATCATCAACCTGGTCATCACCATCAGCTCTAATTATCATACTCTCTATCATCAACATCAGGTGGAGAAGGAAAAGGAGGGGGAGGAGGAAGAGGAGGAGGAGGTGGAGGAGGAGGAAGAGGAGGTAAAAGAGGAGGAGAAGGAGGAGGGAGAGTAGGAGAAGGGGGAGGAGGAGGAGGAGGAGGAGGAGGAGGAGGAGGGGGAGGAGGAGGAGGAGGAGGACGGGATTGGCGGCGTGAAATGCAAGGCGGCGCAAAGTGTGGGCGAGTGCGTGGGTGATGCTGCTTGGAGGGCGTCGCGGGGCGCGGGCAAGTGCGTCGGTAATGCTGAGTTGCGCGTGGCATGTCTTCGCCGCGCTGGGCGGCGTGCTTGCCGACAGAACCTCACGCGTGGGTCTGGGCTCTGCCAGGATGTCTGGCGCGTCCCGCGCGTGGCGTCGGCGAATTCGACGCGGCGTCGCGTCGGGGCGACTCAGAGTCGCCGACGCAGGAGATAGCTTGGGTGCGTGGCGGAATAAGCGTTTGCAGTTGAGCGTGGCTGGGCTTCGCTGTGCTGGCGCGCGCGCCCAAGCAGAGGTTTCGTTTGAACTGCAGTGCGAGAATGCTTCCACGGGACCAGAGCGTCTTGCGACGCTGCGGAGAGAGCGAATGTCGCGGCTGTGCAGGGTTGGCTGGAGACGGCAGGGCCGAGGGTGCGCGTCAGGCTGGTTGGCGCTGGGCACGCGGGCGGCAGCGCTGGCGACGAAGGGCGCGGCGGCGGTCGTGGCCGTGCCGCGGAGCGGCGTCGGGGAGCGGCGGGCGGGGAGCTGCCCGGCAGTGCATCATTCCAGATGTGAGCGATTTCAGCAGCGCCACGGATGGTGGATTTGGCGCTCAGGGCGAGGCGGGCGCCATTGGCCGCGAGGCGCAGGGCGGCGGCGGGGGGCGCGATAGCGGTCGCAGGTCGGGGCAGGGGCGCAGGGGCGGCTGCTGGACCCCGTCGCATCATTCCAGGTGTAAACGATTTCAGAAGCGATGAGGAGGGAAGGATCGTTGGCGCCGAAGTCGAGCTGGAGGTCATTGCCGGTGAAAGGGTAGCGGGGAGGGAAGTCGCGGCGGGGGTGCGGAGGCGCGGCGGGGCAGGGGGGCTGCTCTTCTTCCCCGCGCCCTGGGCGTCGCGGATTTCAGCGACGATGATGACGGCGCGCTCGCTGGGCCCGAAGAGGGCGGAGTTTCTCGCCCGCGCAGGGGCAGCGGGGCGCGCCGAAAGCGCGGGGCCGCGGACGGGTCGCTCGCGACGGAGGCGGAGTCCAGGCAGTTCCAGCCGGATTACGCGGATGAGGACCGGCGCAAACGGATGACGTGGGGGGGGCGGGAGGAGCGCCAGTTTCGGCCTCAGAGAGGAAGCGACGCGCGCGGGAAGTGCGCCACACATGGGTGTCCGCACGGGCGCGTCAGGGGCCCGACTCCGGCGCTCGCGTCGGACAAGTTCAAGGAGTTCGCTCTGAAGGCGAACAGGCCGTCGAAAAAATGGCACGCGCGGCACGCGATGTGGGAGGCGGCGCCGAAGATGAAGCCTGAGTTGAAGTCCATACGCGAGGTGGACGAGCACGGGCAGTTTGCTTTGTCGAACGGCGAATACGAGCAGTGCTTGAAGCAAGCGCATGGGATTTCCCAACAACAACACCCCCCCGGAAAATATGCAGCAACAAAAACAGTAATAACCACAACAACAACAACAATCATTTTACCCTCATGCGCCATGCTTCCACATGACACATGCATCCATCTGGATAACACACCCCATCATGGGGGATTTTTCTGGCATGCGGGATCCGATATTCCCTCACCCAGATATCCCGCCCAAGAAGGTTTGGCCACCACCTCTTCCGAGGAACTTCAACATCCATAGCTCGGACGGCACATCGCCTTCGCAATCGCCTTGCGCATGCCCCGCATCTCAGAGGGAGAGGAAGAGGAAGAGGAGGGGGAGATGAGAGAGATAGGGAGGGGGAGGAGGAGAAGGGAGGGGGAGGAGGGGGAGGAAGGATGAGTAGTTGTAGTAGCAGCAGTTGATGATATTGTTGTTGCGGCTGTAGCACTAGTAGTAGTGGTAACGGTAGTAGTAGTCCAAGTAAGAGTAACAATAGTAATATTAGTAGTAGTAGTAGTAGTAGTTAGTAGTGTTGTTGTTGTCGTAGTGTTCGTCGTAGAGGAATTGAAGTAGCAGTAGTAGCAGTAGTAACCAAAATAGTAGTAGTACTAGTATCAATAGTAGTAATAGTAGTACTAGTAGTACTAGTAATTCGAATAGTTTTCAGTAGTACTAAGTAGTAGTAGTAGTAGTAGTAGTAATAGTTGTTGTTGTTGTAGTAATAGTAGTAGTAGTAGTAATAGTAGTAGTAGTAATAGTAGTAGTAGTAGTAGTAATCGTGGTAGTGGCAGTGGCAGTAGCAGTGGCAGTAGCAGTAGCAGTAGCGGTAGCGGTAGTAGTCGTAGTAGTAGTAGTTGCTGTAATAGTAGTAGCTGTAGTACCTGTAGTAGTAGTAGTAGTAGCAGCAACTGCAATATGAGTAATAGTTGTGGTAGTAGTAGTAATAGTAGTAGTAGTAGTAGTAGTAGTAGTAGTAGTAGCAGTAGCAGTAGCAGTAGCAGTAACAGTAGTAGTGTAAGTAGTGGTAGTAGTTGTTGATGTTGTAGTTGTAGTTGTAGTTTAGTAGTAGTAGTAGTAGTAGTAGTAGTAGTAGTGGTAGTAGTAGTAGTAATAGTAGTAGTAGTAGTAGTAGTAGTAGTAGTAGTAGTAGTAGTAGTAGTAGTAGTAGTAGTAGTAGTAGTATAGTAGTAGTAGTAGTAGTAGTAGTAGTACTTGTTGTTGTCGTTGTTGTTGTTGTAGTAACAGTAATCTGCCACCGTGCCCTTGGCGCGAACTGGAATGCCCCAAGGCTCACGCAGCTGCGGTGCTGCAGCCGGGATTCTAAATAAATACCTAGGGGGTCGGAACCCAGGTTTCCCGGGCGCTCCTGGGCGCTCCCGGGCGTTCTTGGGCGCTCCTGGGGCTTCTCGCGTGGCTTGTCCGAAATCCAAAAATCTCCGAAACGGGCCAAAAGAGCTCCAAGAAATCCCCAAGGCGGTCCAAGAAGGACTCGCGACGCCCAAAGATCGCTCCAAGGTACCCAAGACGGCCGCAGGACGGCCCAAGAGGCACCCAAGACGCCCCATGACGCCTCCAAGAGCACTCCGAAAAGAGCCCCAAGAGGCCAAATTCGTCAAATTCATATGGGAAATAATATATTTTGAGCACATACGATTTGTCGGCCCTCACGGCGTTGAAGACGGCCCAAGAAACCCCCAAAGACCCCGCCAAGACGGCCCAGGAGGCCCCGAGGACGGCCAAGGAGAGCCACAGGACGGCCCAAGAGGCTCCCAGGACGGCCCAAGAGAGCCCCAAGACGGCCCCAGGAGAGGCTCAAAAAGGGGAGCCCGAACCGAAAATCCGAGCCCTCCGCCCCTGGAGGCGCCCAGGACGCCCCAAGAAGCTCCCCAGAGGCCCCAAGAAGCCCCCAAAAAAACCCAAAGACGCCCCACCCCCCCCCCCAAGAGGCCCCAAAACAGCCCCCAAGAGGCCTCCACAAACGGCCCCCGAAAGTCTTTGACGCTGCCTCAAAGAAGCCCCCGAAAAGCCTCCCAAGACACCCCAACGAACATCCCGTAAGCCTCATACCCTCAACCCAGGCACGGTGGCGGGATGGGCCGAAGGCCAGCAGTAGTAGTCGCAAGGGTGGTCGTAACAGTACTTCTCGCGTCGCATTCGCCTGGCAACGTTATGTGATTGTTCGCACATGTGTTCCTCGCCCCCGTTGTTCTCGCTGTTTCGAACGGGGATTCGCGGAACGGGGCGCCCCCCCAGGTGCCTCTTATCTTCGCGCTGGCGCCGGCAATGTGCACCCAGGGGGGCGTGGGTTGAAATGAGTGGAGCAGGAAGGATGTGGAGTGGCGTTCCGCTCTGAAGCGCCCTCACAATCCAGCGAAACCGCAACCCCTCCCAGGGGGCACCGCGCGGGCTGGACCAGGCACATGCGGCGCCCTATGTCGGCGCGCACATGTGAAAGGCCAATGTTTGTGTGTCTGTCGGGGAATCCTGGAACACCCACCGCCCCGTTGGCTCGGCGGCATCCAAACGCGCGGGACGCCTTCCTGGTAAGGTCCCCGGGGGCCCCCGGGAGCATCTGGAGGCCTCCAAGAGCCGTCGGGCCCCGAAGAGCCCCCCTCACCCACCGAGAGGCCACCAAGAAGACCCCTCCCCCAAGAAGGCCCGACATGGCAAGCAGAAGGCCCCAAGAATTCGTCCGACTGACCCCCCAGAAGACCGCAGGGAGCCTCCCAGAGAAGCCTCGCGTGCACGACATTGGCCGAAGGCCACTGGATATGGAAGTACAACATTTTAAGCAGAAATCTCTTTGCATCTGATGGTACGCGCCGGTGCCGCTGCTGCGAGCACGCTGCCCCATCAGCAGCACAAGGATGGTTCGGACTGGGCTTGCCAACCGTACGAACAACGAGTACCACTGCGAAGGAGCTGCTCCTGATCGTGGACGCAACGCTCGAGCCCATACTGAACCCGTCCCTCCTCTGTGCAGCCGGCCGGCCCGCGCACCCGCCGTTCCCGTGCAGCCAGCCGGCCCGCGCTGCCCGGCATCGGAAAGGTTGTTCCACTCTGGAGCTCTGGCGCCCGCGACCCGTAGACTGACCCCAAGCCCGCCCCCCAGACCGCATTGGAAGAATCACGGGGCCCATCGGGAGGGGCCGCAGGTCGCGACCTTGCACGATGTCCACGCGTCCTTACGCGAGCAGCCACGCAAAAGCGGAACCCACCGAGATTGTCCTAGCGGTCGTCCTGACGCCCATTGAGCCTGACGACAAACCCTCCTTGATCATCCCTTCACACCCTCCATGGTCCACGCACGGCCCGAAACTACGCAGAAAGACGAAGGAGAGCGGAGAAAGCAGGAAGGACGAGGCTCTCGAGGATTGTCCAGAGGCGAGCCTGAGGCACCCCGGTGCCCCCAGGGGCGGGCCCGAGTAAAAAAAGTGGGAGCATCGAAAAGACGCGTTGTTGTCGGAGGGCCGGCTTCGGCGAGACCCCGAAACGCCTGGGCGTGAGTTTCGATATCAAAGTAAATGCAGCCGGCGCCTGGGCGAAAGCCCGAGGGCGTATTGAGGGGGGCCAACAACGACAATGATATTTGTTTAGTAATGAAAGCTCAACAGGGACTCCTCTGGAAGCCCTCCAGGGGTGTTGCCGCCACGAGGGCCCCAGTCTTCAGTGAAAACTGCGGCATTGTCACGCGAAAGCGCCGCGGTTGTAGGGGGCGGGACGTTCGCGGCGCCGAGGCGAAAGCGCCGATCCTGAGTAGAAGGAAATATCGAACGGGAACGCTGGTTTGGTGGGACCGGCATTCGGCGGCGAGCAAGAGCACCTGGCCTGAGTCAAAAAAGGGGTATCGAACGGGAGCGGTGGCATGGGCTTTCGGCAGCAAGGCGAGATCGCCAATCCTGAATAAAAAGCGTGGAAATATCGATCGGAACACAGGTTTGGTGGGAATGCCAGCTTTCGGCGGCGAACAAGAGCAGCGGGGCTAAGTAAAACAGGACCAATATCGAACGGACCCGCTGGTTTGCTGGGGAAGCCGGCTTTCGGCGGCGAGCAAGAGCACCGTACCTGAGTAGACAAGGAGGAAATATCGAGCGGGAGCAGGAGGAGCGAAGATTCGGAAGGAGGAGGAGGAGGAGGAGGAGGAGGGGGAGGAGGAGGAGGAGGAGGAGTAGGAGGATGAGGAGGAGGAGGAAAGGAGGAGGAGGAGGAGGGGGAGGAGGAGGAGGGAGGAGGGAGGGAGGGAGGAGGAGGAGGAGGAGAGGAGGAGGAGGAGGAGGAGGAGGAGGAGGAGGAGGAGGGGGGGGGGGGGAGGAGGGGAGCAAACGGGCCCGACGCGGCGGAGCCGCGTCGGGCCCTCAGTCTTGAGTAAACGGCCCTCAGTCTTGAGTAAACGGCCCTCAGTCTTGAGCAAAGGGCCCGGCCGGAGCACGCGCGGCGGCCGCGCGACGGGCGACCCGAGATCGCGACAGGCGACCGGGGGCGCCGAGGCGACCGAGCGCGGAGCGCTGGCGACCGGAGGGCCCCCAGTCTTGAGTAAAGGGTGAGGGCTCTCGGCGGCGAGCAAGAGCACCGAGCCCGAGTAAAAAAGGAGGAAGTCTCGAGCCGGAGCGTTGTTGTTGTTGGGGGGCCGGTTTTGGCGGAACCCCAAAACGCCTGAGCGTGAGCCTCAATTTCAGAGGAAATGCAGCCGGTGCCTCGGCGAGAGCGCCAGGGCGAATATAGGGGGTCCAACAATAATGATTGTTTAGTAATTAAGGTTCAACAACAACAACAACAACAACCACAAACCAAATCTATATATATATATATATATACATATAAGCGATCGGGCTTCGTGCGTGCCCAGGGCGAAGTGGCGCGGGCCACGCGAGCTCGCTGCGTGGAGGGCGAAATTCAGCTCCGCTCCGACAGGGAGTCGCACAGTGGGCGGGATCGGGGTAGGGTGTTCATGCGGTACAGCCAGCTGGTCTTCAACAAGTACTCGGCGCAGTTCGATGCGCGGTACTGTCGGCGCCTGCTCTCGCCTGCCTGCGCTGCGCGCGCAGGGAGGAGTATTACTGGGCTCGCGACACAGACCCGGACTTGGAGGGGTGGTTGGGGGGGGCGGCGGCGCGGCGCGCGGCGGCGGTAGCTGCGTCGGGAGACAAGGGCGCCGCGCTCGGCGGAGCGGGCGGCGACGTTGCTGGGAGGCGCCGCAGAAGGACGGCGGCGCGGGGGGGGGTGCGCCACGAGTGCCGCGAGCGGCGGCAGGGGCGCAAGGCGTCGCAGTAGGAACGAGACCAGGCGGAGGGTGCCGGAGCTATTCCTGCGTCAGATGGCCAGGGCGCTGCGCGCGGCGGCGAGGGCGGCGACGTCGCGGGATGCGCGGCACAGGAGGGCGGCGCGGCCGCGGGCGGCGGGCGCGGGAGGCGACGAGACGTCCAAGGTGGAGGCTGCGGTTGGGGCGCAAGACCTCCGAGGCCGAGGCCGCGGGAGCTGGCCCAGGGCGCGGGGTCGCGGGAGACGGGCGCGCCGGGGCGAACGCGGCGGGGGCGGCGAAGGCGTCAAAGCGAAGGAGGCTCGGGCACAAGACGCCCGCCGAAGAACGGGCCGAGACGAGCGGCGCAGGGCGCGGGGGCGCGGAGGAGGCGCTCGGCGCCGAGGTCGCGGCGGCGATGGCGGGGCTTTCGGCGTCCGAGCATGACGACGACTTGTCTGCGTCGGATCGCGAGGTCGCGTCGGAGGACGTCGCGCTGCCGGGCGAGGCGCGCGCGCCGCTCGGCGCGGACCTGCCCGGCGCGGGGCTGCCGCAGAGGCGGACTTGGCGGTGGCGCGAGTGGTGGCGCGGACTGGCCTCGAATGGGACGGCGGGGTGCGAGCGCGTGGACAGCGGCGTCGGTGCCTCTCTGAGGGGGATGCGACTGCCGCAGCTGGTCGCTGCAGCGCGCGATTAGATGATGTCGCGGCGACAATGCTGTCGCGCGGCCGCGCGCATTGAAGGGTCCGACGGGAAAACGCTGCGGGGGGGGCTGATGGAGTCCAAGCAACCAGGGCGCTGCAGATGTGCGCTGCTAGAGCTGGAGGGTTGCGCGCAGGGTCGCGACGCAAGCAAGGCGCGCGCAGAATGGGAAGAGGTCGTCGTGGATGGAACTTCCGTTGGCGCTCGCAGTGGCCTTGGGTGCATTTCGAGTGTATCATGTTGCAGACGCCAGTCGTGGGCGAGGGTCGCGCGACGCAGTGGCAGTCGGCGCGGTGCTGCGACAGGCCTGACAGGGGGGGGGCGCGAAGGATTTCCGGGCTGCGCCAGCGCGGGTCGCGCATCGCGGCTGGGTTCGCAGCGAACGCGGTGCCAGACGACGACGTGGTCGTCTTGCCCGCGGAGCGGCCTGCCAGGTGCCGGGAGCTGTAGACATGGCAAGAGATTCGTGGAAGGACGCAGGGCCCGAGCATGCGCCCTTTCTCCATCTGGGTGGGCCAGCTGCAGGAGGGCGCGGGAGTGGCGGGACTGCTAACGCAGGGTCGACGCGCTACAGCGGGGTAGCTGGAGGCGCGGCCGTGGAGCTCGAATTCGAGGGCGCAGAGGAAGCGCTGCCGGCACGGTGATTTGGGCGTGGTGATCCGGGCTCAGCGGGCGATTCAAGGGCCGGTCAGTCTGGTGCGGTGGAGCCATTCCGCCTGGTGCGGAGGCCTGGATCTTCGTTTGCATGCTCGCTTGACGAACAGGGGGCAGCGGCAATTGGGGCGATCGGTCGGAGGCCGCGTGGCTGCGGGAGACGCGGCGCAGGGGTGCATGCTGCTTACGCTGAAGACGATGCCGCTGCGCGTGGCAAAGTACGACGCCAAGCTAAGCCACGCGTCCGCGCGGGCTGCGAAGGCAGCGCAGGCGGTCCTCACGCGCGGGGTGAAGTTTACGTGCCACGAGTGCCAGGAGCGGCTACCGGCGTTCACCATGCCTTCGAGCCGCTGGATGAGCTCTCGGAGGAGACGTTCCTGCTGCGGCACGCCGAAGATGTGCTGGCCGCGCGCAAGACGGAGGTGGCCTACCGGCCAGACGACTTTGCTCTGGAGCGCGCGGGCGCGCGCATGCGGCACAGGCAGAACCTTGACAGATTTGCGGCCGCGCCCACTGAGGACGATCTGCATCAGGTCTATGCGTACTGATCGACCAAGGCACGCTCAGAGGGCCTGCTCATTGCGCTAGACCACGTGTCCCGGACGGGTCTGCGCAAGTTCTGCAGGCACACCGTCTCCTTCCCGCAGGACGTGACAGGGCTTGCGTGGCGTCACAAGCTCATCGAAGGGATTTGCGTCGGAGGCAGCGCGAACTGGGCGCGCGGGCCTGGCGAGCGCCCAGACAGCCCAGACTGGTCCGAGCGCGGAGCGCCATGACATCCATGGAGCGCTGGGCATTTCCTCGTCGGGTCGCGGACTGGAAGCCGGCGGCGCCACGTCAACCTTGGTTGTTTGCATTGCGCAGAGCCGCAGGCCTGAGTCCGGACCTAGCTCGAACAGTAGACCGAATTCAGACATCTGGATGCAACAGACGAACGCGCCTGATGATTCTGAATCGGTTTCTGTAAGTATCAGCTCTGTGGCTGTCCTACAGTTCGAGTTAAGTACAAAAAACCAACAACGCCTATCAAGATGACTCAAAACGGCCGATCCCGCCGCAACACTTTTTGGCAGTGATAGCTACCCGATCGAGCTGAGATCAAGACGGCGAGCGGGAATAAGATCGAATATGGTCAGAACAAATACTAGAGCTCTAACGAATGGTTGAATTTCGAGAACCAAATTTTCAACCGACCAAAAGTCAGCAAAAGGTGCGTCGAGATTTTTCTTGCCAACTAGCTCTCCAGCGCCCCTGAATTATTCTTAAGCTTCCAGCAACTAGCTAAGGGAAGCTCTACGAGTTATCTCACAATGTTTGCCCAACCGGCCCAAAGTTCGCACATTGTCCGTCGGGGCCGGGTTGGCCAACTAGCTGCACCCGCGACGGAATTCCTCTATCGATGCCGAAGAGCTCTACGAGGTAAAAACCGACCCCAAGTCACCATTGGTAGCGTCCAAAACCGGGAGAGCGAAGAGACCCTCGGGGACGGGAAATTGGTAGCGTCCAAAACCCGGAGAGCAGAGAGACCCTCGGAGACTGGGCGCCGGCGGTAAACCGTCAACCCTTCTCACCGCCGGGAGACTCGCAGAGCTTCCTTTCCATATATTATGTCCAAAGAAGTAGCAGGGGACGAATATCTTTTCAGTCCGAGCGCTGATAGCAGACTGATCTCAGGCGTCTAGATACTATTGCCGCTGATAATTCCCTTCCCATTGTTGTGCTGAACAGATCCAGCCAAGCGGCGCCTCATGATTTCCATCTCATTTATGTGCCAAAGATCTCTCAAGTTAGGTGAAGAAATTCACCGTCATTTCGAAGAAAAATCGGTCCAGTACGAATAATTTTGCGACCTAGCTCGAGTAGCAGACTGAGTTCAGAGCTCTGAGTGCTTCAGAAGAACGCGCCTGTGATTCTGAATCGATTATGTGTGCGTACAAGCTCTGTAGCTGTGCTAAAGCTCGAGTTAAGTACAGAAAAGCAACAGCTGCCTGTTTTAGATAACTCGAAAAATACAAATGGTTTCGCGGACCTAGCTCGAGTAGCAGACCGAGTTCAAATCTCTCGATGCAACAGACAAGCGCGCCTGATGATTCTGAATCGGTGTCTGTGAGTACCAGCTCTGTAGCGTTTCTACAACCGAGTTAAGTACTGAAAACCGACAGCACCTGTCAAGATGACTCGAAGAATACGAATAGTTTCGCGGACCTAGCTCGAGTAGCAGACCGAGTTCAGACCTCTAGATGTAACTGATGAACGCTCTACGTATGCGCATCAGCTCTGTAGCTCCTCTACAGCTCGAATTAAACACCGAAAACCGACAGTATCCGCCAACAAAATTCGTAGAATACGAATAGTTTCGCGACCTAGCTCGAGTAGTAGACCGAGTTCAGACCCCTAGATGCTAGAGACAGACGCGCCGGATGATTATGAATCGGTGTCTGTGAAGACCAGCTCTGTAGCTCTCCTACAGCCCGAGTTGAGTACAGAGAACCGACAGCACCTATCAAGATGACTCGAATACTCAAATAGTTTCGCGGACCTAGCTCGAGTGGCAGACCGAGTTCAGACCTCTACATGCAACTGACGAACGCACCTGATGAGTCTGAATCGGTTTCTGTAAGTATCAGCTCTGTAGTTGCTCTACAGATCGAGTTCAGCACAAAAAAACCGTCAACGCGTATCAAGATGACTCGAAACGGCCGATCCCGCCGCAACGCTTTTTGGCAGTAAAAGGTACCCGATCGAGCTGAGATCAAGATGACGAGCGGGAATAAAATCGAATACGGTGGGAAAAAATACTGGAGCTCTAACGAATGGTTGAATTTCGAGAACAAAATTTTCAACCGACCAAAAGTCACCAAAAGGTCCGTCGAGATTTGTCTTGCCAACTGGCGCCGGCGGTAGACCGTCAACCAGGTTACCGCCGGAACCCTCGTAGAGCTCTTTTCTCGCACGATGCTTTTCGGAAAACGTGCAGAAGCGAGAATCCAAAAACTAGAAAAAGGACGTTTTTCTGTTTTTATCCAACGTCGGTTGCTCCAAGTGTTTTTATAATAATACTGCACCTACGGGCCTGAGAATTTCAGAGGCGCACGCGTCATAACCCACTACAGGTGCGAAAAATCTGGTTTCTGAAAATGAATTGTCAAATATCTTTCAAATTCTGGGAACACCGACCCGAAGTTGTCACATTGTCTCTTCTCGTCGGGTCGACCAATTGGGCGTCGGCGGTAAACCGTCAACCTTTCTCATCGCCGGGGGACTCGTAGAGCTTCCTGACCATATATTATGTCCAAAGAATTAGCAGAGAACGAATAGTTTTTCAGAGCGCTGATAGCAAACTGATCTCAGGCGTCTAGTGATATCCCGTTGCTGTGCTGAACAGTTCTATAGCTCATCTGCAGCGTGTAGAAAATACCAGTACGGAGAAAATAGCAGAGTACGAATCCGTGTTTGGCGTCTGCGCTCACAACAGACCCAAACCAAGCGTCTAGATGCTTCGCGCCTCACGATGTCCTTCTGATTTTTCGGCCGAAGAGCTCTCGAGCTGCTCTGCAGCTCGAGTTCAGTGAAGAAATTGATCATTTGGAAAAAAATTGTCGGTCGAATACGAATAGTTTTGTGAACCTAGCTCGGATAGCAGATCGAGTTCAGACCTCTCGATGCAACAGACGAACGCTCCCAATGCTTCTGCATCAGTTTCTGTGCGTAGCAGCTCTGTAACTCTCCTACAGCCCAAATTCAATACAGAAAATTGACAACATCTGTCAAGATGACTCGAAGAATACGAATAGTTTTGCAAACCTAGTCCGAGTAGCAGACCCAGTTCAGAGCTCTGGATGCAACAGACAAACGTGCCTGATGATTCGGAATCAGTTTCTGTGCGTATGAGCTCTGTAGCTGTCCTACAGCCCGAGTTGCGTGCGAAAACGGACAGCACCTCTCAAGATGACTCGAATGATACGAATAGTTTCGCGGACCTAGCTCGAGTAGCAGACCGAGTTCAGACCTCTGGATTCAACAGACGAACGCGCCTGATTATTCTGCATCGTTTTCTGTGCGCATTAGCTCTGTAGCTTCCCAGGAGCTCGAGTTAAGCACAGAAAACCGACAGTCCCTGTCGAGATGACCCGAGCGATACGAATAATTTTGCGGACCTAGCTCGAGAAGCAGACCGGTTTCAGACCTCCACATGCAACAGGCGGACGCGCCTGATGTCTCCTAATCGGTTTCTGCGATTACCAGCCCAGTAGCCCCCCTACCGCCCGAGTTAAGTACAGAAAACCGACAGCATCTCTCAAGATGACTCGAACAATACGAACAGCTCCGCGGACCTAGCTCGGGCAGCAGACCGAGTTCAGACCTCTGGATGCATCAGACGAACGCGCCTGATGATTCTAAATCGGTTTCTGCAATTATCAGCTCTGTAGCTCTCCTACAGCTCGAGTTAAGCACAAAAACCGTCAACGCGTGTCAAGGTGACTCGAAACAGCCGATCCCGCCGGGATGCTTTTTGGCAGTAATATCTACCCGATCGAGCAGAGATTGAGACGGCGAGAAGGAATGAGATCAAATATGATGGGAGCTCTAACGAATGGTTGAATTTCGAGAACAAAATTTTCAACCGACCAAAAGTCACCACACGGTCCGTCGAGATTTTTCTTGCCAACTAGCTCTCCAGCGCCCCGGAACTGGGAGCCGGCGGTAAACCGTCAACCAGGTTACCGCCGGGGGCCTCGTAGGAACACATGGAAAGAGCTTCATCAAGCGTTAGCTGTTGATATCAGTTGAAAACTCGAGAAATATTGTTTCTGGGTTTTACGCAATGTCGGTTCCTTCTGATCTTTTGATAGAAATAATGCAGCTAGAGCCCTGAGAATTGCACCATCGAACGCGCCATGATTCACTGCAGAGAATAAAGATCTGGATTTCCAAAACGAATTTCAAAATCTCTCACAATCTCCGAAAAACCGACCCCAGGTTACCACATTGTCCACCCGGGCCGGGTCGGGCAACTCGCCCCGGCGCTGAACCGTCAACCTGGTCACCGTCGGGAACCTCGTAGAGCTCTTTACACTGGTAAGGGTGCTCAGAATCCAAGTAGAGTCATAAAATAAAGATTCCCCTAAAATCTTGGTTTTCGATTTTTTCGATGTTCATATTGTCTCGGTTCCGGGAAGTCAACTCTTGATAGTATACATCGGGAGAGCTCAGCTGCTGTCAGAGAGAAGTTTATATGCCAATGATCGGCGTAAAAATCTGCTTCCTCACAATGAATTGTCAAATATCTTTCAAATCTTCGCAAAACCGACCCAATGTTAACACATTGTCCGCCCAGGCCGGGCCCGCCAACTAGCTCCACCCCGCGCCGGAATTCCTCTAGCTAATCGATGCCGAAGAGATCTACGAGGTACTAGCTCCACCCTGCGCCGGAATTCCTCTAGCTCATCGATGCCGAAGAGCTCTACGAGGTATTACTGGCGCCGGCGGTGAACGTCAACCTGGTCTGCGATGTCTGCGTTGGCCGATTCGAGCTCCCTGGACAGCAGGCCAGGACACAGAGAACCTAAACAGCGAAGCTGCAAAGATTAAAGCAGAGATGCATTCAAACAGCGAAGCTGCACAGATATGCACAAGACTGCAAGTACACGAGAAAACAACTAACAAAATAATGAGAGAAGCAATGCAGACCATAGATATGGAAGCAAAGCTAGAAGCAGTGAGAGACCACACAGTAACCACTGGTTTATACAGCGATTACCGTCTCAACACCACTGAGAAAAACACGAAACTAAGAACTAAAATAGCGAGTGCGCTACAAAGTAATGCGAGACCATGCAGTAACCACATATAGCGATTACCGTCTCAGCACCACTGAAAGACAATGCACGTGAAACACAACGTCGAAATGTGGACTAGATAACGAATTAAGAGGGCAACATACAGAGTGAGCCAAGACACCCACCACTACATAGAGCGAATGCGGGCTCTTATCCGAACAAAGTGAAGATCAGGCGAAGCTCTTATTCAACACACGTGCATGCACGACAACACACACAGGCATGAAGAAAGGCAACGCAATGACAAATCACAATAGTTCGAACACGAAGTATGTGGAAATCAAGTGCAATGAAATCTGAACTTCACTCGAGGCGAAGTATAAAATCGGATGCCCAGAGACCTCAATATCAAGATACTCTAATGTCACAAAACTGTCAAAGTACCTCAACGTTGAAGAAACCACACGTGTACAAGAGCAATAATGAAACGAAAGAAACGATTCCAACCACCCCTCGAAGGTTCCCACTGCGTTGTGAATAAGAGTACTCAGACTGCGACCAAAGTCAAAATTGGATACGTGCTGAGAGCAACTCGTACAAGATAACAAATGCGGCAAGTACAATCACAAGCGGCCTGGAAGTGCAAGCAGACAACGCAACAAGTACAAAACAAGCGGCCTGGAAGTACAGGAAAACAAATGCAGCAAGTACGATCAAAGCAAGCGGCCTATGCACCTGCTCCAATGGGAGCTGTCTCACTTGACACAACAGAGAACCTGGTGCCTATCGTCTGTAGGCCCACGGAGTGGAGGTCGTCGCAGACGACGAAATACCCGAAGATATGGGACGGTTCAGTGGCGTACGATACGTGTGCGTGCACAGAAACCTGTCCGCACAATGCGGCTCGGGGAAGCCACCGACGGGCCAGGTCGCCGCTGAACTCCCCCAGGAGGGACAGCAGCAACCTGGTCTTTTGCGTCTTTTGCGAAGGCCGGTTCGAGCTCCCATGGGAGCAGGCCTAAACACAAAGAACCTAAGCAGCAAAGCTGCAAAGATTAAGTACAAGTGCACAAACAGCGAAGCTGTACAGTATACAATACACGAGAATGCAACTCAAAAATTGACGGAAGTAAAGCAGTGCGAGACCATGCAGTAACCACATATAGCGATTACCGTCTCAGCACCACTGAAAATAAAAACAGTGAGTGACCATACAGTAACCACTGGTTTATACAGCGATTACCGTCTCAACACCACTGAGACAAACACAAAACTAACAACTAGAATGACGAGTACACTCCAGTCCTCTTTGAGGCAACCGTAGTGTCGACAGATCAAAGGCCTACTTTGAGGCACCACGTGACAAATCACGGAAAGTCACGTTCAAAGGTCAATGAGCACTCAAATCAAGGAAGCAACGAATGCACTCAATCAATGAAGAAAGGCAACGCAATGACAAATCAAGCGTGCAGGATCAATCGCATGTGCATCATCTGTGCCGTTTCCGATGCTTCTTGCCGCTCCGCGTCAATGCACTCCTGGAAGTAAAACTCTGAGGACCCCCTTGTTGCGAATCATCCTCCTCGGAGCTTTCAATTCCCAAATGCAGCCTGTATGCATTAAGAGCCTCAGTCCTACGCTGAAGCTCCTGTGTCGGGAGTCGGTGTAGCTCAAGCCAAAGAGCCCTCATATCGACACCGGCAAGAGCCCAGTCCCTGGCAGCTTGGCACTCAGAGCGTGTCTCACTCGGTCGATCTGCAGAACTCCCATTCATGGAACTCCCTACTGCATCAGCTGAACTCCCAACTGCAGAACTCCCAGCTGTTGAACTCCCAACTGCATCCTCAACTGCATCAGCGGAACTCCGAACTGTGGAACTTCCTGCTGAACTCCCAAGTGTTGAACTCCCGACTGCACTGGAACTCCCGACTGCATCAACTGTACTCAAAACTGCGGTACTCTCCACCGCACTCCCGTTGGTCGCATGCAATTCTGAAGTGCGCAACTTTGTACTCTCGATAGTCTCCGTTCGTTTGAAACAATATCTCTTCATTCTGAGAGAAGCATCACCCCGATCAACGTGCACTCGATGACACTCCTCCTTCTCCCCCTCACCAACATGAACAAAATCCTCCTCAGCCACCTCCTCCTGCTCCAGCTTAGTAACTGCTTCACTATGAGCATTATCATCCTCCTCGTCCTTGCAGCCAGGGTTCGATGCCACAGCATCAGCTGAACTCCAAACCGCGGTACTCCCAACTGCAGAACTCCCAGCTGTTGAACTCCCAACTGCATCCACAACTGCATCAGCGGAACTCCGAACTGTGGAACTTCATACTGCACTCCGAACAGTGGAACTCCCGACTGCACAGGAACTCCCAACTGCAGAAGCATCACCCTGATCAGCGCGCACTCGATGACACTCCTCCTTCTCCTCCTCACCAACAAAGAGAACACAAAGATCAGTCTGAGTCCCACACTCAATGTGAACACAGGGATCTGTCTGAGTCCCACAATCGGAACACTGCGAACGCAAAGAGTTGCCAGCCAATTCAACTGCATCCATATCAGTCTGTGTTCCACAAGTGTCCTCAACCCACTCCTCTTCCTCAGAATCGTCCGAGCAGAAATTCCGATAATATCTGGGCGCGAAAATGCCCGCGCGAACAAGGCACGACGGATCTGGCCCCCGAGCCGTGGACCACAAACGATACCTGACACGTTTCGCCCGCAAACGGCGCAACTTCGATTGAGAAACTTTGACACCATGCCCATACAGCTGGTCTCGCTCATGCATGCGAGACTCACCTCCGTACGAAGGGCGAACACGGCAATATAGATCACTAACACACACTTCGACCGTAGACAAACGAGCAGACAAACAAGCGAGAGACTCGGAAGTAAACAACGCCGTATCTGTCCAATCTGAAGCAAGAAAATCCGCGCCTGACAATTCAGATGAAACAAACTCCATATATAAAAACGTGGACTCGCTCTACAAGAAGGCAAATCACAAGCAATAACTAGATGGACAGTTGAGATAACCAAGGAGAATGCTGTTCCAACGATACTCCGACAATCTCAACAATTATATGCACTCCGACGACAATCAATAAGAGGCCGTCGACAAGCAATAAGAGTGTACGGTACTCAGGCAAAAGAGACACTGAAGCACCGTGTACGGTAAAGAGAACCAAACGCCAGGCACGGCACGATGCCGCTCGAGGAGGCATCCGACAGGCCAGGTCGCCGCTGAGATCCCGAGGAGGGACAGCAGCAACCTGGTCACCGCCGGGAACCTCGTAGAGCTCCTTTCACACGTGAGAGTGCTCAGAATCAAAAGACAGAGCTTCTGGAAGCATTTCTCGAAAAAGGCAATATTGATTTTTTTCATGTCGAAATAAAGTTGGTTCCGCCAAGTGTTTTGATAGTAAAAGTGCGCCTACGGAGCTCATATAGTCTTTCACGGGTGCGAAAAATCTGGTTTCTCAAAATGGATGGTTGAATATCTTTGAAATCTTAGCAAAACCGACCCAAAGTCACCACTTTGTCCTTTCTGGTCGGGTCGACCAACTGGGAACCGGCGGTAAACCGTCAACCAGGTTACCGCCGGGGCCCTCGTAGAGCTCTTTTCTCACACGGCGCTCATCGGTAGACATGAAGAAAGCGTCTGGAGCAAGACCTGAAAAACTCGAAAAATCACGTTTTTCTGTTTTTATCCAACGTCGGTCCCCCAAATGTTTTGATAGTAATACTGCAGCTACGGACCTGAGATTTTCACTGGAAGACGCGGCACAACCCACTACAGGTGCGAAAAATCTGGTTTCTCAAAATCAATTGTCAAATATCTTTCAAATCTTCGCAAAACCGACCCGAAGTTACCACATCTTGTTTTCTGGTCGGTCGACCAACTAGCTCCACCCCGCGCCGGAATTCCTCTAGCTCATCGATAACGAAGAGCTCTACGAGGGACTAGCTCCACCCCGCGCCGGAATTCCTCTAGCTCACCTGGTAGCGTCCACTGGGCGCCGGCGGTAAACCGTCAACCTTTCTTACCGCCGGGAGACTCGTAGAGCTTCCTTTCCATATATGATGTCCAAAGAAGTAGCAGGGGGCGAATATTTTTTCAGTCCGAGCGCTGATAGCAGACTGATCTCAGGCGTCTAGATACTACTGCCGCTGATAATTCCCTTCCAATTGTTGTGCTGAACAGATCCAGCCAAGCGGCGCCTCATGATTTCCATATCATTTATGTGCCAAAGAGCTCTCAAGTTAGGTGAAGAAATTCACCGTCATTTCGAAGAAAAATCTGTCCAATACGGAAAATTTTGCGACCTAGCTCGAGTCGCAGACTGAGTTCAGAGCTCTGGATGCTTCAGACGAACGCGCATGCGATTCTGAATCGATTATGTGTGCGTACAAGCTCTGTAGCTATGCTAAAGCTCGAGTTAAGTACAGAACACCGACAGCGCCTGTTTAGAGACCTCGAAGAATACAAATGGTTTCGCGGACCTGGCTCGAGTAGCAGACCGAGTTCAGACCTCTGCATGCGACAGACAAGCGCACCTGATGATTCTGAATCGGCGTTTGTGAGTACCAGCTCTAAAGCGTTTCTAGAGCCCGAGTTAAGTACGACAGCACCTGTCAAGATGACTCGAAGAATACGAATAGCTTCGCGGACCTAGCTCGAGTAGCAGACCGAGTTCAGACCTCTAGATGTGACTGCAGAACGCGCCCGATGATTCTGAATCGATTACGTGGGCGCATCAGCCCTGTAGCT
This sequence comes from Prorocentrum cordatum, assembly GCA_963575745.1. Taxonomy (NCBI): domain Eukaryota; class Dinophyceae; order Prorocentrales; family Prorocentraceae; genus Prorocentrum; species Prorocentrum cordatum. Next base: position 53,292 of record CAUYUJ010000194.1, read on the forward strand.
CTCCTACAGCTCGAGTTAAGCAGCGAAAATCGACAGCATCCGCCTACAGAAATTCGTAGAATACGAATAATTTCGCGACCTAGCTCGAGTAGTAGACCGAGTTCAGACTCTAGATGCTAGAGACAGACGCGCCTGATGTTTATAAATCGGTTTCTGTGAACACCAGCTCTGTAGCTCTCCTACAGCCCGAGTGAAGTACAGAAAACCGACAGTACCTGTCAAGATGACTCGAATGATCAAACAGTTTCGCAGATCTAGCTCGAGTAGCAGACCGAGTTCAGACCTCTAGATCCAACTGACGAACTCGCCTGATGATTCTGAATCGGTTTCTGTAAGTATCAGCTCTGTGGCTGCTCTACAGCTCGAGTTAAGTACAAAAAACCGTCAACGCGTATCAAGATGACTCGAAACGGCCGATCCCGCCGCAACGCTTTTTGGCAGTAAAAGGTACCCGATCGAGCTGAGATCAAGATAGCGAGCGGGAACAAGATCGAATATAGTGCGAAAAATACTAGAGCTCAAACGAATTGTTGACTTTCGAGAACAAAATTTTCAACCGACCAAATCAGCAAAAGGTCCGTCGAGATGTTTCTGGCCAGCTAGCTCCCCAGCGCCCCGGAATTACTGGGCGCCGGCGGTAAACCGTCAGCCTTTCTTACCGCCGGGGGACTCGTAGAGCTTCCTTGCCATATATTTATCCAAAGAATTGGCAGAGAACGAATAGTTTTTCAGCCTCCGCTGATAGCAGACTCGAATACAACACTCAGTTCAGAACTCTAGATGCAACAGACGCACGCGCCTGATTATGCTGAATCGATTGATGTGCGTACGAGCTCTGTGGCCTTCCACATTTCGAGTTAAGTACAGAAAAACGACAGCATCTGCCAAGATGACTCAAATAATGCGAATAGGTTCACGGACCTAGCTCGAGTAGCAGACCGAGTTCAGACCTCTAAATGCCATAGATGAACGCGCCTGGTGATCTCGAATGGGTTCTGTGAGTATCAGTTCTGTAGGTGTCCCACAGCTCGAGTTAAGTCCAGAAAGCCGACAGCATCTGTCAAGATGACTCGAATAATACGAATAGGTTCGTGGACATAGCTCGGGTAGCAGACCGAGTTCAGACCTCTAGATGCAACGAATGAACGCGCCTGATGATTCAGGATCAGTTTCTGTTAATATGAGCTCTGTAGGTGTCCTACAGCTCGAGTTAAGTACAGAAAACCGACAGCATCTGTCAAGATGACTCGAATAATATGAATAGCTTCGCGGACATAGCTCGGGTAGAAGACCGAGTTCAGACCTCTAGATGCGACAGATGAACGCGCCTGATGATTCTGGATCGGTTTCTGATAATAAGAGCTCTGTAAGTGTCCTACAGTTCGAGTTCGTACAGAAAACCGACAGCACCTGTCAAGATGATTCGAATACTACGCATAGTTTCGCACGACCTAGCTCGGGTAGCAGACTGAGTTCAGACCTCTAGATGCAACAGACAAACGCGCCTGATAATTCTAAGAGGGTTTCTCTGAATATCAGCTCTGTAGCTGTCCTATAGCTCGAGTGATGTTCAGAAAACCGCCACCGCGTGTCAAGATGACCCGAAACGGCCGATCCCGCCGCAGTGCTTTTTGACAGTAGTATCTACCCGATCGTGCTGAGATTGAGACGGCGAGCGGGAATGAGATCGGATATCACGGGAAAAAATACTAGAGCTTAAACGAGTGTTGAAATTCGAGAACAAAAATTTCAACCGACCGAAAATCAAAAAAAAGTCCGTCGAGCTTTTTTCTGGCCAACTAGCTCTCCAGCGCCCGGAATTACTCTTAAGCTTCCAGCAACTAGCTAAGGGAAGCTCTACGAATACTCGAATACTACGAACAGCTTCGCAGACATAGCTCGGGTAGCAGACCGAGTTCAGACCTCTAGATGCAACAGACGAACGCGCCTGATGATTCTAGGAGGTTTGTTTTGTTAATATCAGCTCTGTCGCTGTCCTATAGCTCGAGTTATGTTCAGAAAACCGCCACCGCGTGTCAAGATGACCCGAAACGGCCCATCCCGCCGCAGTGCTTTTTGGCAGTAATATCTACCCGATCGATCTGACATTAAGACGGCGAGCGGGAATAAGATCGAATATCACGGAAAAAAATACTAGAGCTCAAACGATTTGTTGAATTTCGAGAACAACTATCAGAAAGCGTTGCGGCGGGATCGGCCCTTTCGATTCATCTTAAGACGCGCTGTCGGTTTTTTGTACTCAATTCGAGCTGTAGGACAGCTAAAGAGCTGATACTGACAGAAACCGATTCATAATCATCAGGCGCGTTCGTCTGTTGCATCCAGAGGTCTGAACTCGGTCTGTTGCCCGAGTCATTGCTCGATTCATCTTGAAACGTGCTGTCGGTTTTCTGTACTTAACTAGGGCTGTAGGGAGGCTACAGGGCTGGTAATTACATACACCGATTCGGAGGCATTAGGCGCGTCCGCCTGTCGCATGCAGAGATTTAAAATCGGTCTACTACTCGAGCCAGGTCAGCAACACTATTCGCATCGCTCGGGTCCACAGGGACTGTCGGTTTTCATACTGGATCGTCTCATGTGCATACCAGCTTTGTAACTCTTCTAAATCTTCAATTGAGTAAGGAAGACTGAGAAAACTTGTCAAAATGACTAAGAAGAATAAAGAATAGACGAACGCGCCTAAATCTCGAGTTAAGTACTCAAACCGTTCAACGATATTCGCAAAACCACCCAACAGTTTCTCCCTTCTGCATTCGATAGATGCCGAAGAGCTCAACGTGGTTCTGGCTGGCGCCGGCGGTGCACCGTCAACCTGGTCACCGCCGCGTAAGATTACTCAGAATCGAAAGAGACAGCTTCTGGAAGCATTTATACAATTCATATTTTTTCATGTCCACGTGAAGTTGGTTCCGCCAAGTGTTTTGTAAAAGTGTGCCTACACAGCTCATATTATGAAGCAGAGGCTCTCACTGTCATCTACAGATGCGAAATATATGTTTTTCTCAAATGAATTGTGAAACATCTTTCCAATCTTTGGAAAACCGACCTAAAGTTGACACATTATCTCTTCTTGTTGGGTCGACCAGCCCGCACCGGAATTTCTCTAGCTCATCGATAAAGAAGAGCTCTAAGAGCTAGAAGCGTCGGCTTGGTAGCATCTACTTGGTAGCCACTGGACCCCGCGGTAAACCGTTAATCTGGTCGCCGCCGAGAACTCCGCAGAGCTCCTCCGACGCGTGAAGTGCTGAGAGTCGAAGGAGAGAGCTCCTCGAGCCATTTCTCGGAAAATTGAATTCATTTGTTGATTAAAGTTGGTTCCGCCAAGTCTTCTGTTGTAAATTTATGCCTAAGACACAGAAACTCTCATAGTCGTGTACAGGTGTGAAAAATATCGTTTCTCAAAATACATGGTGAAGTATCTCTGAGATCTTAGCAAAACCGACCACTCGGTAGCGTCCACTCGGAACCGGCGGTGCACCGTCAACCAGATTACCGCCGGGGCCCTCGTAGAGCTCTTTTCTCACACTGCGCTCCTCCGTCAGCATGAAGAAAGCGTCTAGAGGAACACCGAAAACTCGAAAAATCACGTTTTTCTGTCTTTATGCAACGCCGGTTCCTCCAAGTGTATACTGCAGTTACGTACCTGAGCATTTAACTGGCAGACGCATAACCCACTACAGGTGCAACACATCTTTTTTCTCACAATGAATGGTCAAATGTCTTTTAAATGTTCGCAAAACCACCCAAAGATTACCCCTGTGTCCTTTCTGGCCGGGTCGACCAAGTAGCTCCACCCCGCGCCGAAATTCCTCTAGCTTATCGACAACGAAGAGCTCTACGAGGTACTGACGCCGGCAGTGAACCCTAAACCTGGTCACCGCCGGGAACCTCGAAGAGCTCCTTTCACGCGGGAGAGTGCTCAAAGTCGAAAGAGAGAGCCTCTCGAAGCTCGAAAAAGAGAAACATTGATTTTTTCGTGTCCCAGACTGGGAACTGGCGGTAAACCGTCAACCAGGTTACCGCCGGGACCCTCGTAAAGCTCTTTTCTGATGAAGAAAGCTTCTGGGGCGAGGCCCGAAATAATAGAAAAAGTACGTTTTTCGATGTTTATCTGTCGTCAGTTGCTCCAAGTGTTTTGGTAGTCATACTGTACCTACGGGCCTAGAAATTTTACAGGTGCACGCGTCAAAGCCCATTATAAGTGCGAAAAATCTGTTTTTCTCTGAATGAATTGTCAAATATCTTTCAAATCTTCGCAAAACCGACCCAACTTTGTCTCTTAAGGCCGGGTCGACCAACTGGCGCCGGCGGTGAACCGTCAACCTGGTCACCGCCGGGAACCTCGTAGAGCTCCTTTCACACGTAAGAGAAAAAATCGAAAAATTACGTTTTTCTGATTTCACCCAACGTTGGTTCCCCCACTGGGCGCCGGCGGTAAACCGTCAACCTTCCTTACCGCCGGGGGACTCGTAGAGCTTCCTGAGCATATATAATGTCGAAAAAATTGCAGAGAACGAATATTTTTTCATCCTCAACGATTCCAGACCTCTGGATGCAACAGCCAAACGCCCCTCATGCTCGTGGATTGTTCTGTGCGCACGAGCTCCGTAGCTCTCCTACAGCCCGAGTTACGTGAAAATCGACAGCACCTCTGAAGATCACTCGAACAATACAAATAGTTTCGCGAATCTAGCTCGAGTATCAGACCGAGTTCAAACATCTGAATGCAACAGGCGGATGCGCCTGATGTCTCCGAATCGATTCCTGTGATTGCCAGCCCTGCAGCCCCCTTACAGCCCGAGTTAAGTGCAGAAAACCGAGAGCACCTCTGAAGACGACTCGAACAATATGAATAGCTTCGCAGACCTAGCTCGGGCAGCAGGCCGAGTTCAGGGCTCTGAATGCGACAGATGGACGCGACTGATGTCTCCGAATCGATTTCAGTGATTACAAGCCCTGCAGCCCCCTTACAGCTCGAGTTAAGTGCAGAAAACGGACAGCATCTCTCAAGATGACTCGACAAATACGAATAGTTTTGCGAGACTAGCTCGGGCAGCACAGCGAGTTCCGAGCTCTGGATTCGGCAGGCCGACACGCCTGATGTCTCTGAACCGATTCATGTGACTACGAGCCCTGTAGTCCCCCTACAGCCCGAGTTAAGTGCAGAAAACTGTCAGCAGCTCTCAATGTGACTCCAACAACACGAATAGTTTCGCGAACCTAGCTCGGGCAGCAGAAGGAATTCAGACCTCTAGATGGAACATACGAACGCGGCTGATGATTCGCCATCGATTGCTGTGAGAATGAGCTCTGGTGCTGCCCAAGTACAACATACCGACAACACGTATCAAGATGACTCGAAACAGCCGATCCCGCCGCGATGCTTTTTTGCAGAAATATTTAACCGATCGAGCTGAGATTAAGATGGCGAGCGGGAATAAGATCGAATTTTGCAGAAAAAAAACTAGAGCTCTAACGAATTGTTGAATTTTGAGAGCAAAATTTTCAACCGAGCAAAAGTCAGCAAAAGGTCCGTCGAGAGTTTTCTTGCCAACTAGCTCTCCAGCGCGCCGGAATTACTCTTAAGCTTCCAGCAACTAGCAAAGGGAAGCTCTACGAGTTAAGTGTTTTGATAGTAATACTGTACCCACGGACCTGAAAAATTACTGCGAGTGCGGCCGTTAACAGGTGCGAAAAATCTGCTTTCTCAAAATGAATTGTCAAATATCTTTCAAAAAATTGCGAAACCACCCAAAGTTTACCACTTTGTCCTTTCTGGCCGGGTCGACCAACTAGCTCCACCCCGCGCCGGAATTCCTTTAACTCATTGATGCCAAGGAGCTTTACGAGGTACTACCTCCAGCCCGCGCCAGAATTCTTCTGGCTGGTCGATGCCGAAGAGCTCTGCGAGGTACTCGCTTCCATGCATGCTTGCACGCGTGCAAGCACACTGGAGACGGCGGCGAACCGTCAACCTGGCTACCGCTGGAACCTCGTAGAGCTCTTTTCTTGCACGGCGATCGTCGGAACACGGAGAGAAAGCTTCTGGAGCGAGAAAGAAAAAACTCAAAAAAAACACGTTGTTCTGCTTTTACTCAACGTCGGTTCCCCCAAGTCTTTTGAAAGCAACACTGCACCTACAGACCTGAAAATGTTACTGGCAGACGCGGCAAAACCCACTACAGGTGCGAAAAATCTCGTTTCTCAAAATGAATTGTCAAACATGGTATCATCCGAAACCCGGAGAGCAAAGATAACACGCAACAGAAACTGGGCGCCCGTCAACCTTTCTTACCGCTGGGGGACTCGGAGAGCTTCCTGACAATATATAATGTGGGAAAACATGCAGAGAACGAATAGTTTTTCAGCCCAAGTGATTTCAGACCTCTCGATGCAACAGGGGAACGCCCCCGATGCTTCTCGATTGTCTTCTTCGCGAGCTCTGTAGCTCTCCTACAGCCCGAGTTACGTGCGTGAATCGACAGCACCTCTAAAGATGAGTCTAATAAAACCAATAGTTTGAGAACCCAGCTCGAGTATCAAACCGAGTTCAGATCTCTCAATGCGACAGGCGGACGCGTCTGATGTCTGCGAGTCGACTCCTGAAATTACCAGCCCTGCAGCCCCCCTACAGCCCGAGTTAAGCGCAGAAAATCGACAGCACCTCTCAGGATGACTCGAACAATAGAATAGTTTCGCGGACCTTGTTTGGGCACTCGAACAATAGAATAGTTTCGCGGACCTTGTTTGGCCAGCAGACCGAGTTCCGAGCTTTTGATTCGACAGGCGCACGCGCCTGACGTCTTCAAATCGATTCCTATGACCACACTGTAGCCCCCCAGCCCGAGTTGAGCAGAAAACCGAGAGCACTTCTCAAGATGACTCGAACAAGACGAATAGTTTCGCGAGTCTGGATCGGGCAGCAGACCGAGTTGAGAGCTCTGGATTCAACAGACAAATGCGACTGATGATTCTGAATCGCTTTCTGTAAGTATCGGCTCTGTAGATGTTCTATAGCTCGAGTTAGTACAGAAAACCGAGAGCTTGTGTTAAGATGACTCGAATAATACGGATAGGTTTGCGCACATAGCTCAGACCTCTAGATTCAACAGGCGAACGCGTCTGTGGATTCTGGTTCGATTAGCTGTGCTAACCAGCTCTGTAGCTGTCCTCAAGCTCGAGTTATGTTCAGAAAACCGTCATCGCGTGTCAAGATGACTTAAAACGGCCGATCCCGCCTGCCTGCTTTTTGGCATAAAAGGTAACCGATCGAGGTGAGATCAAGATGGCGAGCGGGGGAACAATACTAGAGCACACACGAATTATTGAATTTCAAGAACAAAACTGGGCGCCGGCGGTAAACCGTCAACCTTTCTTACCGCCGGGGGACTCGTAAAGCTTCCTGACAATATATAATGTAGAAAAAAATACACAGAAAAAAAAATTGTTCAGCCCAAGCAATTCCAAACCTCTCGGATGCAATGCCGAACGCCCCCGACGCTTCTGGATTATCTTCTGTACGAGCTCTGTAACTCTCCTACAGCCCGAGTTTCGTGCGAAAATCGACAGCACCTCTCAAGATGCCTCGAATAATACGAATAGTTTGGCAAACCTAGCTCGAGTGTCAGACCGAGTTCAGACCTCATGCCACAGGTGGACGCGTCTGATGTAAGCGAATGGACTGCGATTACCAGCCCAACAGCCCCCCCTGAGTTAAGTGCAGGAAACTGACAGCACCTGTCAGGATGACTCGAACAATGCGAATATTTTTGCAGACCTAGTTCGGGCAGCAGACAGAGTTCGAAGCTCTGGATTCGAAAGGCGGACGCGCCTGATGTCTTCGAATCGATTCTAGTGATAAACCAGCCATGCAGCTGCCCTACAGCCCGAGTTAAGTGCAGAGAACTAACAGCATCTCTCAAGATAACTCGAGCAATACGAATAGTTTCTGCGATTCTAGATCGGGCTGCAGACCGAGTTCAGAGCTCTGGAGTCAACAGACAAGGGCCACTGATGATTCTGAATAAGATTCTGTACGTATCAGCTCTTTACTGTCCTTTAGCTCGACTTTACAGAAAACCCGGAGCGTCTCTCAAGATAACTCGAATAATACGAATAAGTTTGCGGACCTAGCTCGGCTAGCAGACCGAGTTCAGACCTCTGGGTTGAACAGGCGAACGCGCCTGATTATTCTGAATCGATTAGCTGTGCTTATCAGCTCTGTGCCTGCCCTGAAGCTCGAGTTATCTTGAGAAAACCGTTACAGCGTGACAAGCTGACCCGAGACGGGCGATCCCGCCGCAGTGCTTTTTGGCAGTAAAAGGTACCCGATCGAGCTGAGATCAAGATGGCGAGCGGGAATAAGATCGAATTTTGCAGAAAAAATACTAGAGCTCCAACGAATGCTTCAATTTCGAGAACCGAAATTTCAACCGACCAAAAGTCATCAAAATGTCCGTCGAGATTTTTCTTGCCAACTAGCTCTCCAGCGCCCCGGAATTACTCTTAAGCTTCCATCAATGACTTGCTAAGGGAAGCTCTACGAGTCATTTTCAACTGACAAAAAGTCAGCAAAAGGTCCGTAGAGATTTTCCACCAGCGTCCGGCTTCTAAACCCTTTAGCTCTCAGCGAGCTCTCCGGATATTACTTTTAAGCTTCCAGCGACTTGGTAGCGTCCAACTGGGAACCCGCGGTAAACCGTCAACCAGGTTACCGCCGGGAGCCTCGTAGAGCTCTGCATAGACCAGCTTGGTTCCGAGATAACGCAGAATAATAGCTTCAAACATAAAGACACTGTTTTTTTGGTCGTACACAATGGTGGTTCCCCCTAGTCTTTTAATCGAAATAATGCAGCTAGGGCCCTGAGAATTGCACTATCGAAAGCGCCATGATTCACTGCATAGAATAAAAATTCAAATTCGCAAAACGAATTTCAAAATCTCTCGCCATCTTCGAATCTTTCATGGTAGCGTTCAAAACCCGGAGAGCGAAGACACCCTCGGAAACGGGAATCTTTCCTGCAGAGTCTTGGGGGGCCCCCCTACAGCGCTGCTGAAGCGCTGCCAGGATTGCTTCCATGCATGCCTGCAGGCGTGCAGGCACGCTTGGAAGCTTACCGGAAGCTCTCCCGGACCCGTTGCCGGGTCGCCGGAGTTTCTGCGGGGAACGTGGAGCGCCGTGGAGGAGCTCCTGGCAGGCACCACCACCGTCCGGCTTCTAATCTTAAACCCTTTAGCTCTCAGCGAGCTCTCCGGGAACTGGGCGCCGGCGGTAAACCGTCAACCTTCCTTACCGCCGGGGGACTCGTAGAGCTTCCTGATAATATATAATGTGGAAAAAATGCAGAGAACGAATAGTTTTTCAGCCCAAGCGATTTCAGACCTCTCGATGCAACAGCCGAACGCCCCCGATGCTTCTGGATTGTCTTCTTTGCGAGCTCTGTAGCTCTCCTACAGCCCGAGGTACGTGCGTAAATCGACAGCACCTCTCAAAGATGACTCTAACAAAACGAACAGTTTGGCAACCCAGCTCGAGTATCAAACCGAGTTCAGACCTCTGAATGCGACAGGCGGACGCGTCTGATGTCTGCGAATCGATTCCTGTGATTACCAGCCCTGCAGCCCCCCGACAGCCCGAGCTAAGTGCAGAAAACCGACAGCACCTCTCAGGATGACTCGAACAATACAATAGTTTCGCGGACCTAGTTCGGGCAGCAGACCGAGTTCCCGGCTCTGGATTCGACAAGCGGACGCGCCTGATGTCTTCAAATCGATTCCTGTGACCACCAGCACTGTAGCCCCCCCAGCCCGAGTTGAATGCAGAAAACCGAGAGCACTTCTCAAGATGACTCGAACAATACGAATAGTTTCGCGATTCTAGATCGGGCAGCAGACCGAGTTCAGAGCTCTAGATTCAACAAAAAAATGCGACTGGTGATTCTGAATCGGTTTCTGTAAGTATTAGCTCTGTAGCTGTCGTATAGCTCGAGTTAATTACAGAAAACCGAGAGCGTCTGTCAAGATGACTCGAATAATACGAATAGGTTTGCAGACCTGAAAAAAACGAATCACGCAAGCACGTGTAGCACTCATGTGAAGAAGTTTTTCGATCATAACTTCTTCAATAGCCAGCTCTGAACACTCTTCCGCCACAAGTAGACGCACATCATCATTCTCAAACGATTTGGTTTGCTTGCCATCTCTGTAGCTTGCCTACAGCTCGAGTTAAGTTTAAAAAACCGAATCACGCAAGCACGTGTAGCACTCATGTGAAGGAGTTTTTCGATCATAACTTCTTCCATGACCAGTTCTGAACACTCTCCCGCCACATGTAGACGCGCATTATCATTATACATCGATTTGGTGTGCTTGCTATCTCTGTAGCTGGCCTACAGCTCGGGTTAAGTTGAGGAACCGAATCACGCAAGCACGGTTAGCACTCATGTGAAGAAGTTTTTCGATCATAACTTCTTCAATGGCCAGCTCTGAACACTCTCCCGCCACATTTAGACGCGCATCATCATTCTACATCGATTTGGTGTGCTTGCCATCTCTGTGGCTGGCCTACAGCTAGAGTTAAGTTGTTTTTTAATTTTATTTTTTTTTTTGAAAAAAAAAAAAAAAAAAAAAAAAAAAAAAAAAAAAAAAAAAAAAAAAAAAAAAAAAAAAAAAAAAAAAAAAAAAAAAAAACGAATCACGCAAGCACGTGTAGCACTCATGTGAAGAAGTTGTTCGATCATAACTTCTTCAATAGCCAGCTCTGAACACTCTTCCGCCACATGTAGACGCACATCATCATTCTGAATCGATTTGCTGTGCTTTCCATCCCTGTAGCTTGCCTACAGCTCAAGTTAAGTGGAGAAAAACCGAACCACGCAAGCAAGTGTAGCACTCATGTGAAGAAGTTGTTCGATGATAAATTCTTACATAGCCAGCTCTGAACACTCTCCTGCCACATGTAGACGCGCATCATGATTCTGAATCCGAAAGCTGTACTTGTCATCTCTGTAGCTTCCCTACAGCCCGAGTTAAGTTCAGAAAACCGACGACACCTGCCAACATGGCACTCAGCAGTCGATCCCGCCATGACGCTTTTCGATAGTAATGCCCACCCGATCGAGCTGATATCAAGATGGCGAGCCGCAGTAAGATCATAGATCACGGGAAAAAAATACTAGAGCTCTAACGAATGGTCAGATTTCGAGAACATAAATTTCAACCGAGCCAAAGTTGTGAAAAGTTCAGTCGAGATTTTTCGAGCCAACTAGCCTGCCAGCGTTTTCGAATTACTGGGCGCCGGCGGTAAACCGTCAACCTTGGTTACCGCCGGGAGACTCGTAGAGCTTCCTAGCTCGACTTAAGTTGAGAAAACCGACAGCACCTACCAACATTCCGACTTATAGTGAATATTTTTTGACCTCTCAATGCGACAGGCGGACGCGTCTGATGTCTGCGAATCGACTCCTGTCATTACCAGCCCCGCAGCCCCTCTCAGCCCGAGTTAAGTGCAGAAAACCGACAGCACCTCTCAGGATGACTCGAACAATACGAATAGTTTCGCGGACCTAGTTCGGGCAGCAGACAGAGTTCAGAGCTCTGGATTCGACAGGCGGACGCGCCTGATGTCTTCAAATCGATTCCTGTGACCACCAGCACTGTAGCCCCCCCCTCAGCGCGAGTTCAGTGAAGAAAACCGAGAGCACTTCTCAAGATGACTCGACCAATACGAATAGTTTCGCGATTCTAGATCGGGCAGCAGACCGAGTTCAGAGCACTGGATTCGACAGACAAACGCAACTGATGATTCTGAATCAGTTTCTGTAAATATCAGCTCTGTAGCTGTCCTACAGCTCGAGTTAAGTACAGAAAACCGAGAGTTCCTGTCAATATTACTCGAATAATACGAATAGGTCTGCGGACCAAGCTCGGCTAAAAGACCGAGTTCAGACATCTGGATTCAACAGGCGAACGCGCCTAATCGTTGTACATCGATTGGCTGTGCTTACCAGCTGTAGCTGTCCTAAAGCTCGAGTTATGTTCAGAAAACCGTCAGCGCGTAGCAAGATGACTCAAAACGGCCGATCCCGCCATGACGCTTTTCGATAGTAATACCCACCCGATCGAGCTGATATCAAGATGGCGAGCCGCAGTAAGATCATATATCACGGGAAACATACTAGAGCTCTAACGAATGGTCAGATTTCGAGAACATAATTTTCAACCGAGCCAAAGTTGTGAAAAGTTCAGTCGAGATTTTTCGAGCCAACTAGCCTGCCAGCGTTTTCGAATTACTCTTAAACTTCGCCGCTGCGCTCTCAGGGAAGCTCTACGAGTCACTGGGCGCCGGCGGTAAACCGTCAACCTTGGTTACCGCCGGGAGACTCGTAGAGCTTCCTAGCTCGCCTTAAGTTGAGAAAAACCGACAGCACCTACCAACATTCCGGATTATAGTGAATATTTTTTTACCTGTGAATGCGACAGGCGGGCGCGTCTGATGTCTGCGAATCGACTTCTGTCATTACCAGCCCTGCAGCCCCCCCACAGCCCGAGTTAAGTGCAGAGGCCCGACAGCACCTCTCAGGATGACTCGAAGAATATAATAGTTTTGCATACCTGATTCGGGCAGCAGACCGAGTTCTGAGCTCTGAATTCGACAGGCGGACGCGCCTGATGTCTTCAAATCGATTCCTGTGACAACAAGCACTGTAGCCCCCCCTCAGCGCGAGTTCAGTGAAGAAAACCGAGAGCACTTCTCAAGATGACTCGACCAATACGAATAATTTCGCGATTCTAGATCAGACAGCATACCGAGTTCAGAGCTCTGGATTCGACAGACAAACACAAGTGATGATTCTGCATCGTTTTCTGTAAATATGAGCTGTGTAGCTGTCCTACAGCTCGAGTTAAGTACAGAAAACCGAGAGTTCCTGTCAAGATGACTCGAATAATACGAATAGGTTTACGGACCTAGCTCGGCTAAAAGACCGAGTTCGGAGCTCTGGATTCAACAGGCGAACGCGCCTAATCATTCTACATCGATTAGCTGTGCTTACCAGCTCTGTAGCTGTCCTAAAGCTCGAGTTATGTTCAGAAAACTGTCAACGCGTATCAATATGACTCAAAACGGCCGATCCCGCCACAGTGCTTTTCGATAGTAATATTCACCCGATCGAGCTGAGATCAAGATGGCGAGCGGGAATAAGATCGAATATCACGGGAAAAAATACTAGAGCTCAAACGAATTGTTGAATTTCGAGAACAAAATTTTCAACCGACCCAAAGTCAGCAAAAGTTCCGTCGAGATTTTTCGAGCCAACTAGCTCTCCAGCGCGCCGGAATTACTCTTAGCTTCCAGCAATAACTTGCTAAGGGAAGCTCTACGAGTTACTCTTAAGCTTCGCCGCTGCGCTCTCAGGGAAGCTCTACGAGTCACTTGCCAGCGTCCAAAGCCCGGAGAGCGAGATGACCTTTGGGGTCGGGAGATCTTTCCTAGAGAGCTCCCTGGGGCCCTCTTGAAGCGCTTCGAAGGCACTGCCAGGCACGCCCCCGTGCGTGCCTGCACGCGTGCCAGCACACGTGGATGCGTGCCTTCCTGCAACTGGGCGCCGGCGGTAAACCGTCAACCTTGGTTTTTGTTTGTTTGGACTCGCGTTCCCAGCTGAGTGCAGCTGGGCGAGGACCGGTCCCGCAGAAGCACACGGGCAGCGCTGAGCAGCGCTTCGGCTGCCGACAATTCACATTCTGTGACTGTAGCTCCTTCGAGGAGCCACGCGGCCTCGGCCAAATCGCTCCAAACGAGGGACACGGCACTAGAAACAGCAAGCTCATGCCCAGCAGGGAAGGGGCCCACGGTTCTCGCGGAAGCGATGCCTATCTCACTGGGATTGCACTGAGTATTGATTAAGCCGATCTGAAGCCAGAAACCACATCCTGATCCTTGCTGGTCAACCCCGCCATCAAAGCCTCCCCTGATAGCGAACGGTAAGAGATAAGTTTCGAATGGATATAGATAACAATGAGTTCTGTAGAATGTGCGGCCACATCTGGCCTCATGCGTCAATTCATCCGCTCGTGTATTGTCCTCCCTGAATTCATGTCTCCATATCTCACGTCCCAAGGCAGCAGGCCTCAGATTGAAACACGCAGCGAGCTCAAAGGTACAATCAATCATGGCAGCTGTCCTCTTGCAGTAGCCACGATTCTCACATCTCCATTTCCCCTGTAGCCAGGAGCAGATAAGTAATGAGTCACCCTTGAACTCAGCAGCAAAACCCTCTGAGGATATATCCCACACAGTCGCACGTTCCTGGATCATAGCATAACGTATTGCAAGCTTGGCGGACTCTTTGGGGTCGTACTTGGGGTGCAGAGGGTTGGTCGCGATGTCGACCGCCTCAGTATCGGCCTTCTCTCGAGCCTCAGGGGAGCCTCGAGGTCCATTAGGAGAGCCCTTCCAAGACACCACAAAGTAATCATAGACCTTAGTTTTGTTGTATTGTGTAAGGAGTTGCTTCCATACCTCCAAGAACTGAACCCAATCGCCCCGTACAGACTCCCACCACTTTTCCCCAAAGAACTGAATGTAGGGGAACTGCCAAGACCGACCGCCCACAGACACAGGGCCTCCACGAAGCCGCTTGCCCGAACTAGATAAGGCCCTGTTGCCGTGTTGTCGTAGAACCTCTGTTATTGTGTCGCGAGCCGTGACCCAGCCAACATTGCACATCATAAGCGCACGTCGGGAGTCTCGAAAGGCCCTCCTCCCCTTTGAGACGGCAAGTGGCTCGTCTCTGAGAGTGTGGGCAGCTCCCTCTCCAGAGGGCATCGGCTGTGAGCGGGCAATGGAACAGGCGACCTGCGAGCAAAGATCCTCCAGCCGCCTCTCCATATCCGTAATCCTCCCCTCCACCTCCGTCACAGTCGCTGCAGGTACATCCTCCCCCCGTCCATCCGTAAAGCGAACACGTTTAGCACGTTGAGTCGTTGATCCCTCCACCTCAACCTCCGTCCTTGCCGTCCTGTCCTCCTCCAAAGATAGTAAATATTGCCTCGTGGAGCGCATCATGCCCCAGCTCTTCCAACACAGCATCTGCACAGCCGACGGGAAACCCCCATCGCAGAAGATTGTCCTGACTCGTGTCAGTGCAGCTGGCCGCCATACCTCCCACCCCACATCTCCTGGCTTCCTCCTCCCTGACATTCTCAGAAGACACATACCCTCGAACGCATGGATAACCCTCACACACTCACTGTCAATCGTGATGGCCTCTGCTGCATATAAAAGACGGCTCTGCACAGTCGATTGATATCGACGAAACTTCTTCACCAGAGGCAGCGCCCTGCACGTAAAGTACTGCACCTGCGCAAAGAATGCCCTTCGGGCCTGCTGGACGCGCTCCTGCACATCCGCGTGGATAGAAGTGAAACTTCTGGGAATCTGATACCCCAGCACATTCAAACTCTCAACATGCTTGAAAGGAACAATCCGCGAGCCAATCTGAACCGTGACCGTATCAGTGTACTGAGTACCACACACCATCATCTCTAGACTCTCCTCCTTCCACTCCATCCCCCAATCCCTGAGAGCAGTAGTGAAGGCAGTGGCCGCTACCTGCGCCTCCGATGCTGATTTGGCGGCCAGAAAAATATTGTCAGCCCAGAGAGCATGATTCCAACGTGCATACCGACAATGATCATCATGGCATGGCATCTCGACTCCGACACCGCGCTGATCCAGGCGAGCAATCACATCACGCCACATAGCAATAGTGACAATAGTAAACGCGATAGGTGATTCGGTACCCCCAGTACGGAGCGACCGATCCCACTGCACATTGGGGATTGTCACTCCTTCAAACAGCACCGTGCATGAAGTAGATGAGAGAGGCTCCAATAACGCATACTGTAACCGTGCACTGATCCCAAGGGCCGTCATCGCTCTCGACTGTCGGCAACGTCACAGCATCAAACGCCCGCTCGATGTCACAGCTGAGGAGCCACGCCGTTTGATCTCGCCCCCATGTGGAAGCATGTTGTGCAATACATTTCATGGCCGATGAAATCTCCCAGCAACGTCGTCCGCTGGTAAAACCGTAAACCGCCATATCACTCATGAAGGGTTCCACACATCGTTCCAGTAAAATCGTCACACACGTGAGATACCATTTGGCCAAGGTATTTCCGACAAGCAGGTTCCTTGTTTGTCGCAGTGTTTCCAGTTTGCTCGTTTTCGGCATAAGTGTTAGGTATACTTCCTGCCATTCCCTTGGCGTCGGGCGAAGCCCGTTGAATATATCAGAGAAAACCTTACCAATAGAACGCACTGACCTCCACGAAAGAGACTTGAGAAGTTCAACCGAGATGCCGTCGGGCCCACAGGCCCGTCCTGTTCGGAGCCTGGGGAACTCGTAGAGCTTCCTGACAGTATATAGTATGGAAGGAAAATCCAGAAAACGACTAGTTTCTGAGCTCAAGCGATTTCAGACCTCTCAAGATGACTAACAAAAAAACAGTTTGCCAACCCAGCTCGAGTATCAAACCGAGTTCAGACCTCTGAATGCAACAGGCGGACGCGTGAAATGTCCGCGAATCGACTCCTGTGACTGGCCCTGCAGCCCCCCTACCGCCCGAGTTAAGTGCAGAAAACCGACAGCATGACTCGAATAATACAATAGTTTCGCGAACCTAGTTCGAACAACAGACCGAGTTCCGAGCTCTGGATTCGACAGACGGACATTGCTGATGTCTCTGAATCGATTTATGTCACCAGCAGCACTGTAGCCCTCCCCAAGCACGAGTTAAGTACAGAAAACCGAGAGCACTTCTCAAGATGACCCGAACAATACGAATAGTTTCGCAGACCTAGCGCGGGCAGCAGGCCGAGTTCAGAGCTCTCGATTCAAGAGACGAACGCGCCTAAAGATTCCCAATCGATTTCTGTGACTATGAGCTCTGCAGCTGCCCTACAGCTCGAGAAAAGTACAGAAAACCGAGAGCGTCTGCTACAATGACTCGACTAATACGAATAGGTTTGCGGACCTACCCCGGCTACCAGACCGAGTTCAGACCTCTGGGTTCAACAGGCGAAGGCGCCTAATCATTCTACATCGATTAGCTGTGCTTACCAGCTCTGTAGCTGCCCTAAAGCTCGAGTTATGTTCAAAAAACCGTCAGCACGTATCAAGATGACTCGAAACGGCCGATCCCGCCACAGTGCTTTTCGATAGTAATATTCACCCGATCGAGCTGAGATCAAGATGGCGAGCGGGAATAAGATCGAATGTCACGGGAAAAAATACTAGAGCTCTAACGAATTGTCAAATTTCGAGAACAAAATTTTCAACCGACCAAAAGTTATGAAAAGTTCAGTCGAAATTTTTCGAGCCAACTAGCCTGCCAGCGTTTTCCAATTACTCTTAAGCTTCGCCGCTGCGCTCTCAGGGAAGCTCTACGAGTCATGCTCTGTGGCACCCTCCCGGGACGCTTGCAGAGCTCTGTCAACCCTTTCTGAAGCGATCCTGCATTGCTGCGGACCCGCTGCCGGGTCGGGCAATTTCAAAATCTCTCGCCATCTTCGAAAAACCAACCCCAGGTCATCACATTGTCCGCCCGGGCCGGGTTGGCCAACTAGCTGCACCCCGCGCCGGAATTCCTCTAGCTCATCGATGCCGAAGAGCTCTACGAGGTAAACTCCAAGAGCGAAAACACCCTCTGGAACTGGAAATCTTGTCTCGGGATGTCTGGGGGGCCCCCCTGCAGCGCTGCTGAAGCGCTGCCAGGAACGCTTCCATGCGCGCCTGCACGCCTGCAGGCACGCGTGGACGCTTGCCGGAAGCTCTCCCGGACACGTCGCCGGGCCGGGCGAGGCGCTGCGAGGCGCGTGGACTGCCGTGGAAATACTTGTAAGCTTCCAGCAATAACATGCTACGGGAAGCTCTGCGAGTTATTTGTTCTGGCGGTCCTTCGGGCGCTCTCGTGAGGCGCTACTGGGGTTCTGGGGGGTTCCCCGGCAGCGCTTCTGAAGCGCTGCCAGGAACGTTTCCGCGCGTGCCTGCACGCACGCGTGCAGGCACGCGTGGAATCTTGCTGGAAGCTCTTCCCGACCCGCTGCGACGTTTTAGCTCCCTCCGGGGATTCTGGACCGGCGAAGATGGGCTGCTGGCGGGCACCACCACCGTCCGGCTTCTAATCTTAAACCCTCTAGCTCTCAGAGAGCTCTCCGGGAATATCTTTCAAATATTCGCAAAACCACCAAAAGCTGTCACATTGGCCGCCTCGGCCGGGTGGGCCAACTAGCTCCACCCCGCGCCGGAATTCCTCTAGCTCATCGATACCGAAGAGCTCTACGAGGCACGTGGAAGCTTGCCGGAAGCTCTTCCGGACCCGTTGCTGGGTTGGGCGAGGCGCCGCGGAGAACGTGGACCGCCGTGTAGGAGCCCCTGACGGCACAACCACCGTCCGGCTTCTAATCTTAAGCGCTCTAGCCCTCAGCGAGCTCCCCGGGAAAAACCCGGAGAGAGAAGAGGTCCTTCGGGGGCGGGAAAACGGGAAACTGGGCGCCGGCGGTAAACTGTCAACCTTGGTTTTTCGTTTCGCGGACACACGGGCCCTAAGGCCCCGTCCAGTCCGAGGCGGGCGGGCACGCCAAACGCGGGCCACCGAGCGGCTAAGGCGAAAGCCTCACCACGCCAAGCACGTGGGGGGCGGCTTAGGCGGTAGCCTCTGGCAGCTCTTATAAGGAGTGCGTACATCAACACAGTGTGTGCACGCATGAAGGCAACACACAAAAGAGAATCATCAATCACACAACTTATCGCTAAAATAGGCCTGCAAAACCCGTGGGAGTGCTGCAATAACGCACTCTGCAGCGGGGAGTTCCGTATCCGTCACCGTGGACCCGTCTTGGAGAGCGAAGGAACAAACGTAAACGTCCTTGAAGATAATCTGTGGGGATTCACAGAAGGAAGAGGTGGGCGAGAGATGGGAGAATCGAGAACGCAGTCCTATCTGAATCCAAGCTCCACTTCCTGCTCCCAGGCTGCACACACCACCATCAAAGCCCGCTTTGATGAGGCAAGGTTCATAGCATGACTGTTCGTATGGCTGCAACTGGTACTGTTCGTTCGTGTATTGGTGGCCCTCGCGGGCCTGGTGGGTAAGGAGGTCGGCTTTCTCATTCCATTCCCGAAACTCATGCTTCAGAAGATCGCGTCCTGCTTCAGCAGGTCTCACACCATACATACAACACATTCCTTCCAAAGCATTAATCATATTATCAACACGTGTCTGGTATAAGTGATTATCGGCCTTCCAGAGGCCGCAAAGCCAGCAAATGATAAGAAGAGAATCTCCTGTGATCTCCAACGGCACGCCTCCTGAAGTCACGTCCCAACATGTGCTCCTCATGTTGTGGATTGCTAATCTCTTACTGAATCGCAGGCGTGCAGCGGGAGAATCATCCTCTGTAACAACATACTCCTCATTTCGTTCAGCCAGAAAGACAGGGGAGTTACCATCATGGATACCTTTGCATTTCTTCTGGAAAAGCTTAAGCATAGAGGGTGTACAATGATGAGTTGCAAACTGCATAAAGGCATGAAGGCCGCCTTGGAATACTTCCCACCACCGTGGGCCAAAGAACTCATGAAAGGGTGTCTGCCAACAACGTTGTCCGATCGCTTGCCCTCCTGACCTCCAGCGTTTCATAACTCCACATTCCCTCCACTTGCCGAAAGCCCGAAGGGCTTCTCCCTCAAGTGTGCGCAGCGTATCATAACTTATTCCAAAGGCAATCAAACACATGCGTGCATCACTCCATGCTCTATGCTCGTCCGTCATGTCCTCTCCCTGATACAACCTCTGCGCATATGCCGAGACATCCTTTGCCAGCAGCCACTGAGCTCGGAGAAATCTCTGGACCAAACTGTGGTACCCAGCCTCTGCGAACCTCGATCTGGCATCGCTGTATCTTCTCTCGTGCCATGTAGCATGGGATTCGTCTGGTTCTCGGCGGCATCGAAGCATGAAGCATAAACACTTGCCCTCAAACGCGTGCAATGCATGGAGGCTATCCTTGTCGGCCGTGCAGCCATCCGCACCGAAAAGGGCAATACTCTGAACCTTTTGCTGGTATCGTAGGAACTTGTCCTTCAGAGGCGTGCTTTTGTTCCGAAAATATCCTGCCTGGGAATAAAATGTCCGACGAGCCGCCTCAATCCTAGAGTCCACATCAAGGTGCGAGGAGTACTTATAATCAGAGAACAACTGGACGCCTAGAACCGTCATCTCAGTAACACGCCTGAACCGCATAACGTCATTCAGGAAGGGTACAAGTAAGTCGGCTGAAGATAGGATCAGCCCCTCTGCATCTCTCGCAGCGTCGGCTCCGAAGACCATGTAAAGCAAGCTTGAGGGTTTCCAGCGCATGCCGAAATCGTGGAGTCTAACAGTAAGGTCGTGAATCATGCGTGCCAATTCTTCCCTGCTTCGTGCCAAGATGTAGCAATTGTCTGCCCATACGAAGTGATTGACGACCGACGTGTAGGACGATTTGCCAGACTCCATGGGATCCCCAGTTTTAAAACACACTTGATAACCTATGTTCTGTCTATCCCATTGTCGGAAGGTTTCCTGCCACATCGCAGCAATAATAAGATTGAACCCTAGGGGTCCCTCGGCACCGCCCGTTCTAATACATCTATCCCATCTCACACCCTCCACCTCGATACTTTCATGGCAAACCGTCCCCACACTATCGCATAGTGGATCAAGAAACGCATATTGAAGATGATAAGGTACATGCGCGTGCTGCAAACCCCGTCTAACATTGGCTACCGTGCAATGGTCGAAGGCTTGTAGGATATCTGCATTGGCCAGATGTGCTGTTTCCCCCTTTCCCCATGTAGAAGCATGCTGTCCGATGTGTTTCAAACTCGCCGTGATCTCGTTCGTGGTGCGATTAGATTGGAAGCCGTAAAGACCGAGAGGGCGAAAGAGACCGTTTCGCTCGACATGTTGTTCCACCAAGATAACAATACATGTGCTGTACCATCGTGCAATAGCGTTCTGCATACATAGAAGCCTACCGTCCCTAAGATCCGTGATGCCAGGAAGCTCGGGCATAAAGGAGATGAGGATATCACGCCATGAGGAGGGGTACGGTGTGCACATGTGTAGCATATCGTCGAACAGGCGTCGGATGTTGCGCAATATCGTCCAAGGGAGACACTTTAACACCTCACACGGTACTCGATCTGGCCCTGTGGCTCGTTGTGTACGGAGACGCGCCCGCCCACGTCCGAGCAACGCCATAGTGATGGTCGAATACGTGCTGCTACAGAGCTCCTCCCTCGCCTTCTCCTTGATCTCCTCCATCATACTAGCGTTCTCCTCCCGCATCTGATCCGATGAAAGCTTATTTCTGCAGAAACTGTCGAGCTCCTTCCTCCAAACCTCCCTGTCCTCCGTCTCCTGGCCCTCCACCACCAAGTGTTTAATATGATGACGAGTCTTTCGACGATTGAGGGGACACTTCCAGGCTGCAACATCTCTGCGATATCGACGGCGATGTAGATTAAGCTCACTCCTGAGACGTTTCTTTTCCTCTGGAGTCGTGTCTGACGGTAGTTCCCGCCATCTCTCCAAAAGACGAGTCAACTCGATCGGCCTCACAGGTGGCCTCTGCTTGCCGCTCTGCGTCGTGGTAAAGTCCACGTCAGGAGCAGCAACAAAAGACTGGATGAGCGTGCTAGGTAAGCTGGCTGGCTCCATCTCGAGAGAACGTGCGGGAATCCCACGAAACACAACATCTCCCAAGCTCCGATCCACCCTCCTCCTGGCATTGAACTCATCTCCCCATGTCACGCATCGATATCCTACCAGAGAGGGCGCCGGCGGCTCCACCCGCTCCCTGTGGTCACGTCGCACAATCACACGGCCAGGCGATGCAAACAGCCCAGTTAGAAGTGCATGATCACTTAATCGACTCCTATTCCTCCTTCCTCCTCTTGCATAACACCAAGAAACTTCACACTCAGAGCACTCCCAGCGGCTGGGCACCAAGATGTAATCGAGCACCTTCTGAATTCGTCCAAAGCTACGTTGCTCGCACCACGCTTCCCAAGTAGGACGCCTATCTGCAGAAAAGGTATTGGCCGCCTTAAACATGTGGGTCTGCATGAACCCCAGTAGCATCTCCATCATCCTCCTCCTCCTGTTGATACGCTCCCTCTCCTCCGTACCACATGCC
Organism: Prorocentrum cordatum; assembly: GCA_963575745.1. NCBI lineage: Eukaryota > Dinophyceae > Prorocentrales > Prorocentraceae > Prorocentrum > Prorocentrum cordatum. Next base: position 75,562 of record CAUYUJ010000194.1, read on the forward strand.
AAGGTCCTGACCTCCTTCCTCAAGCCCTCTCCCGTGGCAAGATACAATTCCCCATTACATTCTAACTCACATAGTGGCGGTAGCTCAACATTCCCGTCAAGCAAACAAACAAAGCTGGCCTGGCTATACCTGTGTCTGAGGCTTCTGAAAGTGGCAGACACACGCTCAAGCGTGAGTTCATACTCCGCTTCGCAATCTTCTCGATGAGAATCGGGCAGGTAAAGAGAGCAGACAACCAAGGGCGAGATGGATGTACCGAACACACCAATGGCGAATCTAGAGAAAGTAGTAACGAATTCCCTGGACGTCGAGGCCCAACTTCGATCGAAGAGGAGCCCCGCCTTCCTGCAGGCACTGTGCTTGATCTGCCATCCGAGACGGGCGGCATCTGCATGAATTATATTCTGGGCCTCCTGAAGCGCGAACAGACCGCCACATGCACGCATATGGTTGAGCACCTCCACGCCTCTGAAGTTGTTCTCACCAGCCTTGTCGAGGTTCCAGCATCCCAACTTGATCCCCGACAGCCGGTGCCGATTCGGTCACACCTTGCGGTTGACCTCTACCTCGAAGTCCGTCGCTGTGATCGTCAGATTTGGGAACTTCACCTGAAGTTGGCCCCACTGCGTCTCATGGATCGTCCACGTCTGGGCTGCTCCGAATTCAGCGATACAGATCGGGCGGAGGAGTCGGTCGCCCTGAGCCTTGACCCACATGTTCGATTTCGGGGGGCCAACCTCTCCCCTCACCTCCAGGACCAAGCCGTGGCGCTGGCACACGTTACGCCAGGCCCCGCAGAAGCGACCAACTGCACGAACATGGTCGCGCTTCCAAGGAGCTGATTCGATATTGAAACGTAACTGAGTCGGGTCGATGACCTGCGTCATGCCTGCGATGAGCACGCTGGGATCTGGAATAGTCGTCCCTTCTGGCAAGGGGGCTCGCTGTGCAGTGGGAGTCACAATGATCCTGAGGAGCTTCTGGAAACGATATAGCACCTCTCGATCAGTGAATGGAAGAAACTTGATGCGACAACTGCCGAACATGTAGCGACCCGCATTGATACGCTCTGTCCCCTCCTTGCTGAGAAAGGCCTGGTCATCTGAGGCAATAACTTTGGATATATTGTCTACGAGTATCATGGTGTCGTCAGAAGTCAGCATTTGAGCACAACGATTCTGATGATTGGCCCAATCCGTAACCCACCCCTTGACCTCGATGTATGTTGGAGAGAACTGGTTCCTACCCCCGCCTCCTCCACCGCCCCCGTCAGCGGGGCCGCTCCCAGCACTGAAGGTAGACACCGCACTCCCATTCTGAACCGTTTTTAGTGTTTTCTCGAGTTCGTCCATACGTTTATCCGTTCCGTCCATACGTTTAGTGTGTTCTGCTCAACCTTGGTTACCGCCGGGAGACTCGTAGAGCTTCCTACCTCGACTTAAGTTGAGAAAACGAACAGCACCTACCAACATTCCAACTCATAGTGAATATTGTTTGACCTCTGAATGCGACAGGCGGACGCGTCTGATGTCTGCGAATCGAATCCTGTCATTACCAGCCCTGCAGCCCCCCTGCAGCCCGAGTTAAGTGCAGAAAACCGACAGCACCTCTCAGTATGACTCGAACAATACAATAGTTTCGCAGACCTAAATCGGGGAGCAGACCGAGTTCCGAGCTCTGGATTCGACAGGCAGACGCGCCTGATGTCTTCAAATCGATTACTGTGACCACCAGCACTGTAGCCGCCCTCAGCGCGAGTTGAATGAAGAAAACCGAGAGCACTTCTCAAAGATGACTCGACCAATACAAAGAGTTTCGCAATTCTAGATTCGGCAGCAGACCGAGTTAAGAGCTCTGGATTCGACAGACAAACGCAACGAATGATTCTGAATCGGTTTCTGTAAATATCAGCTCTGTAGCTGTCCTACAGCTCGAGTTAAGTACAGAAAACCGGGAGATCCTGTCAAGATGACTCGAATGATACGAATAGGTTTGCGGATATAGCTCGGCTAACAGACCGAGTTCAGACCTTTGGATTCAACAGACGAACGCGCCTAATCATTCTACATCGATTAGCTGTGCTTACCAGCACTGTAGCTGTCCTAAAGCTCGAGTTATGTTCAGAAAACGGTCAGCGCGTATCGAGATGACTCAAAACGGCCGATCCCGCCACAGTGCTTTTCGATAGAAGTATTCACCCGATCGAGCTGAGATTAAGATGGCGAGCGGGAATAAGATCGAATATCACGGGAAAAAATACTAGAGCTCAAACGAATTGTTCAATTTCGAGAACAAAATTTTCAACCGACCAAGATTTTTCGAGCCAACTAGCTCTCCAGCGCGCCGGAATTACTCTTAGCTTCCAGCAACTGGGAGCCGGCGGTAAACCGTCAACCAGTTACCACCGGGAGCCTCGTAGAGCTCTTTTCGTGCGGGGCTACCCGGTACACATTAAGGGAGTTTTCTTCAAGATTTCTATGCGAAAGAGCTCTCAAGCTCATCTGGAGCTCGAGTAAAGTAGAAAAAACACCTGTTCCAACAAAAATCGGTCGCATACGAATAGTGTTGCGGATCTAGCTCGGGTAGCAGACTGTGTTCAGGGCTCTAGATGCTCAGCCGAACGCCCCTGATGATTCTCGATCGGTATCCGTGCGTCCTAGCTCTGCAACTCTGCTACAGTTTCAGTTAAGTACAGAAGACCGACAGCGCCTGCAAAGAGAACTTGAAGCGAATAGTTTTGCGGACCTAGCTCGGTAGCAGACCGAGTTCAGACCGCTCGATGCAACAGACGGACGCGCCTAATGATACAGAATCCTATCATGTGCGTACCAGCTCTGTAGCTATTCTAGATCGTGAGTTAAGTACAGAAAACCAGCAGCACTTGTTAAAATGACTCGAAGAATACGAATAGATTTGCGGACCCTGCTCGAGCAGCAGACCGAGTTCAGAGCTCTCGATGGGAGAGACGAACGCGCCTGAAGATTCTGAATCGGTTCCTGTAAGCATCAGCTCTGTAGCTGTCCTAAATCTCGAGGTAAGTACAGAAAACCGTTAACGCGTGTCAAGATGACTCCAAACGGCCGTCGGTTCCAGCAAGTCTTTTGATAGTAATATTGCAGCTACGGACCTGAGAATTTAAATGGCAGACGCGGCACAGCCCACTACAGGTGAGAAAAATACCACTTTCCAAAACGAATTTTCAAATTTCGCACAAAGATTCAAACACCGACCCAAAGTTAACACATTGTCTCTTACGGTCGGGTCGGCCAACTGGGCGCCGGCGGTAAACCGTCAACCTTTCTTACCGCCGGGGGACTCGTAGAGCTTCCTGACAGTATATAATGTGGGAAAAAACTCCAGAGAACGACTAGTTTTTCAGCCCAAGCGATTTCGGACCTCTCAAGATGACTCTAACAAAAACAAACAAACAGTTTCGCAACAGAGTTCGAAAATCAAACCGAGTTCAGACCTCTGAATGCGACAGGCGGACTGACGACTCCGAATCGACTCAGGTGATTACCAGCCCTGCAGCCCCCCTACAGCCCGAGTTGAATGCAGAAAACCGACAGCATCTCTCAGGATGACTCGAATAATACAATAGTTTCGCGGACCTAGTTCGAGCAGCAGGTCGAGTTCCAAGTTTTAGGTTCGACGGACAGACGCGCCTGATGTGTCCGAATCGATTTCTGTGACCAGCAGCACTGTAGCCCTCTCCCAGCACGAGTTGAGTGCAGAAAATTGAGAGCACTTCTCAAGATGATTCCGAGAATACGAATAGCTTCGCGAACCTAGCTCGGGCAGCAGGCCGAGTTCAGATCTCTCGATTCAACAGACGAAAGCGCCTGATGACTCCAATCGATTTCTGTGACTATGAGCTCTGTAGCTGCCCTACAGCTCGAGTTAAGTACCGAAAACCGAGAGCGTCTGTCAAGATGACTCGAATAATACAAATAGGTTTGCGGACCTAGCTTGGCTAGCAGACCGAGTTCAGACCTCTGGATTCAACAGGCGAGCGCGCCTGATGATTCTGAATGCGATAGGTGTGCTGACCAGCTCTGTAGCTGCCCTACAGCTCGAGTTAAGTACAACGTACTGACAACGCGTATGAAGATGACTCGAAACGGTCGATCCCGCCTGCCTGCTTTTCGGCAGTAAAAGGTACCCGATCGAGCTGAGATCAAGATGGCGAGCGGGAATAAGATCGAATATCACGGGAAAGAATACTAGAGCTCTAACGAATGGTTGAATTTCGAGAACAAAATTTTCAACCGACCAAAGGTCACCAAAAGGTCCGTCGAGATGTTTCTTGCCAACTAGCTCTCCAGCGCCCCGGAACTGGGCGCCGGCGGTAAACCGTCAACTTTTCTTACCGCCGGGGGACTCGTAGAGCTTCCTGACAATATATAATGTCGAAAAAAATTGCGGAGAACGAATAGTTTTTCAGCCCAAGCGATGTCAGACCTCTCGATGCAACAGCCGAACGCCTCCCGATGCTTCTGGATTGTCTTCTGTACGAGCTCTGTAGCTCTCCTACAGCCGCAGTTACGTGCGTCAATCGACAGCATCTCTCAAGATGACTCGAACAAAACGAATAGTTTGGCAACCCCAGCTCGAGTATCAGACCCAGTTAAGACCTCTGAATGCGACAGGCGGACGCGTCTGATGTGTCCGAATCGATTCCTGTGATTACCAGCCCTGCAGCCACCCTACAGCCCGAGTTAAGTGTAGAAAGCCGACAGCATCTTTCAGGATGACTCGAACAATACGAACAGTTGCGCGGACCGAGTTCGGGCAGGAGACCGAGTTCCGAGCTCTGGATTCCACAGGCGGACGCGTCTGATGTCTCCAAATCGATTGCTCCCACCACCAGCACTCTAGCCTCCCTACAGCCCAAGTTAAGTGCAGAAAACCGACAGCACCTCTCAAGGTGACTCGAACAATACGAACAGTTTCGCGATTATCGATCGGGCAGCAGACCGAGTTCAGAGCTCTGGATTCAACAGAGAAACGCGACTGATGATTCTGAATCGGTTTCTGTAAGTATCAGCTCTGTAGCTGTCCTTTAGCTCGAATTAAGTACAGAAAACCGAAAGCGCCTGTCAAGATGACTCGAATAATACGATTAGGTTTGCGGACCTAGCTCGGCTAGCAGACCGAGTTCAGACCTCTGGGTTCAACAGGCGAACGCGCCTGATCATTCTGCATCGATTGGCTGTGCTTACTAGCTCTGTAGCTGTCCTGAAGCTCGAGTTATCTCGATAAAACCGACAGCGCGTATCAAGATGACTCGAAACGGCCGATGCCTGCTTTTTGGCAGTGAAAGTGACCCGATCGAGCTGAGATCAAGATGGTGAGCGGGAATAAGATCGAATATCACGGGAAAAAATACTAGAGCTCTAACGAATGGTCAAATTGTGAGAACAAAAATTTCAACCGACCAAAAGTCAGCAAAAGGTCCGTCGAGATTTTCCTTGCCAACTGGGCGCCGTCGGTAAACCGTCAACCTTGGTTACCGCCGGGAAACTCGTAGAGCTTCCTAGCTCGACTTAAGTTGAGAAAACCGACAGCACCTGCCAACATTCCGACTCATAGTGAATATGTTTTGACTTCTGAATGCGACAGACGAACGCGTCTGGTGTCTGCGAATCGACTCCTGTTATTACCAGCCCTGCAGCCCCCCTACAGCCCGAGTTAAGTGCAGAAAACCGACAGCACCTCTCAGGATGACTCGAACAATACAGTAGTTTCGCAAACTTAATTCGGGCAGCAGACCGAGTTCCGAGCTCTGGATTCGACAGGCGAACGCACCTGATGTCTTGAAATCGATTCCTGTGACGACCAGCACTGTAGCCCCCCTCAGCGCGAGTTGAGTGAAGAAAACCAAGAGCACTTCTCAAGATTTGCGATTCCAGATCGGGCAGCGGACCGAGTTCAGAGCTCTGGATTCGACAGACGGGTGCGCCTGATGTCTTGAAATCGATTCCTCTGATTACCAGCACTGTAGCCCCGCTCAGCGCGGGTTGAGTGAAGAAAACCGAGAGCACTTCTCAAGATAACTCGACCAATACGAATAGTTTTGCGATTCAAGATCGGGCAGCAGACTGAGTTCAGAGCTCTGGATTCGACAGACAAACGCAACTGATCATTCTGGATCGGGTTCTGTAAATATCAGCTCTGTAGCTCTTCTACAGCTCGAGTTAAGTACATAAAACCGAGAGTTTCTGTCAAGATGCCTTGAATAATACGAATAGGTTTGCGAATCTAGCTCGACTAACAGACCGAGTTCAGACCTCTGGCTTCAACAGGCGAACGCGCCTAATCAATCTGCATCGATTAGCTGTGCTTACCAGCTCTGTAGCTGTCCTAAAGCTCGAGTTATGTTCAGAAAACCGTCAGCGCGTATCAAGATGACTCAAAACAGCCGATCCCGCCAGAGTGCTTTTCGATAGTAATTTCACCCGATCGAGCTGAGATCAAGATGGCGAGCGGGAATAAGATCGAATATCACGGGAAAAAATACTAGAGCTCTAACGAATGGTCAGATTTCGAGAACATAATTTTCAACCGACCAAAAGTCAGCAAAAGTTCCGTCGAGATTTTTCTTGCCAACTGGGCGCCGGCGGTAAACCGTCAACCTTGGTTACCGCCGGGAGACTCGTAGAGCTTCCTAGCTCGACTTAAGTTGAGAAAACCGACAGCACCTACCAACATTCCGACTCATAGTGAATTGTTTTTAACCTCTGAATGCGAAAGGCGGACGCGTCTGATGTCTGCGAATCGACTCCTGTCATTAACAGCCCTACAGCTTCCCTACAGCCCGAGTTCAGTGCAGAAAACCGACAGCGTCAGAATGACTCGAAAAATACAATAGTTTCGCAGACCTGATTTGGGCAGCAGACCGAGTTCCGAGCTCTGGATTCGACAGGCGGACGCGCCTGATGTCTTCAAATCGATTCCTGTGACCACCAGCACTGTAGCCCCCCTCAGCGCGAGTTGAGTGAAGAAAACCAAGAGCACTTCTCAAGATGACTCGACCAATACGAATAGTTTCGCGATTCTAGATCGGGCAGTAGACCGAGTTCAGAGCTCTGGATCCGACAGACGAACGCGCCTATTCCCAATCGATTTCTGTGACTATAAGCTCTGTAACTGCCCTATAGCTCGAGTTAAGTTCAGAAAACCGAAAGCGTCTGTTAAGATGACTCGAATAATACGAATAGTTTTGCGGACCTAGCTCGGCTAGCAGACCGAGTTCAGACCTCTGGATTCAACAGGCGAACGCGCCTAATCATTTTACATCGATTAGCTGTGCTTACCAGCTCTCTAGCTGTCCTAAAACTCGAGTTATGTTCAGAAAACCGTCAGCGCGTATCAAGATGACTCAAAACGGCCGATCCCGCCAGCGTGCTTTGATAGTAATATTCACCCGATCGAGCTGAGATCAAGATGGCAAGCGGAACTAAGATCGAATATCACGGGAAAAAATACTAGAGCTCAAACGAATGGTTGAATTTCAAGAACAAAATTTTTAACCGACCAAAAGTCAGCAAAAGTTCCGTCGAGATTTTTCTTGCCAGCTAGCTCTCCAGCGCGCCGGAATTACTCTAAGCTTCCAGCAATAACTTGCTAAGGGAAGCTCTACGAGTTACTAGCTCTCCAGCGCGCGGGAATTACTGGGCGCCGGCGGTAAACCGTCAACCTTGGTTACCGCCGGGGAACTCGTAGAGCTTCCTGACAGTATATAATATATAAGAAAAATCCAGAGAACGACTAGTTTTTGAGCTCAAGCGATTTCAGACCTCTCCAGATGACTAACAGAAGAAGAAAAAGTTTGCCAACCCAGCTCGAGTATCAAACCGAGTTCAGACCTCTGAATGCGACAGACGGACGCGCCTAATGTCTGCGAATCGACTCCTGTGATTACTAGCCCTGCAGCCCCCCTACAGCCCGAGTTAAGTGCAGAAAACCGACAGCATGACTCGAATAATACAATAGTTTGGCGAACCTAGTTCGAGCAGCAGACCGAGTTCCGAGCTCTCGATTCGACAGACAGGCAGTTCTGATGTCTCTAAATCGATTTATGTGACCAGCAGCACTGTAGCCCTTCCCAAGCACGAGTTAAGTGCAGAAAACCGAGAGCACTCAACAAGATTACTCGAACAATACGAATAGTTTCGCAAACCTAGCTTCGGCAGCAGGCCGAGTTCAGAGCTCGATTCAACAGACGAACGCGCCTAAAGAATCCCAATCGATTTCTGTGACTATGAGCTCTGTAGCTGCCCTACAGCTCGCGAAAAGTACAGAAAACTGAGAGCGTCTGCTACAATGACTCGACTAATACGAATAGGTTTGCGGACCTAGCTCGGCTACCAGACCGAGTTCAGACCTCTGGATTCAACAGGCGAACGCGCCTAATCATTCTACATTGATTAGCTGTGCTTACCAGCTCTATAGCTGTCACAAAGCTCGAGTTATGTTCAGAAAACCGACAGCGCATATCAAGATGACTCAAAACGGCCGATCCCGCCAGAGTGCTTTTCGATAGTAATATTCACCCGATCGAGCTGAGATCAAGATGGCGAGCGGGAATAAGATCGAATATCATGGGAAAAAATACTAGAGCTCTAACGAATGGTCAAATTTCGAGAACAAAATTTTCAACCGACCAAAAGTCAGCAAAAGTTCCGTCGAGATTCTTCTTGTCAACTGGGCGCCGGCGGTAAACCGTCAACCTTTCTTACCTCCGGGGGACTCGTAGAGCTTCCTGACAGTATATACTGTGGAAAAAACTCCAAAGAACGACTAGTTTTTCAGCCCAAGCGATTTCAGACCTCTCAAGATGACCCTAACCAAAAAACAAACAGTTTCGCAACCCAGTTCGAGTATCGAACCGAGTTCAGACCTCTGAATGCGACAGGCGGGCGCGTCTGATGTCTGTGAATCCACTCATGTGATTCACAGCCCTGCAGCTCCTCTACAGCCCGAGTTAAGTGGAGAAAACCGACAGTATCGACTCGAATAATAGAATAGCTTCGCGGACCTAGTTCGAGCAGCAGACCGAGTTCCGAGCTCTGGAATCGACCAACAGACGCGCCTGATGTGTGCAAATCGATATCTGTGACCCGCAGCACTGTAGCCCTCCCCCAGCACGAGTTGAGTGCAGAAAATTGAGAGCACTTCTCAAGATGATTCGGACAATACGAATAGTTTCGCGAACCTAGCTCGGGCAGCAGGCCGAGTTCAGAGCTCTCGGTTCAATAGACGAACGCGACTGATGATTCCCCATCGATGTCTGTGACAATGAGCCCTGTAGCTGCCCTACAGCTCGAGTTAAGTACAGAAAATCGAGAGCGTCTGTCAAGACGACTCGAATAATACGAATAGGTTTGCGGACCTAGCTCGGCTAGCAGACCGAGTTCAGACCTCTGGATTCAACAGGCGAACGCGCCTGATAATTCTGAATGCGATAGGTGTGCTTACCAGCTCTGTAGCTGCCCTACAGCTCGAGTTAAGTACAGAAAACCAAGAGCGTCTGTCAAGACGACTCGAATAATACGAATAGGTTTGCGAACCTAGCTCGGCTAGCATACCGAGTTCAGACCTCTGGATTCAAGAGGCGAACGCGCCTGATAATTCTGAATGCGATAGGTGTGCTTACCAGCTCTGTAGCTGCCCTACAGCTCGCGTTAAGTACAGAAAACCGAGAGCGTCTGTCAAGACGACTCGAATAATACGAATAGGTTTACGGACCTAGCTCGGCTAGCAGACCGAGTTCAGACCTCTGGATTCAACGTGCGAGCGCGCCTCATAATTCTGAATGCGATAGGCGTGCTTACCAGCTCTGTAGCTGCCGTACAGCTCGAGTTAAGAACAAAATACCGACAACGCGTATTAAGATGACTCGAAACGGCTGTTCCCGCCGAGACGCTTTTTGGCAGTAAAATGTACCCGATCGAGCTGAGATCAAGATGGCGAGCGGGAATAAGATCGAATATCATGGGAAAAAATACTAGAGCTCTAACGAATGGTTGAGTTTCGAGAACAAAATTTTGAACCGACCAAAAGTCACCAAAAGGTCCGTCGAGATTTTTCTTGCCAACTAGCTCTCCAGCGCTCCGGAATTACTGGGCGCCGGCGGTAAACCGTCAACCTTTGTTTTTTTTTTGGGGGGGGAGGCTGACCAGGCACCGAGCGCCCCAGCGCCCGTTAAGTGCCTACCTAGTCTCTCTGCAGCTGGAGGTCTTGGGCCACCTGGGCTGCGGCCCGCAAGAGGCCCTCGAGACCCGAAAGCTCAGCGTCAGTGATACTGCTATGGGAGGGGAGTGCCTGTGCACAACGCCCTACTACTTCCCATATGATTGGACAAGGAGAGGAGGCTTGGGGGAAGAGGGAGACTACACGAGCTCTCTTATCTCTATGTTCAGGGTCAGGGTACGGATCATGGAAACGAGGGATATATCCAATCTGCAGAAACCAACCAACGCCCACACCTTGGGCACACACTCCGCCATCGAAGGATCCGCGGAGGCCGATAACTCGAAAGTTGTCTTGAACATCAGGACGGAAGATATGGTGGTGGAACAGCTCTCTGAATATCTGGCCTTCCCGTGCTAGATGGGTAAGTTCATCAGCTACTGTATTACTCTCCCGATATATGTGTCGAATAAAGTCATTGCCCCATGAGGGGGGTCGTACTCCTTCCTCCTCCAATTCTTCCAAAAGAGAAATAATATTTGCAACCCGCCTACGATAAGAAGCCCCATCTCCTCCTTCTCCTCCTTCAACCTTCCAGAGACCGTTGATCCAATTACAGATAAGAAGCGAATCGCCCGTCAGCTCCAGACCGATCCCATCATCACTCAGATCCCAAGTCGGCTCCTGTTCATTGTTCGAGGCCAATCTCTGGGCCAGCTTCTCAGACTCCTTCACCGACAACGGACGGGCCATCATCTCCTCCCCCCTCTCCTTTATGTAGTTTCCTCGTCCTCCAGTTCCTCCACGGACAACAAACAAGTCAAACAGAGAACCCAAAGTACAAGCTTCCAGGAACTGCCTGCAATACTGAACGAAGTCAGAGTAAGAGAAAGAGCACGCCCTCCACCACCGATCCTCCAGATTCACAAACGAGGGAAATATCGTCTGGAACATGAAACACCAAGGATGTTCACCCGTCGCCTGCCCCTTAGCACTGCCTAATCGTGTCAGTTTCGAGGCCTCCTTCCACTTCCACTGGGAACGCAAACATTCTGACTCAAGTGTCCTTTTCTCCTCCCACCTCGGGGTACAACACATCAGAAGCCGACGTGCGTCTCGATGCGCTCGAGGAAACACCGTCTGTTGTCCAGGTCCAGGAACTGCCACCCTCCGACGCTTCGGGGGACTCGTAGAGCTTCCTGACTCGTAGGGATGTGAGAAAAAATCCAAAGAACGACTATTTTTTCAGCCGAAGCAATTTCAGACCTCTCAAGATGACTCTAACAAAAAAACAAACACCTCCAATAATACAATAGGTTCGCGGACCTAGTTCGAGCAGCAGACCGAGTTCCGAGCTCTGGGTTCTTCGACAGACAGACGCGTCTGATGTCTCAGAATCGATTTCCGTGACCAGCAGTACTGTAGCCCTTTCCAGCACGAGTTAAGTGCGGAATACCGAGAGCACTTCTCAGAATAACTCGAACAATACAAATAGTTTTGCGAACCTAGCTCGGGCAGCAGGCCGAGTCCAGAGCTCTCGATTCGACGCACGAACGCGTCTGATGATTCCCAATCGATTTCTGTGACTATGAGCTCTGTAGCTGCCCTAGAGCTCGAGTTCAGTATAGAAAACCGAGGGCGTCTATGAAGATGACCAAAATGATACGAATATGTTTGCGGACCTAGCTCGGCTAGCAGAACGAGTTCAGACGTCTAGATTCAACATGCGAACGCGCCTAATGATTCTGAATGCGATAGGCGTGCTTACCAGCTCTGTAGCTGTCATTTAGCTCGAGTTAACTACACAGAACCGAGGGCGTCTATCAAGATGACCCAAATAATACCAATAGGTTTGCAGACCTAGCTCGGCTAGCAGACCGAGTTCAGACCTCTAGATCCAACAGGCGAACGCGGTTAATGATTCTGAATGCAATAGGTGTGCTTACCAGCTCTGTAGCTGTCCTGTAGCTCGAGTTAAGTACAGAGAACCGAGGGCGTCTATCAAGATGACCCAACTAATATCAATAGGTTTGCAGACCTAGCTCGGCTAGCAGACCGAGTTCAGACCTCTAGATACAACAGGCGAACGCGGTTAATGATTCTGAATGCAATAGATGTGCTTAACAGCTCTGTTTCTGATCTACAGCTCGAGTTAAGTACAAAATACCGATACCGCGTATCAAGATGACTCGAAACGGCCGATCCCGCCAGAGTGCTTTTTCGCAGTAAAAGCTACCCGATCGAGCTGAGATCAAGATGGCGAGCGGGAATAAGATCGAATATCACGGGAAAAAATACTAGAGCTCAAACGAATTATTGAATTTCGAGAACAAAATTTTCAACCGACCAAAAGTCAGCAAAAGTTCCGTCGAGATTTTTCTTGCCAACTAGCTCTCCAGAGCGCCGGAACTGGCGCCGGCGGTAAACCGTCAACCTGGTCACCGCCGGGAACCTCGTAGAGCTCCTTCCACGGGTGAGAGTGCTTAGAATCGACAGAGAGAGCTTAACTGGTAGAGGTTCCCTTAGCAAGTTATTGCTGGAAGCTTAAGACTAATTCCGGGGCGCTGGAGAGCTAGTTGGCAAGAAAAATCTCGACGGACCTTTTGCTGACATTTGGTCGCTTGAAAATTTTGTTCTCGAAATTCAACAATTCGTTAGAGCTCTAGTATTTTTTCCCATGATATTCGATCTTATTCCCGCTCGCCATCTTGATCTCAGCTCGATCGGGTAACTTTGAAGGCCAAAAAGCAGGCAGGCGGGAACGGCCGTTTCGAGTCATCTTGATACGCGCTGTCGGTTTTCTCAAGATAACTCGAGCTTCAGGACAACTACAGAGCTGGTCAGCACAGCTAATGCATTCAGAATGATCAGGCGCGTTCGCCTGTTGAATCCAGAGGTCTGAACTCGGTCTGCTAGCCGAGCTAGGATCGCAAACCTATTCGTATTATTCGAGTCATTGTAGCAGACGCTCTCGGCTTTTCGTACTTAACTCGATCTGTAGGGCAGCCACAGAGCTGATAATCACAGAAATCGATTGAGAATTATCAGGCGCGTTGGTCTGTTGAATCAAGAGCTCTAAACTCGGCCTGCTCCCCGAGCTAGGTTCGCGAACATTGGTATTGTTCGAGTCATCTTGAGAAGTGCTCTCGGTTTTCTGTATTTAACTCGTGCTGGGGAGATCTATAGTGCTGCTGGTCACAGGAAACGATTTCGAGACATCAGGAGCGTACGTTGATCGAATCGAGAGCTCGGAACTCGGTCTGCTGCTCGAACGAGATCCGCGAAACTGTTGTATTATTCGAGTCATCCTGAGAGGTACTCTCGGTTTTTTGCACTTAACTCGGGCTGTATGGGGGGCTGCAGGGCTGGTAATCACAGGAATCGATCCGAAGACATCAGACGCGTCCGCCTGTCGCATTCAGAGGTCTGAACTCGGTTTCATACTCGAGCTCGATTGGAAAACTGTTCGTTTGTTTTGTTAGAGTCATCTTGAGAGGTCTATAATCGCTTGGGCTGAAAAAATAGTCGTTCTCTGAAATTATTTCCCACATTATATATTGTCAGGAAGCTCTACGAGTAAGAAAGGTTGACGGTTTACCGCCGGCGCCCAGTCTGGAAGCATTTCGGGAAAAAGGGCAAATTTGTGTTTTTGCATGTCGATATGAAATTGGTTCCGCCAAGTGTTTTGATAGTAAATGTGCGCCTACAGAGCCCATGTTAAGACGCAGAGGCCCTGATAATCGTTCACAGGTGCGAAAAATCTGATTTCTCAAAATCAATTGTCAAATATCTTTCAAATCTTAGCAAAACTGGACGCCGGCGGTAAACCGTCAACCTTGGTTACCGCCGGGAGACTCGTAGAGCTTCCAGCTCGACTGAAGTTGAGAACACCGAGCACCTACCAACATTCCGACTCACAGTGAATATTTTGTGACCTCTCAATGCGACAGGCGGACGCGTCTGATGTCTGCGAGTCGACTCCTGTCATTACCAGCCCTGCAGCCCCCCTACAGCCCGAGTTGAGTGCAGAAAACTGACAGCATCTCTCAGGATGACTCGAACAATACAGTAGTTCTGCAGACCTAATTCGGGCAGCAGACCGAGTTCCGAGCTCTGGATTCGACAGGCGGACGCGTCTGATGTCTTCGAATCGATTCCTGTGACCACCAGCACTGCAGCTCCCCTCAGCGCGAGTTGAATGGAGGAAACCGAGGGCACTTCTCAAGATGGTTCGACCAATACGAATAGTTTCGCGATTCTAGATCGGGCAGCAAACCGAGTTCAGAGCTCTGAATTCGACAGACAAACGCAAATGATGATTCTGAATCGGTTTCGGTAAATATCAGCTCTGTAGCTGTCCTACAGCTCGAGTTAAGTACAAAAAACTTAGATTTCCTGTTAAGACGACTTGAATAATACGAATAGGTTTGCAGACCTAGCTCGGCTAGCAGACCGAGTTCAGACCTCTAGATTCGACATGCGAACGCGCCTGATGATTCTGGATGCGATAGGTGTGCTTACCAGCTCTGTAGCTGCCCTGAAGCTCGAGTTATGTTCAGAAAACCGTCGGCGCGTATCAAGATGACTCAAAACGGCCGATCCCGCCAGAGTGCTTTTTGACAGTAATATTCACCCAATCGAGCTGAGATCAAGATGGCGAGCGGGAATAAGATCGAATATCACGGGAAAAAAAAATAGAGCTCTAACGAATGGTTGAATTTCGAGAACAAAATTTTGAACCGACCAAAAGTCAGCAAAAGTTCCGTCGAGATTTTTCTTGCCAACTGGGCGCCGGCGGTAAACCGTCAACCTTTCTTACCGCCGGGGGACTCGTAGAGCTTCCTGACAGTATATAGTGTGAAAAAATCCAAAGAACGACTAGTTTTTCAGCCCAAGCGATTTCAGACCTCCCAAGATGACTCTGACCAAAAAAAGAAACAGTTTCGCAACCCAGTTCGAGTATCGAACCGAGTTCAGACCTCTGAATGCGACAGGCGGGCGCGTCTGATGTCTGCGAATCCACTCATGTGATTACCAGCCCTGCAGCTCCCCTACAGCCCGAGTTAAGTGCAGAAAACCGACAGTATCGACTCGAATAATAGAATAGTTTCGCGGACCTAGTTCGAGCAGCAGACCGAGTTCCGAGCTCTGGAATCGACCAACAGACGCGCCTGATGTGTGAAAATCGATATCTGTGACCCGCAGCACTGTAGCCCTCCCCCAGCACGAGTTGAGTGCAGAAAATTGAGAGCACTTCTCAAGATGATTCGGACAATACGAAAAGTTTCGCGGACCTAGCTCGGGCAGCAGGCCGAGTTCAGAGCTCTCGGTCCAATAGACGAACGCGACTGATGATTCCCCATCGATGCCTGTGACAATGAGCCCTGTAGCTGCCCTACAGCTCGAGTTCAGTACAGAAAACCGAGAGCGTCTGCCAAGACGACTCGAATAATACGAATACGTTTGCGGACCTAGCTCGGCTAGCAGACCGAGTTCAGACCTCTGGATTCGACAGGCGAACGCGTCTGATAATTCTGAATGCGATAGGTGTGCTTACCAGCTCTGTAGCTGCCCTACAGCTCGAGTTAAGTACAGAAAACCGAGAGCGTCTGTCAAGACGACTCGAATAATACGAATAGGTTTGCGGATCTAGCTTGGCTAGCAGACCGAGTTCAGACCTCTGGATTCAACGGGCGAACGCGCCTGATAATTCTGAATGCGATAGATGTGCTTACCAGCTCTGTAGCTGCCCTACAGCTCGAGTTAAGAACAAAATACCGATAACGCGTATCAAGATGACTCGAAACGGCCGTTCCCGCCGGGACGCTTTTTGGCAGTAAAATGTACCCGATCGAGCTGAGATCAAGATGGCGAGCGGGAATAAGATCGAATATCACGGGAAAAAATACTAGAGCTCTAACGAATGGTTAAATTTCGAGAACGAAATTTTCAACCGACCAAAAGTCACCAAAAGGTCCGTCGAGATTTTTCTTGCCAACTAGCTCTCCAGCGCTCCGGAATTACTGGGCGCCGGCGGTAAACCGTCAACCTTTCTTACCGCCGGGGGACTCGTAGAGCTTCCTGACAGTATATAGTGTGGGAAAAAATCCAGAGAACGACTAGTTTTCAGCCCAAGCGATTTCAGACCTCTCAAGATGACTCTAACAAAAAACAAACAGTTTCGCAACCCAGTTCGAGTATCAGACCGAGTTCAGACCTCTCAATGCGACAGGCGGACGCGTCTGATGTCTGCGTATCGACTCATGTGATTACCAGCCCTGCAGCCGTCCTACAGCCCGAGTTAAGTGCAGAAAACCGACAGCATCTCTCAGGATGACTCGAATAATAGAAAAGTTTCGCGGACCTGTTTCGAGCAGCAGACCAAGTTCTCAGCTCTCGAATCGACCAACGAACGCGACTGATGTGTGCAGATCGATTTCTATGACCCGCAGCACTGTAGCCCTCCCCCAGCACGAGTTGAGCACGAGTTCAGAGCACTTTCCACGATGATTCGAACAATACGAATAGTTTCGCGGTTCTAGCTCGGGCAGCAAGCCGAGTTCAGAGCTCTCGATACAACAGACAAACGCGCCCGATAATTTCCAATCGATTTCTGTGACTATAGGCTCTGCAGCTGCCCTACAGCTCGAATTAAGTACAGAAAACCGAGAGCGCTTGTCAAGATTACTCGAATAATACGAATAGATTTGCGGACCTAGCTCGGCTAACAGACCGACGTCAGACCTCTGGAGTCGAGAGGCGAACGCGCCTGATGATTCTGAATGCGATAGATGTGCTTACCAGCTCTGTACCTGCCCTGCAGCTCGAATTAAGTGCAAAATACCCACCACGCATATCAAGTTGACTCTAATAATACGAATAGATTTGCAGACCTAGCTCGGCTAGCAGACCGAGTTCAGACCTAGGGATTCAACAGCCGAACGCGCCTGATGATTCTGAGTGCGATAGGTGTGCTTACCAGCACTGTAGCTGCCCTACAGCTCGAGTTAAGTAGAGAATACCGACAACGCGTATCAAGTTGACTCGAATAATACGAATAGGTTTACGGACCTAGCTCGGCTAGCAGACCGAGTTCAGACCTATGGATTGAACAGGCGAACGCGCCTGATGATTCTCAGTGCGATAGGTGTGCTTACCAGCACTGTAGCTGCCCTACAGCTCGAGTTAAGTTGAAAATACCGACAGCGCGTATCAAGATGACTCGAAACGGCCGTTCCCGCCGGGACGCTTTTTGGCCTTCAAAGTTACCCGATCGAGCTGAGATCAAGATGGCGAGCGGAAATAAGATCGAATATCATGGGAAAAAATACTAGAGCGCTAACGAATGGTCAAACTGGGCGCCGGCGGTAAACCGTCAACCTTTCTTACCGCCGGGGGACTCGTAGAGCTTCCTGACAGTATATAGTGTCCGAAAAAATCAGAGAACCACTAGTTTTCAGCCCAAGCGATTTCAGACCTCTCAAGACTCTAACATAAAAAGAAACAGTTTCGCGACCCAGTTCGAGTAACAGGCCGAGTTCAGACCTCTCAATGCGACAGGCGGACGCGTCTGATGTCTGCGAATCGTCATGTCATTACCAGCCTTGCAGCCCCCCTACAGCCCGATTTAAGTGCAGAAAACCGACAGTATCTCTCAGGATGACTCGAATAATACAATAGTTTCGCAAACCTGTTTCGAGCAGCAGACCAAGTTCTGAGCTCTCGAATCGACCAACGAACGCGTCTGATGTGTGCAAATCGATCTATGACCCGCAGCACTGTAGCCCTACCCCAACACGAGTTGAGTGCAGAAAAATGAGAGCACTTTTCACGATGATTCGGACAATACGAATAGTTTCGCGAACCCATCTCGGGCAGCAGGCCGAGTTCAGAGCTCTCGATACAACAGACAAACGCGCCCGATAATTCCCAATCGATTTCTGTGACTATAGGCTCTGTAGCTGCCCTACAGCTCGAGTTAGTACAGGAAACCGAGAGCGTAGAGCGTTTGTCAAGATGCCTCGAATAATACGAATAGATTTGCGGACCTAGCTCGGCTAGCAGACCGAGTTCAGACCTCTCGAGTGAAGAGGCGAACGCGCCTGATGATTCTGAATACGATGGATGCTTACCAGCTCTGTAGCTGCCCTGCAGCTCGAATTAAGTACAAATACCCACCACGCGTAAGAAGTTGACTCGAATAATACGAATAGGTTTGCGGAGCTAGCTCGGCTAGCAGACCGAGTTCAGACCTATGGATTCAACAGACGAACGCGCCTGATGATGCTCAGTGCGATAGGTGTGCTTACCAGCACTGTAGCTGCCCTGAAGCTCGAGTTAATTAGAAAATATCGATAACGCGTATCAAGTTGACCCAAATAATACGAATAGGTTTGCGGACCTAGCTCGGCTAGCAGACCGAGTTCAGACCTCTGGAATCAACAGGCGAACGCGCCTGGTGATTCTGAGTGCGATAGGTGTGCTTACCAGCACTGTAGCTGCCCTACAGCTCGAGTTAAGTAGAAAATACCGACAGCGCGTATCAAGATCACTCGAAACGGCCGTTCCCGCCGGGACGCTTTTTGGCAGTAAAAGGTAACCGATCGAGCTGAGATCAAGATGGCGAGCGGGAATAAGATCGAATATTATGGGGAAAAATACTAGAGCTCTAACGAATGGTGAAATTTTGAGAACAAATTTTTCAACCGACCAAAAATCACCAAAAGGTCCGTCGAGATTTTCCTTGCCAACTAGCTCTCTAGCGCTCCGGAATTACTCTCAAGCTTCCAGCAATAACTTGCTAAGGGAAGCTCTACGAGTTATTTTGAAAACAAATTTTTCAACCGACCAAAAGTCACCAAAAGGTCCGTCGAGATTTTTCTTGCCAACTAGCTCTCCAGCGCTCTGGAATTACTCTTAAGCTTCCAGCAATAACTTGCTGAGGGAAGCTCTACGAGTTACTCTCAAGCTTCCAGCAATAACTTGCTCAGGGAAGCTCTACGAGTTACTAGCTCTCCAGCGTCCCGGAATTACTCTAAAGCTTCCAGCAATAACTTGCTAAGGGAAGCTCTACGAGTTACCGACCGAAAGTTGTCACATTGTCTCGTCTAGTCGGGTCGGCCAACTAGCCCCACCCCGCGCCGGAATTCCTCTAGCTCATCGATGCCGAAGAGCTCTACGAGGTATTACTCTAAGCGTCCAGCTATAACTTGCTGAGGGAAGCTCTACGAGTTACTCTCAAGCTTCCAGCAATTACTTGCTAAAGGAAGCTCTAAGTACTAGCTCTCCGGCGCGCCGGAACTGGGCGCCGGCGGTAAACCGTCAACCTTGGTCACCGCCGGGGAACTCGTAGAGCTTCCTACCTCGACTTAAGTTGAGACAACCGATTGCACCTACCAACATTCCGACTTACAGTGAATATTTGTTGACCTCTGAATGCGACAGGCGGACGGGATGTCTGCGAATCGACCCCTGTCATTACCAGCCCTGCAGCCCCCCTACAGCCCGAGTTAAGTGCAGAAATTCGACAGCACCTCTCAGAATGACTCGAACAATACAATAGTTTCGCGGACCTAGTTCGGGCAGCAGACCGAGTTCCGAGCTCTGGACTCGAAAGGCGGACGTGCCTGATCTCTTCAAAGCGAGTACTGTGACAACAAGCACTGTAGCCCCCCTCAGCGCGAGTTGAGTGAAGAAAACCGAGAGCACTTCTCAAGATGACTCGACCAATACGAATAATTTCGCGATTCTAGATCGGGCAGCAAACCGAGTCCAGAGCTCTAGATTCGACAGACAAACGCAACTGATGATTCTGAATCGATTTCTGCAAGTATCACCTCCGTAGCTGTCCTATAGCTCGAGTTAAGTACAGGAAACCGAGAGCGTCCGTCAAGATGACTCGAATAATACGAATATGTTTGCGAACCTAGCTCGGCTAGCAGACCGAGTTCAGACCTCTGGGTTCAACAGACGAACGCGCCTGATCATTCTAAATCCATGAGCTGCTTACCAGCTCTGTAGCTGCCCTGAAGCTCGAGTTATCTCGAGAAAACCGTCACCGCGTATCAAGATGACTCGAAACAGCCGATCCCGCCAGAGTGCTTTTTGGCAGTAAAAGGTACCCGATCGAGCTGAGATTAAGATGGCGAGCGGGAATATGATCGAATATCACGGGAAAAAATACTAGAGCTCTAACGAATGTTCAAATTCCGAGAACAAAATTTTCAACCGACCAAAAGTCACCAAAAGTTCCGTCGAGATTTTTCTTGCCAACTGGGCGCCGGCGGTAAACCGTCAACCTTTCTTACCGCCGGGGGACTCGTAGAGCTTCCTGACAATATATAATGTGGAAAAGAATTTCAGAGAACGACTAGTTTTTCAGCCCAAGCGATTATAGACCTCTCAAGATGACTCTAACAAAACAAACGAACAGTTTTCCAATCGAGCTCGAGTATGAAACCGAGTTCAGACCTCTGAATGCGACAGGCGGACGCGTCTGATGTCTGCGGATCGATTCCTGTGATTACCAGCTCTGCAGCCCCCCATACAGCCTGAGTTAAAGTGCAGAAAACCGAGAGTACCTCTCAGGATGACTCGAATAATACAACAGTTTCGCGGATCTCGTTCGAGCAGCAGACGAGTTCCGAGCTCTCGGTTCGACGAACGGACGCGCCTGATGTCTCGAAATCGATTCCTGTGACCAGCAGCACTGTAGCCCCCCCCAGCACGATTTAAGTACAGAAAACCGAGAGCACTTCTCAAGATGACTCGAACAATACCAATAGGTTCGCGAACCTAGCTCGGGGAGCAGGCCGAGTTCAGAGCTCTTGATTCAACAGACGAACGCGCCTGATAATTCTCAATCGATTTCTGTGATTATCAGCTCTGTGGCTGCCCTACAGATCGAGTTAAGTACGAAAAACCGAGAGCGTCTGCTACAATGACTCGAAGAATACGAATAGGTTTGCGACCCTAGCTCGGCTAGCAGACCGAGTTCAGACCTCTGGATTCAACAGGCGAACGCGCCTGATCATTCTGAATGCATTAGCTGCTGACCAGCTCTTAGTTGTCCTGAAGCTCGAGTTATCTTGAGAAAACCGACAGCGCGTATCAAGATGACTCGAAACGGCCGTTCCCGCCTGTGCTTTTTGGCCTTCAAAGTTACCCGATCGAGCTGAGATCAAGATGGCGAGCGGGAATAAGATCGAATATCATGGGAAAAAATACTAGAGCTCTAACGAATGGTCAAATTTCGAGAACAAAATTTTCAACCGACCAAAAGTCAGCAAAAGGTCCGTCGAGATTTTTCTTGCCAACTAGCTCTCCAGCTCCCCGGAATTACTCTTAAGCTTCCAGCAACTGGGCGCCGGCGGTAAACCGTCAACCTTTCTTTTTGCGGCTTTGCGAGGCTCCTACTGGCCCTAGGGCCACGAGCAAGCATGAGGTCAGGTGTCATCAGGAAGCGAAAGCTCTTATTCGAACCTAAAGTCAAGACAACCCAGAGCAGCGAAGCTGCGATGAATCATCAATCACAAATATGAGCGAACGAGCAAACGCACACAGAAATGAATCAAAGTGCAGTCAACTAAACATGCAAGAGAAAAGAGAAGTCCCAGCGAAAGCTGAGTAAATCATAGTATGAGGAAGAACAGTGAAATAAGAAAAACTGCAACTATCAAGTCTGTGATAACCATAGAACTGCCTGTGGGAGCGCAGTCACGATGCACTCCAAAGCACTGAGTTCTGTATCAGTAACAGTTGTGGTCGGAGAAATAAGCCAAGCCCTCTCAAAAACTGACTTCCATATCAGCTGAGCGGGGTCCCGTCGATCCCAATACCGAGGTTTGAGGCCTATGTCTATCCAGCAACCGCACCCACATCCCTCAGACGACACGCCGCCATCGAAACCAGCCCGAATAGCAGCAGCAACGTAAAATTCTGTCTCATAATCATGTGTATACGGACTACATTCTGAACTAGAAATCTGGCCCTCTCGGGCCTGGTGTGTTAGAACGTCGGCACGAGTGTTCCACTCCCGAAAATCATGACGAATAAGATCCATACCCGGCGCTGGAGGTCGTATATTATAGCTGCAACAAAGCCCATCAAGCGTATTGATAATTTTTGATATTCTATCCGCATATGATCTATTATCTGCACGCCACCGTCCCGTAGCCCAGCTAACCACGAGAAGCGAGTCACCCACCACCTCCAGAGGGATTCCAGGGGCCTCCAGGTTCCAACGGGTTGCTTTCATATTATGAAGAGCGATGCGCTTTGCAAGTTTCTCAGCAGCCATCGGACTATCATCCGTGCTCACCTGGATTTCACCATGCTCGGAGGGCGCCAAATATGCGGGCGAACTCACAGGTCCGCACGTCGACACCTCCTGGAAACATTGAAGCATGCTATGAGTACAAAGGTGCGTGGCGTATTGCATAAATCCAAGCTGGGAGCCTGTGAAATGAATCCACCAATCATCTCCGAAAAACTCAGCTAATGTATATTGCCATGATCTCTGTCCAATACTCTCCGTACCTCGACAGCGACGTTTGTAAGAAGAGGCCTCCGACCAGTTGCCAAAGTGTCTCATCGTCTCGCTCATAAGTGTACGAGTGCGGTCAGTGTACGGTCCAAAACATAAACTCGCCATACGGGAATCGCGCCATGTCCTCTCCGCCGCCTTCAAGTCAATCACTTTCTCAACAATCATGCCATTTGCGAAACTTGCAATGTCTTTTGCGAAATTCCAGTGCAATATCAGATAACGCTGGACAAGAGAGGAGTACCCAGCCTTCAAGAAACGTTCCCGTGCGACATGATATCTCCTCTGCTGATAAGCTTGCTCCGTTTCCGTCGGGCCTTTTCGAGAAGAGATCATCATCTTCAGGCATTTCCCTTCGAAGGAATGGAGAAACGAGAGAGTATAAGAATCTGCAGTGGTGGTCTCCATACCATACAGAGCCAGGCTCTGGACTCTGTCCTGGTATCTCCGCAGCTTATCCTTGAGAGGAATACAGTGCGACCTGAAATACCCTGCCTGAGAGTAAAATGCGCGACGAGCACAGTCTACGCGAAAAGAAACATCACGATGTACAGAACAGCTATATTCACTATGCAGCTGCGTGCCCAGTACGTCCATAGAAACAACTCTACGGTAACATAACTCATCAATCTGCTGCACTGCATTCCTCCCGTCACATGCATCTGAGAAGATCGGTATTTTAAGATCCATCGAACGCGGGATATTCCCGTCCTCATCCAAGACAGCAGGAGCTCCGCACACCATGTACTTCAGCGATGTGGGTTTCCATCGCATCGAGAAGTTGTAAAGTGGAAGTGTCAAGTCTCTTACCATACGAGTAAGCTCCTCACGGCTACGACTGACGAGGTACACGTTATCTGCCCAGATAAAATGATTCACCACCGACCGATGCTCCGTACCGAAATCTACCGCATACCCCATGCCCTGAACGTCCCAATTATGAATAACGTCACCCCACATGGCAGCAATAATGAGGTTAAAGCCCAAGGGCCCTTCTGGGCCTCCAGTCCTAATACAGGTGTCCCACTGGATGTTATCAATCTCCAACCCGTCATAGTAGAGGCAGCCCGTGCTGTGCGATAACGGATCCAGAAACGCGTGCTGTAAATACGCAGGGACACGTGCATGCTCAAGACCCTTATGAACGTTCTGTATCGTGCAGTTGTCAAAGGCCTGGTATATGTCCATGTCCGCAACGTACAGACACTCACGCTTCCCCCACTTGTCCCCGTGCATACACATGTTAGTAAGGCTACTCGTGATATGGGATGTGCTGTGACCCTGACGGAACCCATAGAGGCCCAGAGGATGAAATAGCTTAGACTCTTCCACATGCTGCTCCACCAGGATAACTACGCACGCCGAGAACCAGCGAGTTATGCTATTCTGTAAGCACAAGAGTCGAGCATCCGCCAAGTTCGTGATCCCCTTTAGTTTAGGCATGTATGCAATGAGAATGTCCCTCCATCGAACAGGGTACTGGACAACCAGCCTCAAAAGAGAGTCGAAGATCTGTTGGATGTGCCGAACTGTGCACCATGGGAGAAGCTTGAGCATTTCACAAGGTACGCGATCCGGTCCTGTTGCCCGTCGCGTTCGAAGACGAGCCCTCGCTGCACAACATATCGACATCGTAATACTTCGAATGATCTGGCCACCCTTGATCTCCTCCTCCGCCTTCCTCCTGATTTCCTCCATCAAGTTGCTGTTCTCCTCCCTCCTACGCTGTGATGTCACCTTCCCCTTAACATGCTCCTCCAACTTCTCCTTCAAGATATATCTATCCTCCGTCTCCCATCCATCAACCACCACATGTTTGATACGATGTCGAATCTTACGACGAGTCGGGGGTACAGCCCATTCAAGAAGATCACGCCGATACTGTCTCCTCCAAACATTGGCAGCTGCTCTGAGTCTCTTTTTCTCTGGACCATTCTGAAGGGACCGAATCCGCTCTTCGAGACGTGTGAGCTCGGGCGGGCGAGTAGGCGCTGGAGGCCGGGCAGCTGAGGCCGTGGAGTAATCCACATCCTCCTGCGTAAATGCTTTCAAAATGACAGGAGCGGTCTCTGTCACGTCCTGTGGTCGTGTCGACGCAGCTGGAGGGGAACCACATCCAGCAAACACGGCACCGCAAAACTCGAGGTCAACCCTTTCCCTCCCTATCATCTCGTCCGCATACGTCTGAGCCCGCCATCCCACCAAAGAAGGTTCCCTATGCACACGCTCGACTGTCCAATCAGTCCTGCCAGGACTGGACTGTCGTACTGTGCACATAACTAGAGCATGATCAGCAAGTCTACTACGATTATGAGTTCCTCCGCTGCGATACTTGAAATCGATCTTACACTCCTGCACCTCCCACCCCATCGGAACCATCACATAGTCTAAGACTCTCCTCATCGATCTAGTCCGAGAACGATTTCGCTCTTGTCCCCAGGGCTCCCAGGTCGGGCGACGACGGTCGAAGGTGTTGGCAGCTAACAAACCCCAAGTCTGCATAAAGGTCAGCAAGTTATCCGTCAATATCTGCCTCCTATCCTTCCTCTCCCTCTCCGCCTTCCCCTCAGATCCCGTCCTCCTCCATGATTTCGTACCTGTCCCAGTGGCAGCATAACCCTGACCTGCAACCTCAAGCTGAACAAGTG
The DNA here is from genome assembly GCA_963575745.1 of Prorocentrum cordatum. Taxonomy (NCBI): domain Eukaryota; class Dinophyceae; order Prorocentrales; family Prorocentraceae; genus Prorocentrum; species Prorocentrum cordatum. The sequence goes on from CAUYUJ010000194.1 coordinate 100,948, forward strand.
GTGGCAACTCAACATTGGCATCCGCAAGCAAACAAAAGCTGGCCTGACGATATTTCTGCTTCAAGAGACGGATCTGACCCTCCAACTCCCCCAGCATTTCCGCCGATTCAAGATCACACTGATCACGATCATGATGTGGAAAATAAGCCGAACATATGATCACCTGAGACGCCTCCGTTCCAAACACACCCAAGACAAATCTATCGCAGTCTGTGACACATTCGCGCAGGAGTTGGGCCCACCCATGGGCATACAACAAGCCTGCACGTCTATCCCTGGAAGGTTTAAAATGCCAACCGAGTCTATCTAATTCAGCTGAGTCAAAGAACTCACACTCTTGCAAACCGAAAATTGAAGAGGCTCCTATCTTCCTCAGAGATGTTAGAACCTCGGTCCCACGTGAGTTGGAAACACCCGAATTACCTACATTCCATGTTCCGATACGAAGTCCCTTGCTCCAATATCGTTTTTGTCATTGGCGTCTGTTGACCTCACTCTCTAACATCTGCTTAGTGACAGCCGCCACCGCAGGAAATGCGCTGACAACCTGCTGCCACTGCGGCTCGTGCACCTCCCAAGTATTACGAGCTGAAGTGAATGTGGCAATATTGATGGGACGCAAAGCACCCTTGGCGACGGTCCATATCAACGATCGCGGTGGTCCAATTTCTCCTCTCACTTCGATCTGGGCGTGCTGTTGCGTCATCGTTCTGAACGCTCCGCAAAACCTCGCCACAGCTTTAACGTGATCCCTTTTCCAAGGTGCGCACTCGATTTGGACACGTAAATTTGATCCTGGGAACTGAATCGCAAGGCCCTCAGTCAAGACTGCAGGTAAGGGCAGACCATTGTGCCCATCAACAGTATTCTTAATGATTGCATCCCACTTCTTTTTAATCGTCCAGAGCAGGTCCCTACTCGTATTGGGTTTGAAACTGATCTTGACACTGCCAAACATATACCTGCCCGAATTGATACGCTCAGTTGTTTCACGATCTACTGCATCCTTCTCGAGTTGATTGCATCGCTCCAAGCAATTGTCGATAAGTTTTTGGCAATCACTCCACGTTAGGAGTTGCTCCGCCCGCGCGCCATGATCTGACCAATTCGTCACCCACCCCTTCAACTCAATGTATGTCGGTCTGAAATCCTGGAAACGCGAGCTGGGAGATAAGCCAGGCGGCCCGCCGCCTCCAATACCTCCACCAGCCGTAGTACGAGAAACATCTGATCCAGCACCACTTCCATTATGTACTTGACGCAGGGCCTCTTCAAATTTATTCATCCTCTCCTCCATCTTATTAGCTCTGTCATCGTGCTTCTGCAATGTACTCTCCACGGCTTTGATATGATTGTTCGTGTTCTGAATGGTCTGTAAAATCTCCTCCTTACTATCCTCTGCTTTGAAGAAATGGTCCATGACGAACCGCTCAAACCCAGTGGTGGCAGTTTTCATCATCTCCTCACGTTGTTTTTGAATATCACCTCCATTCCTCGGTCTCTTGTTTTCTTTATTTGTGTCCACAGCAGCGTTCATATTTGCATCAACCGAAGAGGATGCACCCAACATTATTGCTTCTGAAATCTGTGATGGAATACCCCACTTGTTTAGAAATGCTTTGTCGTCTTCACGCTGTCGTTTCCCTGATGCACGCTCCAAGGATCTTAAATCAGCGGCGTCCCAAGGTTCAAATTGATCCAAGTAGTCGAAATGATCCACACGGTCCTCTCGAGGTGTCAATGGGCAGTCAAGATCTTGACTTGTATTCTGATGCCACTGAGCAACTGTTTCGTTCCAACGCCCCAATCCAATTGCTTCCAACAAAGCTTGTCTCGACTCGGGTGTGTCGTACGACGTGGTCCCAAATACTTGCACGAAGAATTACGATATGCACCTCAGGCTCTGCTGATCACTACCGCTGGCCTTGGCGGAGGTAGCCCAGGCAGGACAAAGTCAGCGGCTCCGTGACCTTGAGCCGACACGCCTTGAGCCGGGGGACTCGAAGAGCTTCCTGACAACATATAATGTGGGAAATAATTTCAGAGAACGACTAGTTTTTCAGCCCAAGCGATTATAGACCTCTCAAGATGACTCTAACAAAACAAACGAACAGTTTTCCAATCGAGCTCGAGTATGAAACCGAGTTCAGACCTCTGAATGAGACAGGCGGACGCGTCTGATGTCTGCAGATCGATTCCTGTGATTACCAGCTCTGCAGCCCCCCATACAGCCTGAGTTAAGTGCAGAAAACCGAGAGTACCTCTCAGGATGACTCGAATAATACAACAGTTTCGCGGATCTCGTTCGAGCAGCAGACCGAGTTCCGAGCTCTCGGTTCGACGAACGGACGCGCCTGATGTCTCGAAATCGATTCCTGTGACCAGCAGCACTGTAGCCCTCCCCCAGCACGATTTAAGTACAGAAAACCGAGAGCACTTCTCAAGATGACTCGAACAATACCAATAGGTTCGCGAACCTAGCTCGGGGAGCAGGCCGAGTTCAGAGCTCTTGATTCAACAGACGAACGCGCCTGATAATTCTCAATCGATTTCTGTGATTATCAGCTCTGTGGCTGCCCTACAGATCGAGTTAAGTACGAAAAACCGAGAGCGTCTGCTACAATGACTCGAATAATACGAATAGGTTTGCGACCCTAGCTCGGCTAGCAGACCGAGTTCAGACCTCTGGATTCAATAGGCGAACGCGCCTGATCATTCTGAATGCATTAGCGGTGCTGACCAGCTCTGTAGTTGTCCTGAAGCTCGAGTTATCTTGAGAAAACCGACAGCGCGTATCAAGATTACTCGAAACGGCCGTTCCCGCCTGCCTGCTTTTTGGCCTTCAAAGTTACCCGATCGAGCTGAGATCAAGATGGCGAGCGGGAATAAGATCGAATATCATGGGAAAAAATACTAGAGCTCTAACGAATGTTCAAATTTTGAGAACGAAATTTTCAACCGACCAAAAGTCACCAAAAGGTCCGTCGAGATGTTTCTTGCCAACTGGGCGCCGGCGGTAAACCGTCAACCTTTCTTATCGCCGGGGGACTCGTAGAGCTTCCTGACAATATATGATTTGGAAAAGAATTTCAGAGAACGACTAGTTTTTCAGCCCAAGCGATTATAGACCTCTCAAGATGACTCTAACAAAACAAACAAACAGTTTTCCAATCGAGCTCGAGTATGAAACCGAGTTCAGACCTCTGAATGCGACAGGCGGACGCGTCTGATGTCTGCGGATCGATTCCTGTGATTACCAGCTCTGCAGCCCCCCATACAGCCTGAGTTAAGTGCAGAAAACCGAGAGTACCTCTCAGGATGACTCGAATAATACAACAGTTTCGCGGATCTCGCTCGAGCAGCAGACCGAGTTCCGAGCTCTCGGTTCGACGAACGGACGCGCCTGATGTCTCGAAATCGATTCCTGTGACCAGCAGCACTGTAGCCCTCCCCCAGCACGATTTAAGTACAGAAAACCGAGAGCACTTCTCAAGATGACTCGAACAAGACCAATAGGTTCGCGAACCTAGCTCGGGGAACAGGCCGAGTTCAGAGCTCTTGATTCAACAGACGAACGCGCCTGATAATTCTCAATCGATTTCTGTGATTAGCAGCTCTGTGGCTGCCCTACAGATCGAGTTAAGTACGGAAAACCGAGAGCGTCTGCTACAATTACTGGCGCCGGCGGTGAACCGTCAACCTGGTCACCGCCGGGAACCTCGTAGAGCTCCTCTCACTAGTAAGAGTGCAGAGAATCGACACAGAATCAAAAAATGGAGATTTTTCGAAAATCTTGAAATTCGATTTTTTTCGATGTTCATATTCGCTCAGTTCCCGGAAGTCAACTCATGCAAAAATCCATCGAGAGAGCTGAGCTGCTGTCAGAGAGGAGTTCATATGCCAATGCTCGGCGTAAAAATCTGCTTTTTCAAAATAAATGGTCAAATATCTTTCAAATTTTCGCAAAACCACCCAAACTGGGCGCCGGCGGTAAACCGTCAACCTTTCTTACCGCCGGGGGACTCGTAGAGCTTCCTGACAATATATAATGTGGAAAAGAATTTCAGAGAACGACTAGTTTTTCAGCCCAAGCGATTATAGACCTCTGATAACTCTAACAAAACAAACGAACAGTTTTCCAATCGAGCTCGAGTATGAAACCGAGTTCAGACCTCTGAATGCGACAGGCGGACGCGTCTGATGTCTGCGGATCGATTCCTGTGATTACCAGCTCTGCAGCCCCCCATACAGCCTGAGTTAAGTGCAGAAAACCGAGAGTACTCTCAGGATGACTCGAATAATACAACAGTTTCGCGGATCTCGTTCGAGCAGCAGACCGAGTTCCGAGCTCTCGGTTCGACGAACGGACGCGCCTGATGTCTCGAAATCGATTCCTGTGACCAGCAGCACTGTAGCCCTCCCCCAGCACGATTTAAGTACAGAAAACCGAGAGCACTTCTCAAGATGACTCGAACAATACGAATAGGTTCGCGAACCTAGCTCGGGAGCAGGCCGAGTTCAGAGCTCTTGATTCAACAGACGAACGCGCCTGATAATTCTGAATCGATTTCTGTGATTATCAGCTCTGTGGCTGCCCTACAGATCGAGTTAAGTACGAAAAACCGAGAGCGTCTGCTACAATGACTCGAATAATACGAATAGGTTTGCGACCCTAGCTCGGCTAGCAGACCGAGTTCAGACCTCTGGATTCAACAGGCGAACGCGCCTGATAATTCTGAATGCATTAGCTGTGCTGACCAGCTCTGTAGTTGTCCTCAAGCTCGAGTTATCTTGAGAAAACCGACAGCGCGTATCAAGATGACTCGAAACGGCCGTTCCCGCCTGCCTGCTTTTTCGCCTTCAAAGTTACCCGATCGAGCTGAGATCAAGATGGCGATCGGAAATAACATCGAATATCATGGGAAAAAATACTAGAGCTCTAACGAATGGTCAAATTTCGAGAACAAATTTTTCAACCGACCAAAAGTCAGCAAAAGTTCCGCCGAGATTTTTCTTGCCAACTAGCTCTCCAGCGCGCCGGAATTACTCTTAAGCTTCCAGCAATAACTTGCTAAGGGAAGCTCTACGAGTTAAGTTGTCACATTGTCCGCCTCGGCCGGCTGGGCCAACAGCTCCACCCCGCGCCGGAATTCCTCTAGCTCATCGATGCCGAAGAGCTCTACGAGATATTACTCTCAAGCTTCCAGCAACTAGCTTGGGGAAGCTCTACGAGTCACCTTTTGGCTCTCAGAGAGCTCTCCGGGAACTGGGCGCCGGCGGTAAACCGTGACCCTTGTTACCGCCGGGGGACTCGTGAGCTTCCTGACAACATATAATGTCGAAAAAAATTGCAGAGAACGAATAGTTTTTCAGTCCAACTCGAGTATCAGACCGAGTTCAGACATCTGAATGCGACAGACGGACGCGTCTGATGTCTCCGAATCGATTCATGTGATTACCTGCCCTGCAGCCTCCCTACAGCCCGAGTTAAGTGCAGAACGCCGACAGTAGCTCTCAAGATGACTGGAAGAATACGAACAGTTTCGTGATTCTGGATCGCGCAGCAGACCGAGTTCAGAGCTCTGGAGTCGACAGACAAACGCGACTGATGATTCTGAATCGTTTTCTGTAACTATCAGACCTGTAGCTGTCCTGTAGCTCGAGTTAAGTACAGGAAACGGAGAGCGCCTATCAAGATGATTTGAATAATACGAATAGGTTTGCGGACTTGCCTCGGCTAGCAGACCGAGTTCAGACCTCTCGTTCGAACAGCCGAACGCGCCTGATCATTCTCAGTGCGATAGGTGTGCTTACCAGCACTGTAGCTGCCCTACAGCTCGAGTTATGTAGAAAATACCGACAACGCGTATCAAGTTGACTCGAAGAATACAAATAGGTTGGCGGACCTAGCTCGGCTAGCAGACCGAGTTCAGACCTATGGATTCAACAGGCGAACGCGCCTGATAATTCTGAGTGCGATAGGTGTGCTTACCAGCTATAGCTGCCCTACAGCTCGAGTTAAGTACAATATACCGACAACGCGTATCAAGATGACTCGAAACGGCCGTTCCCGCCTGCCTGCTTTTTGGCCTTGAAAATTACCCGATCCAGCTGAGAAACAGATGGCGAGCGGAAACAAGATCGAATATCACGGGAAAAAATACTAGAGCTCGAACGAATGGTCAAATTTCGAGAACAAAATTTTCAACCGACCAAAAGTCAGCAAAAGTTCCGTCGAGATTTTTCTTGCCAACTAGCTCTCCAGCGCTTCGGAATTACTCGAAAGCTTCCAGCAATAACTTGCTAAGGGAAGCTCTACGAGTTACTAGCTCCACCCCGCGCCGGAACTGGGCGCCGGCGGTAAACCGTCAACCTTTGTTACCGCCGGGGGACTCGTAGAGCTTCCTGACAACACATAATGTCAAAAAAAATTGCAGAGAACGAATAATTTTTCAGCCCAACTCAAGTATCAGACCGAGTTCGGACCTCTGAATGCGACAGACAGACGCGTTTCATGTCTCCGAATCGATTCATGTGATTAACCGCCCTGCAGCCCCCCTGCAGCCCGAGTTAGGTGCAGAACGGCGACAGTAGCTGTCAAGATGACTGGAAGAATACGAACAGTTTCGTGAGTCTGGATCGCGCAGCAGACCGAGTTCAGAGCTCTGGATTCAACAGGCGAACGCGCCTGATTATTCTGAGTGTGATAGGTGTGCTCACCAGCACTGTAGCTGGCCTGCAGCTCGAGTTAAGTAGAAAATACCGACAACGCGTATCAAGTTGACTCGAATAATACGAATAGGTTTGCGGACCTAGCTCGGCTTGCAGACCGAGTTCAGACCTATGGATTCAACAGGCGAGCGCGCCAGATGATTCTGCATGCGATGGGTGTGCCCACCAGCACTGTAGCTGCCCTACAGCTCGAGTTAAGTTGAAAATACCGACAACGCGTTCAAGTTGACTCGAATAATACGAATAGGTTTGCGGACCTAGCTCGGCTAGCAGACCGAGTTCAGGCCTCTGGGTTCAACAGGCGAACGCGCCTGATCATTCTGCATGCATTAGCTGTGCTTACCAGCTCTGTAGCTGCCCTAGAGCTCGAGTTATGTTCGAAAAACCGACAGCGCGTATCAAGATGACTCGAAACGGCCGTTCCCGCCACCGTGCTTTTTGGCCTTCAAAGTTACCCGATCGAGCTGAGATCAAGATGGCGAGCGGGAATAAGATCGAATATCACGGGAAAAAATACTAGAGCTCTAACGAATGATCAAATTTCGAGAACATAATTTTCAACCGAGCAAAAGTTGTCAAAAGTTCCGTCGAGATTTTTCGAGCCAACTAGCTGTGGGGCGCGCCGGAATTACTCTTAGCTTCCAGCTATAACTAGCTAAGGGAAGCTCTACGAGTTATTACTCTTAAGCTTCCAGCAACTAGCCACGGGAAGCTCTACAAGTTACTTGCTGAGAGAAGCTCTAGGAGTTACTCGCCCGAGCCGGCAGCGGGTCCAGGACAGCTTCCCGCTAGAGCCCACGCGTGCTGCTCGCGTGCAGGCACGCGAGGGGGCGTTCCTGGCAGCGCTTCGGAGGCGCTGCAGGGGAGCCCCCCAGAGCCGCAGAAGCGCTTCCCGAGAGCGTTCGACGGCTCGCCAAGAAAGCTTTCCGGCTTGTCTCCCCTTTGCTCTCCGGGTTTGGGACGCTGCCATTCTTGCCAACTAGCTCTCCAGCGCCCCTGGAACTTGGTGGCGTCCACTTGGTCGCGTCCAAAAGACGGAGAGAAGGAGAGCGAAAGCAACACACAACGGAAAGCTGTCCTCGCGTGCCCTCGGACGCTCTCGTGGAGCCCTTTTGGGGCTCTGGGGGCCCCCCTGCAACGCTTCTGAAGCGCTGCCAGGAACGCTTCCACACGTGCCTGCACGCGCGCAGGCACGCGTGCAGGCATGCGTGGGCGCGTGCCCGAAGCGCTCCCGGACAGGCTGCGAGGTTTTACAAGCCGCTGCGAGGATCCTGAACCGGCGGAGATGGGCTGCTGGCAGGCATCACCACTGTCCAGCGTCTAATCTGACACCCTCTAGCTCTCAGAGAGCTCTCCGGGAAAAACCCGGAGAGACGGAGAGCGAAAGCAACGCACACCGGAAAGCTGTCCTAGCGAGCCCTCGGACGCTCTCGTGCAGCCCTTCTGGGGCTCTGGGGCTCCCCTGCAGCGCTTCTGAAGCGCTGCCAGGAACGCTTCCTCGCGCGCCTGCCCGCGTGCAGCCACGCGTGGACGCGTGCCCGAAGCGCTCCTGGACGGGCTGCGAGGTTTTACAAGCCGCTGCGAGGATCCTGGACCGGCGGTGATGGGCTGCTGGCAGGAACCACCACTGTCTGGCTTCTAATCTAAAACGCTCTAGCTCTCAGAGAGCTCTCCGGGAATTACCCTTAAGCTTCCAGCAACTAGCTAAGGGAAGCTCTACGAGTTATGCCAGAGAGCTCTACAAGGTATTACTCTTAAGCTTCCCGCAACTGGCTAAGGGAAGCTTTGCGAGTTACTAGCTTTATCCCGCGCCGGAATTTCTCTAGCTTATCGATGCCGAAGAGCGCTACAAGGTAAGAGACCCTCGGGGGCGGAAAATCTTTCCTGGAGAGCTCTGGGGGGGCCCCCTGAAGCGCTTCTGAAGCGCTGCCAGGAACGCCTCCGCACGTGATTGCACGCGCGCAGCCATGCGTGAAAGCTTGCCGGAAGCGCCCCGAACCCGTTGCCGGGACGGGCGAGTAACTCGTAGAGCTTTCCTTAGCTAGTGACTCGTAGAGCTTCCCTGAGAGCGCAGCGGCGAAGCCTAAGAGTAATTCGAAAACGCTGGCAGGCTAGTTGGCTCGAAAAATCTCGACTGAACTTTTCACAACTTTGGCTCGGTTGAAAATTATGTTCTCGAAATTCAACAATTCGTTTGAGCTTTAGTATTTTTTCCCGTGCTATTCGATCTTATTCCCGCTCGCCATCTTGATCTCAGCTCGATCGGGTGAATATTACTATCGAAAAGCACTGTGGCGGGATCGGCCGTTTTGAGTCATATTGATACGTGTCGTCGGTATTTTGTACTTAACTCGAGCTCTAGGACAGCCACAGAGCTGGTAAGCACAGCTAATCGATGTAGAATGATTAGGCGCGTTCGTCTGTTCAATCCAGAGGTCTGAAGTCGGTCTGTTAGCCGAGCTAGGCCCGCAAACCTATTCGTAATATTCCAGTCATCTTGACAGACGCTCTCGGTTTTTCTGTACTTAACTCGAGCTGTAGGACAGCTACAGAGCTGATATTTACAGAAACCGATTCAGAATCATCAGTTGCATTTGTCTGTCGAATCCAGAGCTCTGAACTCGGTCTGCTGCCCGATCCAGAATCGCGAAACTATTCGTATTGGTCGAGACATCTTGAGAAATGCTCTCGGTTTTCTTCACTCAACTCGCGCTGAGGGGGGCTACAGTGCTGGTGGTCACAGAGACCTTCGGTTTTCTGTACTCAACTCGAGCTGTAAGACAGCTACAGAGCTGCGATTTACATAAACTGATTCAGAATCGTCAGTTGCGTTTGTCTGTCGACTCCAGAGCTCTCAACTCGGTCTTCTGCTCGATCTAGAATCTCGAAAGTATTCGATTAAGCACAGAAAATACCGAGAGCGTTTGTCAGAATAATACGAATAGATTTGCGGACCTAGCTCGGCTAGCAGACCGAGTTCAGACCTCTGGAGTCAAGAGGCGAACGCGCCTGATAATTCTGAATGCGATGAATGTACTTATCAGCTCTGAACATAACTCGAGCTTTAGGGCAGCTACAGAGCTCGTAAGCACAGCTAATAGATGTAGAATGATTAGGCGCGTTCGCCTGTTGAACCCAGAGGTCTGAACTCGGTCTGGGAGCCGAGATAGGTCCGCAAACCTATTCGTATTAGTCGAGTCAATGTAGCAGACGCTCTCGGTTTTCTGCACTTTTCTCGAGCTGTAGGGCAGCTACAGAGCTCATAGTCACAGAAATCGATTGGGAATCTTTAGGCGCGTTCGTCTCTTGATTATTCGAGTCATGCTGTCGGTTTTCTGCACCTAACTCGGGCTGTAGAGGGGCTGCAAGGTCAGTCGGGTGCTCGAACTGGGTTGCGAAACTGTTTGTTTTTTGTTAGCGTTATCTTGAGAGATCTGAAATCGCTTGGGCTTAAAAAATAATCGTTCTTCGGAGTTTTTCCCCACAGTATATATTGTCAGGAAGCTCTACGAGTCCCCTGGCGGTAAGAAAGGTTGACGGTTTACCGCCGGCGCCCAGTGGTAACTTCGCGTCGGTGTTTTTCACTTTGTGCAAAATTTTGAAGTTCGTTTTTAGAAGTGAGATTTTTATTCCCTGTAGTTTGCTATGGCGACCTGCTGGTAAATTTCCCATGACTCTAGGTCCAGTATTATTATGGAAACACTTGGAGGAACCCACTGTATGAAAACCGAAAAATCGTGATTTCTCGAATTTTTCGGCTCTCGCTCGAAGACATCAGGCGCGTCCGCCTGTCGAATGCAGAGCCAAGAACTCGGTTTCCTGCCCGAATTAGGTCTGCGAAACTATTGTATTGTTCGAGTCATCCTGAGAGGTGCTGTCGGTTTTCTGCAGTTAGCTCATACTGTAGAAGTGCTGCAGGGCTGGTAATGACAGGAGTCGATTCGCAGACATCAGACGCGTCTGCCTCTCGCATTCAGATAAAATGTTCACTATGAGTCGGAATTTGGTAGCTGCTGTCCGTTTTCTCAACTTAAGTCGAGCTAGGAAGCTCTACGAGTCTCACGGCGGTAACCAAGGTTGACGGTTCACCGCCGCGCCCAGTTGCTGGAAGCTTAAGAGTCATTCCGGCGCGCTGGAGAGCTAGTTGGCAAGAAAAATCTCGACGGACCTTTTGCTGACTTTTGGTCGGTTGAAAATTTTGTTCTCGAAATTCAACCATTCGTTAGAGCTCTAATATTTTTTCTGACCATATTCGATCTTATTCCCGCTCGCCATCTTAATCTCAGCTCGGTCGGGTAAATATTCTCTGCTGGTAAAATTTTCAGGGCTCTAGGGGCAATATTACTGTCAAAAGACTTGCAGGAACCGACTTTGCCTGCAGTGCAGTTTGGCAGGTGACGGTGGTTGGCTTTACTTAACTCGAGCTGTCAGCAATCTACAGACCTCTCTTGCACATCAGTCGATGCAGAATGATCTGACGCGTCACTGGCGCCGGCGGTGAACCGTCAACCTGGTCACCGCCGGGAACCTCGTAGAGCTCCTTGAATCCGTGAGAAAGCTCAGCATCAAAGCGGGAGCTTCTGGGAGCTTTTCTACAAAAACTTCAAGTTGAGATTTTTTCGGAGTCAACATGAAGTCGGTTCCTTCAAGTGAACTGGTACTGAAAATGACTCTAGATGGCCGAGCTGATCAGGGAACGAAGTTTATATCTCAATGCTCGGAGTAAAAATCTGCTTTTTCAAAATGAATTGTCAAATATCTTTCAAAAAATTGCAAAACCACCCAAAAGTTGTCACATTGTCCGCCTCGGCCGGCTGGACCAAAGTTCTCACTCCCAGCGAAGCTATTCATATGAAGTCTCGCGCTCTCAGTGAGAGCGCGAGACCATTCTGCGTCGACAAAAATGCACCAGAACTCTCTAGGTCACCCATAGATCGATATAAATTAGAAAAAAATCATCCGACACAAAAAATATAAAATTGTACAAATCGATATTTTTCATTAATTTTGAAAATTCTAATCAATTTGGGCACTCTCGAGGCTCCCATTCGATGTCTCGCATGTCGCTGCTTCGATTGGAATGTACCTGGCATGCATAGCATGCACTCAGCTCGAATTATCATCGGAACACCGTTCGCAACACGCATACATAGAGACAGTATTTCGATCATAACTCCTGACTCAGCCATTTCTAGGAACTCTCGAGCTTCCAGTGTGACGCGCCAGATCATTCTGCATCGACTGATCTGCGTGAGAGGCCTGTAGCTTGCTGACAGCTCGAGTTAAGTAAAGCCAACCACCGTCACCTGCCAAACTGGCGCCGGCGGTGAACCGTCAACCTAGTCACCGCCGGGAACCTCGTAGAGCTCCTCTCACTGGTAAGAGTGCAGAGAATCGACACAGAATCGAAAACTTGAGATTTTTCGACACACGTAGAGACGGTGTTCCGCCCATATCTCCTGAGGCAACTATTTTTGAAGACCCTCGCGCTTCCACTGGAATGCGTCAGATCATTCAGGATCGCCTCGTGTGCGAGAGACATCCATAGCCTGCCTACAGCTCAAGTTAAGTTGACGAAACCACCGTCATCTGCAAAAGTGGTGGTACATGGTTTGTTCCTGGAAATTTTCCGATAGTAATACCTGGGCTACAGACTCCTTCTGCTCTCAGAATTCAATTTATATTGTTATTCACCGCTCAAAAATCTTTTTTTCTTAAAATGAATTTCAAAACTCTGCAAAAAGTTCAGAAAACCGACTCAAAGTTATCACATTGTCTCTTTTCGTCGGGTCGGCTAACTAGCTCCACCCTGTGCCCGAATTCCTCTTAGCTCATCTTTGCCGAAGAGCTCTACGAGGTACTGCACTGCAGGCAAAGTCGGTTCCTGCAAGTCTTTCGACAGTAATATTGCCCCTAGAGCCCTGAAAATTTTACCAGCAGGTGCGCCATAGCTTACTGTATGTGAGAAAAATCCGTTTTCTGAAAACGAATTGTTAAATCTTGCACAAAGTTTCAAAAACCGACCTGGTCGGGTCGGCCAACTAGCTCCACCCTGCGCTGAGAGGTCTGTAGCTTGCTGACAGCTCGAGTTAAGTAAAGCCAACCACCGTCACCTGCCAAACTGCACTGCAGGCAAAGTCGGTTCCTGCAAGTCTTTCGACAGTAATATTGCCCCTAGAGCCCTGAAAATTTTACCAGCAGGTGCGCCATAGCTTACTGTATGTGAGAAAAATCCGTTTTCTGAAAACGAATTGTCAAATCTTGCACAAAGTTTCAAAAACCGACCCCAGGTTAACACATTGTCTCTTTTGGTCGGGTCGGCCAACTGGCGCCGGCGGTGAACCGTCAACCTGGTCACCGCCGGGAACCTCGTAGAGCTCCTCGAATCCGTGAGAAAGCTCAGCATCAAAGCGGGAGCTTCTGGGAGCTTTTCTACAAAAACTTCAAGCTGAGATTTTTTCGGAGTCAACATGAAGTCGGTTGCTCCAAGTGAACTGGTACTGAAAATCACTCTAGAGAGCTGAGCTGCTCAGGGAACGAAGTTTATATCTCAATGCTCGGAGTAAAAATCTGCTTTCTCAAAATGAATTGTCAAATATCTTTCAAAAAATTACAAAACCACCCAAAAGTTGCCACATTGTCCTTTCTGGCCGGGTCGACCAACTGGCGCCGGCGGTGAACCGTCAACCTAGTCACCGCCGGGAACCTCGTAGAGCTCCTCTCACTGGTAAGAGTGCAGAGAATCGACACAGAATCGAAAACTTGAGACCAACTAGCTCCACCCCGCGCCGGAATTCCTCTAGCTCATCGATGCCGAAGAGCTCTACGAGGTACTAGCTCCACCCTGCGCCCGAATTCCTCTTAGCTCATCTCGTCGAAGAGCTCTACGAGGTAGAATTCCTCTAGCTCATCGATGCCGAAGATCTCTACGTGGTATTACTCTTAAGCTTCCAGCAACTAGCTAAGGGAAGCTCTACAAGTTAGTCGTAAGCTTCTAGCAATAACTTGCTAAGGTAAACTCTGCAAGTTACTAGCTTTCCAGCGCCCCGGAACTGGGCGCCGGCGGTAAACCGTCAACCTTTGTTACCGCCGGGGGACTCGTAGAGCTTCCTGACAACACATAATGTCAAAAAAAATTGCAGAGAACGAATAATTTTTCAGCCCAACTCAAGTATCAGACCGAGTTCGGACCTCTGAATGCGACAGACAGACGCGTTTCATGTCTCCGAATCGATTCATGTGATTAACCGCCCTGCAGCCCCCCTGCAGCCCGAGTTAGGTGCAGAACGGCGACAGTAGCTGTCAAGATGACTGGAAGAATACGAACAGTTTCGTGAGTCTGGATCGCGCAGCAGACCGAGTTCAGAGCTCTGGATTCAACAGGCGAACGCGCCTGATTATTCTGAGTGTGATAGGTGTGCTCCAGCACTGTAGCTGGCCTGCAGCTCGAGTTAAGTAGAAAATACCGACAACGCGTATCAAGTTGACTCGAATAATACGAATAGGTTTGCGGACCTAGCTCGGCTTGCAGACCGAGTTCAGACCTATGGATTCAACAGGCGAGCGCGCCAGATGATTCTGCATGCGATGGGTGTGCCCACCAGCACTGTAGCTGCCCTACAGCTCGAGTTAAGTTGAAAATACCGACAACGTGTTCAAGTTGACTCGAATAATACGAATAGGTTTGCGGACCTAGCTCGGCTAGCAGACCGAGTTCAGACCTCTGGGTTCAACAGGTGAATGCGCCTGATCATTCTGCATGCATTAGCTGTGCTTACCAGCTCTGTAGCTGCCCTAGAGCTCGAGTTATGTTCGAAAAACCGACAGCGCGTATCAAGATAACTCGAAACGGCCGTTCCCGCCACCGTGCTTTTTGGCCTTCAAAGTTACCCGATCGAGCTGAGATCAAGATGGCGAGCGGGAATAAGATCGAATATCACGGGAAAAAAATACTAGAGCTCTAACGAATGGTCAAATTTCGAGAACGAAATTTTCAACCGAGCAAAAGTTGTCAAAAGTTCAGTTCTTTTTTTTCGAGCCAACTAGCTGTGGGGCGCGCCGGAATTACTCTTAGCTTCCAGCTATAACTAGCTAAGGGAAGCTCTACGAGTTATTACTCTTAAGCTTCCAGCAACTAGCCACGGGAAGCTCTACAAGTTACTTGCTGAGAGAAGCTCTAGGAGTTACTCGCCCGAGCCGGCAGCGGGTCCAGGACAGCTTCCCGCTAGAGCCCACGCGTGCTGCTCGCGCGCAGGCACGCGAGGGGGCGTTCCTGGCAGCGCTTCGGAGGCGCTGCAGGGGAGCCCCCCAGAGCCGCAGAAGCGCTTCCCGAGAGCGTTCGACGGCTCGCCAAGAAAGCTTTCCGGCTTGTCTCCCCTTTGCTCTCCGGGTTTGGGACGCTGCCATTCTTGCCAACTAGCTCTCCAGCGCCCCTGGAACTTGGTGGCGTCCACTTGGTCGCGTCCAAAAGACGGAGAGAAGGAGAGCGAAAGCAACACACAACGGAAAGCTGTCCTCGCGTGCCCTCGGACGCTCTCGTGGAGCCCTTTTGGGGCTCTGGGGGCCCCCCTGCAACGCTTCTGAAGCGCTGCCAGGAACGCTTCCACACGTGCCTGCACGCGCGCAGGCACGCGTGCAGGCATGCGTGGGCGCGTGCCCGAAGCGCTCCCGGACAGGCTGCGAGGTTTTACAAGCCGCTGCGAGGATCCTGAACCGGCGGAGATGGGCTGCTGGCAGGCATCACCACTGTCCAGCGTCTAATCTGACACCCTCTAGCTCTCAGAGAGCTCTCCGGGAAAAACCCGGAGAGACGGAGAGCGAAAGCAACGCACACCGGAAAGCTGTCCTAGCGAGCCCTCGGACGCTCTCGTGCAGCCCTTCTGGGGCTCTGGGGCTCCCCTGCAGCGCTTCTGAAGCGCTGCCAGGAACGCTTCCTCGCGCGCCTGCCCGCGTGCAGCCACGCGTGGACGCGTGCCCGAAGCGCTCCTGGACGGGCTGCGAGGTTTTACAAGCCGCTGCGAGGATCCTGGACCGGCGGTGATGGGCTGCTGGCAGGAACCACCACTGTCTGGCTTCTAATCTAAAACGCTCTAGCTCTCAGAGAGCTCTCCGGGAATTACCCTTAAGCTTCCAGCAACTAGCTAAGGGAAGCTCTACGAGTTATGCCAGAGAGCTCTACAAGGTATTACTCTTAAGCTTCCCGCAACTGGCTAAGGGAAGCTTTGCGAGTTACTAGCTTTATCCCGCGCCGGAATTTCTCTAGCTTATCGATGCCGAAGAGCGCTACAAGGTAAGAGACCCTCGGG
>CAUYUJ010000195.1:0-17500 GCA_963575745.1 Prorocentrum cordatum
CCTCCTCCTCTCTCCTCCTCCCCCTCCCCCTCCCCCTCCCCCTCCCCCTTCCCGGCAGGAGGTGCCCGCCACGGCTCCCGCGAGAAGCGGGCTCCCCCCGCCGACCGGCCCGAGGAAGCCGCAGGCCGGCAGCCCACCGCGGGCCGCGCAGGGAACCACGGAGCGCCACGCCCGCGCACCGCTGCGGCCTGGCTGCGCAGCTGCCCCAAGCGCTGCGGCGGCAGCGTGCGTAACTACACAAATGAGTGCATGCTTATACGGTTAACCTGTTTGGCATGCAGGCGGACTGGCAGGAAGGTCATACGGACAATTTAGCGATAACTCCTTGTTGCCTTCTCCGGCATCGCCGTTCTAATAATGCTATTCGGTATCCTTCCTCAAGTGTTTTTTGTTCCTCATTCTCGCCCTACCCTGCGAATTCTCCCCCATACTCCTCACTTTTTGCGGAGGCTCCTCCTTGGAGAATCTCTGGGGGTCTCACGGAAGTTTTTTCAGGTTTGCGTAAAGCCTTCTGGAGGCCTGCTGGGCGTCTTCTGGAGGCCTCTGGTGGTTTCCTCGGGCCACCGTGCCTCCGACCGCGGTCTCCCTGAACGGAACGAACGGGCCACGATTTGGAATACTTCGGAGGGTGTCTTGGGGCCATCTTGGGCCGTCATGGGGCTTTCTTAGGACTCTTGGAACCCTGTTGTGCCGTCTTGGGGATCTCCTGGACTGTCTGGAAGCCCTTTCGGATGGTTTTGTTGTGATGTTCGAGCCTCCCGGGCGGTCTCGGACACCAAGAAAACTGAAAAACGGGGCATTCCCCGAATCATACAACAAACTTTGGAAAATCAATGTTTTCTGCGTTTGGGAAGCCTCTTGGGTGTCTTCTTTGGGTCGTCTTCAAACGTCTGGTGGATGTCTGGGGCCTCTTGGGGCCCTCGGGGGGGGCATTCGGCCGCCCTCCTGACCGATTTGGGCCCGCTGTCTAGGCCCAGCAAGGGCTTCCACGAGCACTGAAACACCTGGGGGGGCCTCCTGCATGGGAGTCCAAGGGTTCCCTGGGGCCACGGATCCGGGGGGTCCAGACGGCCCCGCCGGGGGCCCCGGATTCGGGTGGTCCGATTTCGGGGGGGGGTCCTTGGTAGTAAAAATAAGTATGTGGGAAGAGAGAGAGAGAGAGAGAGAGAGAGAGAGAGAGAGAGAGAGAGAGAGAGAGAGAGAGAGAGAGAGATGTGTGTATGTATATATATATATATATACAAGACTGCATTGGCGCTGCGCGCCATGCACTTTGGTCCTTTGGAGTTCGCGCGCTAGCGGAGTGCGAGCGTGCGTGCATGCGCACACACATGCGTCGATGAATGCATAGTACATATGTACACATGTAGATACGTTTGTATGGATATGTACATGTATATGCAACTTGTCAGTGTAACTATGTGTGCGCATACGCATGCGTATATCAGCCGGCAGTGGCCTGACCAGTTGCCCATATCATCGCGCCACTAAAAGGCGCGAGGGTCTCAGGCAAACGTGGTCAGACTACCATGGGACAGTGCGTCGCCGAGGTCAGCGTTGCGAGGACGTCCCGGGTGAAAATGGCCTGAACACCTCCGCTCAGGGGAGGGCATATCCGAAGTCAGCCGCGCGAGGAAGTTTCAAGCGAGGAGTGGTCTGAACACCTCTGCTCAGGGCATCCTTGAACTTAGAGTTGCGAGAAGTCGCACGCGAAAGTGGCCGAACCACCACGGTGCAAGACACCTCCGAAGTGAGACTTGCGAAAGTGTCTCAGGCGACAGTGGCTGGAACACATCAACTGAGTGTCTCGGGCCCCAGAGCTGCGATGATGTCTCAAGCGAAAACGGCGGGACCGATGCGAAGCAAGGCGCTTCTGAGGTCGGAGCCTCTCCCCCCTCTCCGTTTCTTTTTTTGCCCATTCTCCCCATCCCTGGGAGGCATCGTTCAGTGTGATAAAATCAGGGATGCAGCCGAAGTGGCTGTGGAAGGAATCATCAAAACGCCGGTGGGAGAGCGAGGGAGACTGGTTTTCGTACAAACTTGGCAAGCGGGAAGAGGAAATTGAAGAGGATGAGGAGAAGGAGGAGGAGGAGGAAGAGGAGGGGGACGCTGCAAGTGTTCGCGCGGCCGTGAGCCCCCAGAGAATGTTTCCCCAGGAGGCGCGCTGAAACCGAAGGTTCCCGACGGCCTGGTCTCCGACATGTCACAAAAACCCTGGTTCCCAACAGCGCGTCCGGATGAGATGGCGCCGTGGCCCCGACGGTTTGTGTTGAGTGCTGCGAGAAGCTCAGTCGAGGCGGGAGGAGGAACATGAAGAGGACGAGGAGAAGGAGAAGGAGGACGAGGAGGAGGATGAAGAGGAGGAAGAGGATGAGGAGGACATATTAGGTGGATATCTGGGGTGCAGCCGAGGTGTCGCGGAAAAAATCCGCAGCCGAGACTTGGGAGAGTGAGGAAAGCTGCTTCTGCTAGACGTTTGGCGGGGCGGAACGTGAAACATCACGGGGAATTAGGAGAAGGAGGAGGAGGAGGTAGAGGAGGAAGAGAATGAGGAAGAGGAGAAGAAGCTCTTGGGTCCTTCGGTGGTTTGAACCAAAAATGGCCACGCTGCGCCATTTGATACGACAACGACGACGACGAAGAAGGCGACGACAAAGAGAAGGGATAATGAGAGGGGGAGACCGCTGTGTTGGGATCTCGTGGTGCGCCTCTCGGGGCCCTCTGTGAGGCAGTTTTGAAGCCTCTTGGGGGTGTTCTGGGGTTCTGGGGATCTTTTTGGGGCCTCTTGGGGGCCTCTTGGGGGCTCCTTGAGGCCTCTTGGGAGCCTCTTGGGGCCTCATGGGGCTCTCTCCGGGCCTCTTGGGGCCCTCTCGCGGCGGAAAATGTAGTTTTTGAATTTTTGGGCGCCCTCTTGGGTCTCTCCTGGGGCCGTCTTGGTGCTCTCTTGGGCCGTCTTGGGCGCCTCTTGGGCGGTCTCGGAGCCCTCCTGGACCGTGTTGGGGCCTTCTTGGGGGCCTCTTGGGCAGTACTGGGGCGATCTAGGGAGCCTCTTTGGCCATGGTGGAGCGTCGGGAAGCGGGAAAAGCGAAAAGGCCAAAAACATCGAAAAACACATAGGATAATCAACAATTGTAGCCTCTCGGGGCTCTCTTGGGAGGCCTCTTGGGGGTCTCTGGGGGCGTCTTGGACGCGTCTTGGGCAGTCTTGGGCCCAGATTGGGCGTCTTGGGCCGATCTTTGGGTGTCTCGGGGCCCTCTTTGGCCGTCGTGTTTTTTTTTTTTCGCGTCGCACTCGCAGGACAGACACGGAGCACTCTGCAGGAGCGCCCCAAAGGCTCGGGGAGGCCGAAATTCGTTTGCGTGGGGGGGGGGGGGGGGGGGGCACCGTGTGCCGTTTTTCCGGGGTCCCCGGCCCTGTAAAAATATATAAATAGGAATATGTAGATCATGTGTGCGTCCCAACATCAGGACCCGAGAAACACACCTTAGCTGAAGGCATGAGCAGAAAGGCTTGAGCCAGGTCATACAAGCTCGGGGATACCTGGAGAGAACAAGAGAAATGGGCAAGGAGGACAAGGGGGAGGAAGAGAAGGAGAAAGAGAAATGTGACGCCCCATGCCTGATTGTAATGCGACTTGTTGCAGTGGCCGGCTATCTCGGACAAGATGCTCACAATCCCGTGGGCGATCTCGCCATCCTGACTCCTCCTCCTCCTTTTTTTCCCAACCATCCTGTGGTGTTGGGTCCTCGTTTTGAAGAGACGTCGCCCCGCGATCCTCTCCTCCTCCTCTCCTCTTCTTCCTCCTCTTCCCCCTTCCTCTCTCCTCCCGTCATCATCATCATCATCATCATCATCATCATCATCATCATCATCATCATCATCATCATCATCATCATCATCACCATCATCATCATCATCATCATCATCATCATCATCATCATTCATCATACTAATAATCATCATCATCATCATCATCATCATCATCATCATCACCATCAGCGTCATCATCATCATCATCATCATCAGCATAATCATCATCACCACCCTCCTCATCATCACCATCGTCATCACCATCATCGTCATCCTCATCACGACCGTCATCATCACCAGCATCATCACCCATGTCGGCACACCCCTCACACGTTTCGTGGCCCCATAAGGCGCTCCACCGAAGGCCCCAGTGCCACCGCCCGCATGCGTCCCCCACGCCCAGTTCGGCACACCCCTCACACGTTTCGTGGCCTCATAGGGAGCTCCACCGAAGGCCCCAGTGCCACCCCCCGCATGCGTCCCCCACACACATGTCGGCACACTCCTCACACATGTCGTGGCCTCATAGGGAGCTCCACCGAAGGCCCCAGTGCCACCGCCCGCATGCGTCCCCCACACCCGTTTCGGCACACCCCTCACACGCTTCGTGGCCCCATATGGAGCTCCACCGAAGGCCCCAATGCCACCGCCCGCATGCGTCCCCCACACCCAGTTCGGAACACCCCTCACACGTTTCGTGGCCTCATAAGGAGCTCCACCGAAGGCTCCAGTGCCACCGCCCGCATGCGTCCCCCACACACGGCACACCTCTCACACGCCTCGTGGCCTCATAGGGAGCTCCACCGAAGGCCCCAATGCCACCGCCCGCATGCCCACACACACACACACACACACACACACACACACACACACACACATTCATGAGGAGCTCCACCGAAGGCCCCAGTGCCACCGCCCGCATGCGTCCCCCACGCCAAGTTTCGGCACACCCCTCACACGTATCGTGGCCCCATAAGGAGCTCCACCGAAGGCCCCAGTGCCACCCCCCGCATGCGTCCCCCACACCCGTTTCGGCACACCCCTCATACGTTTCCTGGCCTCACAGGCAGCTCCACCGAAGGCCCCAGTGCCACCGCGCGCATGCGTCCCCCACACCAGTGTCGGCACACCCCTCACACGTTTCGTGGCCCCGTAGGGAACTCCACCGAAGGCCCCAACGCCACCGCCCGCATGCGTCCCCCACACCCGTTTCGGCACACCCCTCACACGTGTCGTGGCCCCATAAGGAGTTCCACCGAAGGCCCCAGTGCCACCGCCCGCATGTTCCCCCACACGCTTTTCGGCACACCCCTCACGCGCTTCGTGACCCCATAGGGAGCTCCACCGAAGACCCCAATGCCACCGCCCGCATGCGTCTCCCACGCGAATTTCGGCATACCCCTCACACGGTTCCTGGCCCCATAAGGGGCTCCACCGAAGGCGCCAATGCCACCGCCACCACGCGTCCGCCACACTCAAGGTTTCACGGAACAGCTCCAAACCTCTGGGGAGAAGGAAGGGGCGGAGGAGGAGGAGGAGGAGGCCCGCTCCCCCCGTATGTATGTTGCTTTGCATTCGCGGGAGATCCCATTCCACCAGCGAGGGTCTTTCCGGTGTTCTCGCTGCGGTCGCTGTAAACGAGCGGTGAAGGAGTGGCCTGGTGGATGTCGTCGTCGCCGTCGTCGTCGTCCGACGGGAGGCAAAGTGTCCCTCATCTCCAGCTTCCAGGAACTAGCGGCGGCGGGCATCAACCTCGCTCCAGAGTACCGGGCCGTGATGAAGCTCTTCTGCAACAACACGACGCTGCGCTTCGAGCTCCAAGCGCCCAGCCGCTTCAAGGGCCCGAAGCTCAGGGATCTCATGGCCCCCCGGCGCAAACTGGGGAGGCAGGTCCCTCCGGCCATCCGGGCCACGTGGAACGCCATGCAGCTGAAAACCGATGATCGTCGGCTCCGGGAGGAGAGGTTCCAGAACGGCCACATGATCGGGTCCTACTGGGACACCGCGGCGCGGTGGATGAACGTGCGTGCCCAACGGGACGCGGACGTCCTGAAGAAGCCCCTCTTCCTCGTGCAGGCCGCCGACAGGTCTGCCCCGACCTTTAACGTCAAGGACGCCGCCAAAATGATGAACTGTGCCAACCCGAAGAGCACCGGTGGCGTGCACGGACTCCCCCCGATGCACGCGGCATGCGGATCCGGCTCCGGGAGGCGCTCGACCTCAAGAACGGTCTCGTCAAGGATGCCGAGGGGCAGATCGCGCACATCGTCGTGGACCTTCGGGGTCGGGACGACGTCCAGAAAGCCGAGAGAGACAGGGAGAACGGGATCTATCTGAAGCGTTTGCCGCTGGGGTTCTGGGTGCGCATGGAGAAGTACGCGAGCGCGCCCTTCGTGGACGACCTGAAGCGCCACGACGACATCCTCACGGGGGACCTCGCGGGCCCGCTGGTGTTCATCGAGCCCCGCACGTCGGAGCCGTTCACCTTCCGCACCTCCAAGGTCACCCAGGCGGGCCCCCCGCTCTCGCGCGGCAGGGCCATCACCACTGCGGCGTGCCAGGGGCGCACCACGCGAGAAGGCGACGGGGCGAGGGAACGGCGCCCCTGGGCAGTCTACAGCCGAACCTACTGGGCGCGAGCGGTCTGCAGCCGGACCATCTCTCGGTCCTGTGGACTCTCGCCCTGGGCCGTCGGCTGTCTGGCGCGCTGCTCCCTCGGCCGACGTCGCCCAGGCGTGATCCTGGACTGCGGCCGCCACGAGGTCGGGAACGGCAAGAAGGAGGACGACGACTGGTGGCTGGAGCTCTATGCGCTGCTCTCGCGCGCCACGCGCCACGAGGACCTCCTGCTCATGCGGGCGCCGCGCATCGAGCTCTTCCTGGCAGGGCCGCCGGAGGGCTTGCGGAAACAGCTGGAGCAATTTGCGGCGCGCACGAAGCGGTACAGGAGGGAGGCGGCGGCCCTCGCCAGGGAGCTCGGCTTCACCGAGTTTATCCGCGAGGCCTGACCTGAGGGGCGCCCCCCCCCGAGCCGCGCCTTCTCTCGACTGCCCAACTAATTGTTTGGCCTTGCGCCGCGGACGACCCGCGCGCGTCGCTGGGACCCTCCCAGGGCGACCAGCGCGCGTCGCGGGAACTCCGTGCTGCATTCTTCCCTGCGCCTCGCTCGCCCGTCGTCGCCCTGCCCAGCGGTCAGAGCCTTGCCCGCTATCAGCCAGCCAGCTAGCTAGCTAGCTCTCTTTGCTCCGTGCAGCGGACGACCCGCATGCGTCGCTGGGACCCTTCCGGGGCGACCGGTGCGCGTCGCGGGGACTCCGCGCCGGGCTGCGCCCGCAGCTTTGGGCTTTGGAATGCGCGGGCAAAGAGGGAAAAAGGGAATGAAGCGGGCGCGATCCTCGTGACGGGCGTGCCGATGTGGGCGTCGCGGCGTGCGGGCGCCGGGGTTCCCGCGGAAGCTCTCTGCGGCGGCCACGCTCAGTGTCACGAGTGCACAGACAGGCATACCCGAAACATTCACATTCATATACATTTACAAGAGGCGTAGCCATGATCGCATTCGTGCGAATTTATTCGCTCGCAAGCAGACTCATTCACACTTCGACTCACTCGCGCTCAGATTCACCCGCGCTCAGTCTCTCGTAATTAGACCAATCGTTTTCCTTGTTGTTGTGTACCCCCTACATCTCGGCACGCCCCTCATATGGTTCGTGGGCACCACCGAAGAATATACTCACAACTGCGGTACTCACAACTGCATATGGTTGGGTCCTTCGCCAGGATGATTTGTCTTCCTCCTCCTCCTCCTCCATCTTTTCCTGCTCCTCTCTCCCTCCTTCTCCTGCTCCATCCTCCCCTCCACCTCCTCCTCCTTTTCCTCCTCCTCCTCCTCCTCCTCGTCCTCGTCCTCCTCCTCCTCCTCCTCCTCCTCCTCTCCCTTCCCCTCCTGTCCCTCTGAAGATTTTCACGTTCTGTGACTTCCAGGGCAGCGGACCGCTCGGAGCTCGATCTCGCCAGCAGAATCACGCGGACAACTCCTGAGAACCCAGGGTCGATCACAACAGTGTGCTCACTGCACCGTGCCGTAGGCGCTTGGTTGAGTTCCGGGGCAACACGTTCTTCCTTTCGTGACGCGCATGTCGCAACACGTCCCCCGACAAAAATCTACAAATCTGCTTCCCCCATGCCCACACACGAGGCCAACACGGGCCCAGGCCGTCCCTCCCGATGGCAACGCATCGCCCCAAAGTCATCAACGCTCTTGTGCGACGGCCCTGGGGCCCCACAACGGCCCACCAAATGGCAAACATGGGTGAAACACGCTCTGGCTGAAATGGTCGGCCCGTCCTCCACCGGCACCACCATAAGCAGGAGGGGGAGGGAGTCACCTTCCCCCCCTCCTTCCTCCTCCTCCTCCTCCTCCTCCTCCTCCTCCTCCTCCTCCTCATTCTCCTCATCCTCCACCTCCTTCCCCCCTCCAACTTATGGTGGTGGTGGTGGTGGAAAACAGGCCCATCATAAAAAAACTGAATTTGAATCCTCCTCCCCCAAAACTACTATCCCAACCCAGGCTTTCCACCACGCGCGCGGCCGCTACTTCATAGCCTGGCTATCTGCGCGCGCAGGGGATGGAGGCGAAGGATGAGGAGAGGCGGGGGGGAATCCCAGACTGTCAGGGTCTGCCGAGTCTGGGCCAGTCTGCACTGCTGGACTGAAGTCTTATGCATTCTAGTTCGTTTCCTGCCCGCGCAGGAGGAATGACCATCATAGAATCTGCACTTGGAATCCTCCGCCCCGGCCCTCGCAACACCCTCGCCGCTGCTGCTGCTGCTGCTGCTGCTGCTGCTGCTGCTGCTGCTGCTGCTCCTGCTCCTGCTCCTGCTCCTGCCCCTGCTCCCCCTCCTCCTCCTCCTCCTCCTCTCCTCCTCCTCCTCCTCCTCCAACTCCTCCTCCCTCTCCCTCCTCCTCCCCTCCCCTCCTCCCCCTCTCCCCCCCCCTCCCCCTCCCCCTCCCCCTCCTCCTCCTCCTCCTCCTCCTCCCCCTAGCTGCCGCTGCAAGCTCAGACAGCGATGCCAGCCCGCAGGCAACGCTGGAGGGCAGGGGCGG
Source organism: Prorocentrum cordatum (assembly GCA_963575745.1). Classification (NCBI taxonomy): domain Eukaryota; class Dinophyceae; order Prorocentrales; family Prorocentraceae; genus Prorocentrum; species Prorocentrum cordatum. The sequence goes on from CAUYUJ010000195.1 coordinate 8,914, forward strand.
GAGCGCGCACGCCCACATCTTCGGCAGGGCGCGGGGAAGGGGGGCAGGGAGGTAGCAGCATTCACACACCATTACTTTTTCTCTTTGCATGTATGCGCATCTGCACTTACAACCCTCTCGCCAGCAACTTCTCGGAGCGAATAGAAGATATATCAGCAGAGCTCAGATCATGGGACCTCATACTGTTGAACGGCACCCAGAAAAAGGCACTCCCTGACCAAACAGAAGAGAGGCACAATCACATCAGGCACTGGAGCATTAGTTGTGGGTACAAGAAAGGGAGATTGATAAATTCCAGCTGCGGCCTAAGCTTCCTAGTCACACACCGCATAAGGAGAGAAGCACTACACGAGATACTTAGACCACCCGCTGGACTACAGGGACGTGTAGCAGGCATAAGATTAAAAGATAGTAAGTACGACTTCACAGTGTTCAATGTTTATTTTGCGGCCGTCCATGACAAGAACCACGCTGAGATAGCAAAAAAGATCACGGCATGGCTCGAAGAGCAGATGGACATGTTGCCCACGCGCACCACGATCATCATAGGAGGGGACATAAACTCGGACGTCGGCCTGTACAGAGACGGCGACGGAATGGTCGTTGTGGATCGAGGTAGACACAGTGGACAAGTGGCGCCCAAGTTGGAAAATCAGAATGGCAAGCAGCTCAGAGAGATGTGCACGCGTAGTGACTTAGCTATTTGTACTACTTTTTTTCCCACGGGCCCTACGTTCTACGGTAGCAAGGGAGGTACCAGCAGGATCGACCATCTCCTTGTCTCAGCAGGCGCACTACCATATATTACTAACTGTGCATGCCTGTACGGGCCAGCCAAGAGATTGCAAAATATAAAGGCTAGAGGACACCGCGACCATCTCCCGCTTGGCATGGAAATTACAGTTAATATTTACCACCACCCGAAGCCAGAACGAGAGGAGAAGGTAGACAGGGACGGGCTGATGAAGTGCCTGAGGACGGGTTGGAAGAGGAGGGAGCTGTGCGAGGAGGTGGACATAAGGCTGCAGGAGAAAGAAGCAGAGTGGTCGACCTCCCTGGATAAGCTCTGGCCAGATGAAGCGTGGGCCCTCTTCATAGAAGCCGTGGGGGGAGCACTTAAGACAGTCTTCCCAGACCAGAATAACAAAAAAGACGAAATATATGAAACAGTAAAAAAAGAGATAATGAAGTTACTTGAACAGCGCCGACAGTGTAGAGAAGGATTGCAGCCAGAGATCGACGAAGAGCAGCTTGGCAGGATCAAGCTTGAGCTGAAATAGTACACGGCGGCGCTGAAAATGCTCAGGAATAAGGACCTTGCCAGGCGTAGGGAGGAGCTCGTCCAGGAAATCTGGGAGGCCTACCAGGACAGGAATTTCTCCCTCATGCACCGTTTGAGAGTCCAGTATGCCAACAATGGAAGAGGACCCAAAAAAAGATACTACTACGCTCCGCAGACGTACTGGGATATTGAGACCTGGCAAACTGAGCTTGGGAAGAGGGCAGCAGAAGGGGTCATGTCGTGCACGCTTCTAGACTGGCAGCAGAACAGGGATATATATTACCAGTCGCACGATGACGAGCTGCTGCCTTTAGACGCAGACGTTCAGTCCTGGGCGAATGAGGACAAGATCGCGATTAGGAAATACCTCTCAAGAGCCAAGAAAAGGCGTGCCTATCCACCCTGGGGGTTACCTAAAGAGGCGTCCCTCCTCATTGTTGACCCGAAGGTTAATATGGAAAAGCCCAGCAGCCAGAGTGAAAGATGGGAAGCCAGGAAGATCAGGGAGGCGGAGGAGAAGGAGGAACAGGAGGAGCTAGATAAGTACACCACACTAGCTAAGTTCCAGGTTGGCAGGAAGCTGTTGGAGAAGATGGGGTGGAACATCGGGGAGACGGTGGGAAGACGGCAGAGAGAGGTATCACTAAGAGAGCCAGCGGAGTTGGTGGAGGCGGAGGAGTGGGAGGCGGAAAGAGGAAGGAGAGCAGGTGTAGGAGCGAGCAACCTACGAAGCAACAGCTACGAGTTTGAAGGTAAGCTCATGGAGCTCCTCGTGCACACTCGGAGAACGAGATCGCTGGCCTTCGATGTCACGAAAGGGAACGGGAAGAAGGGCATAGGAGGGAGGAGGATCATGCACACGTATTGCAGCATGGGGATGGGATGGCATCACGGCATACACCGACGTGCTCCGTATCGGCCTCGCCCTGTTTGGGCGCAGGGCGGACTGGCAGCGCGCTCCGGGGAGAGCGCTTTGATCTGCCTGCTCGGGAGTAAATGGAGGGCAGAGGTTGCAGGGGTGTCGATCGTCGTTGGCAATTATGACTGCACGAATGCATTCGCGGGTACATCACGTGAACCCCTCTGCGACCTTGTGGAGATGCAGGCTTTAGAGCGAGACAAGAAATTTGCAGTGGGAGCTATTGTCCATCAGTCGCTGACGATAAGAGCATCGAACGGCATGGCACACTTACAAAGCCACACGGGCACGCAGATGGGGTTCACACTTGCACCCAGGGACTTCAATGACATATACAATGAGCACGTCGAGGAGTGGGAGGAGGGGGAGCACGAGCACGGGCATCACGAGCTACTAGAGACAGAGCACCCGATCACGAACACATACCACAACTTGTCTCTCAGCACGTTCATGGATGACATCACGAAGATACATGTGATTACAGAGGGTTGCAGCTCGGAAGTCATCACGCAGTTTCTGAACGATTCGACGCACAGGCTGGAAAAGGTCATCGAGAAAGGAGGGTGGACACTCAATGCTGGAAAGACGAACCATCTTCTCTGTCTTCGAGGGGAGGGGAGTTACCAGGCAACCCGGAGGCTAAGAAGGTCTAAGGAGCTACACGGAGCTGCCTGCAGAGAGGTTCGGGTCCTGGGGCCATACATTCCGTCGGACCAGGGACTGCTCGGTGAAGTATCTCGGCGATGTGCTGCTGCAAAGATGGCGTGGAGACAATGTGGGGCTTTCTGGAAGGCACGAACAAGTAAGACAATAAAAAAGATGATGTTCGAGGCTTTCGTTACGGGAGCAGCTTACAGTGGTATGGTAGTATTCGTCCTCCCCCCGTCCCTGATTAAAGTTATCGACTCGACGTTAGCTAAGCTACTAAGATGTCTAGCAGAAGGAGACCTGAGTTGGACGGATGAAAAAGGTGAAACAAGATGCAGCACAAATAAAGAAGTATTTAAGTATTGGGGTCTCAACGACACAGACACAATTTTTCGAATGAGAAGGTTCAAATGGTACCAGGCGTGGGCTAAGTACTCAGAGCAGCACAGCGGAGTTCTCGCGGCTGTATTTGGAGACTCTCGCCTGGATCAGTTACGGCAGACCCCGAGGATGACCCCAGACAAGTACGTGTGGCCCCCAGGGAGTGCAGGTCAGTCTACTCCGTGGGCTGTCCAGTTTCGAGAGGACATGGACGAGCTTGCCCAGGTGGATGAGAGCATGTCGGTTTGGTATAATGCACGTGCCAGCGACTTGGACATCTTCCTACCAGGTACCGAGGCACATGATAGATGGCCACTGGTCGATCCTCATATCCTAGGGAACACAAAGAAAAGAAGAAAGGTGGGTCCCGAGGGCCAGGAGAAGGAGGAGGAGGGCATCGCCGACGAGGAGGTTACACTGGAGGGGCTGGAAAAGCCATACTGGTGCGACCATCAGGAGGGAGGAGGGGGGATATGCGGAAAAAGGTGTTCGAGCATCAGCGCCCTGAAAGGCCACGTAAGAGAAGCACACAACATCAGGGATGCCCTCTCCAATATAGTCATCACCAATCAGTGCCCGTGGTGCCTCTCGGGGTTCTCGACGAGGAGGGTGGCCCTAGATCATTGCGTGCGTGCATGTCAAAGACACGGAGTATGCCACGTGGATAAATCAAGATGGTCCCATCCGATCCTCCCCCCAGAGACGCTGGTCTGTAACATTTGTGATCAAGAATTCCCTGACATCGCGAGTTTTCACCAGCACGCCCGCTTCTTCTACTTCGGCCCAGACATTGTCGTGGGCGCCCATGATGAAGGGATGGAGGATCGGCAAGAGAGGAGCAGACGGCAGCGGGAGTGGAGACGTTCCAGTAGCAACATTGCCGAAAGGCAAGGGTGGCAAGAAGGCTCGCCAGCAAGGAAATGCAGCAGACGAAGACATCGTACAGGCGGTGATGGCGGTGCAACAGCTCAGCCTCAGGACAGCAGCCGTCGCCAGAGATCTATCAAATATCGTCGGAGAGTTCTGGCTCGTGCCGTCAGGGCACGACATCATCAAAGCAGCAAAAGAGACGGGCTCGAGTTACAACGAAAAAGTGCAGTCTCTAGGAAAAGGGCATGGACTAGGGCCACCGTACCTCCACGTGTCGGTGGCGGCGACCGAGGCGATGGCGACGAGTCTGGACGAAAACGAGCAAGAGGAGGCGCAGGCGAAGATCAGCATCACGCAGTGGGTAGAGCAGGCGGAGTCGGAGGCGGGGCAGGCGTTCGTAGGAGAGACGATCAGAATGTTCAAGGTGAGCGACACGTTCAGGGCGGACGACGAGATGGACGACGGGAATCGCATGACGAAGGTTATGTTCGCCCTCAGCCCACACTACGACATCACGACGGCCATGAAGCAGATGAAAATCCAGCCGACGGGGGCCAAGCCTCCGACGGAGTTCAACGGCGTGCGGCTCCTCCAGGCGATGGGAGTGGCGTTGCACAAGGCGGGAGGGCACAGGCCAGTGGGGAGCGGGCCGAAGGAGGAGCTAGACAGGGTGGTCGAGCGCCAGCTGAAGGCGCTGCAGAAGAAATGATTGTGATCATAGGCAGTCGGTCCGAGAGAGAAGCAGAGTTTGTAGCAGCAATGCAGTCAGACCCCATGGCCAAGATAGCTACCGACCCAGTTGCAATGACTAGACTTAGGCAAATGCATGCTGAAGGGTCGCAGCACGCTAAGAGACTTTTAGAGAGAGCAGAGATTTTTCGTTCTAAATTTAGTGCAGAGCTGAGAAAGCTAGAGAATGAGTAGAGGGCGTGTTTCCTTCTGTCGAGGGCCTACTGGTTGGCCCTGGTAGGCGGGTCCTGGCCCGTGTGGCTCCGTCGACCAGGAGACGGCTGGTGGGCTGACGGGAGAAGGCCGATGCCCTGCCCAGCCTCGGCCGCGCGCTGCCAGGGAGCAGCAGCCGCCAAGGCCACCCCATCTCCGCCTCTTCCCCCCCCCCTCTGAGAGTGGCCTCCCTCCTTCTTCTTCTCCCTCCCGTGTGTGCTGAATGCGGGTGCCTTCCCGCTCCACGGGGCACCCTCCCGCCTCAGCGAGGCAGAGGGCCGCCCTGAGCATGCGCCCGTGCGAGTATAGATGATGCAGGGCGCGTGAGAGATCCACGCAGGGGAGCGCGAGGCGCTGTAGCAGCAGCTGGACATGCACCCCCGAGCGCAGAGCCGAGCCGAGCCGAGCCTCCTCCCCCTCCCCCCCCTCCTCCTCCTCCTCCCCCGGACTCCCGCCCCTGCTCCTGCCCCCCCACCCCCTTCCGAGGGTGACAGCCGCGCCCTGCCTGGCGCCGCGCATGCCTGGTGGAGAGGGCGAGGGAGGCAACGGAGGCAAACGGCAGGCGAGTTGAGCAAGACACGATGTCGGTTTCACTGAGATGTGGCTTCTACCACTCGACCGGAGGATCTGGAAGGGAACCTTTCCCTTTCCCTCCTACTCGATGTCATGCTCAAATCAAGCCTGAGATTACTGCACCTGCCTGGCGCCAGAATGTTCAAGAACATGATCAAATGAAGTAGTGCATTCGACCGCTAGTGTGGCTGCAACTGCCTAAGCAGCGCTAGGCGAATGAATTGTGCACTGCCTTGTGGGGAACTTCCGCTTCTCTACCACTTCCATGAATGACTCTGAAGCGGGTTCTGCCGCTGAAATGCCGTAGCCGCTGAGCTGCTTTTCGAGCTCGCTGAAGACACATAGTACTCTCGAAACGTATTCCCTTAGGTGCGAATTTCACCAGAACTGGATCAGGGTGCGGATCCTACCGCCTTGAACTGTTTTACGCATTGCAACCAAAACTGGGGAAACTGCAGAAGAAACCTCATAATCTAATATTTGCTTTCTGCCCCAGCTGCATCACGACCTACCTGGCCGTCGCTGTCCTTCCGGACCATTTTACTCTGTTGTAACGCTTGGATCCCATCGCTGGCCCTGGCGAGCTGCTTGCTCAACGACTCGATTATGAGGCCTTGTTTGGTATCCTTCAGCGGCTTCAGCCTGACGGGGGGAGATGTCTCTTTGTAATTTTATTTCTACTTACATTGTTTGCTCAAGACTTGCCGCTCTAGCGAGTCTGATGCAACATCTGATGCGGTGCTCAATTGCTCCACTGGTGTTGCCTGTCGCGCCTTCCCGAAGCAGGCCGCTTCCTGCTACGATCCTTCTGGTCGGGCCCCCTTCACGTCGACCTCTTTCTTGAGCGGGCCTTCTCTTTCCGCCACTTCGACGTCGAGCACTCCTTTGGACGGTCAATATCGTAACACCTCTTCGATGTCAACCGCTTCCTAGATCAGTCCTGCCCGTCTTTGGATTGGTTGTTGTGTTTTCTCTGCCCGTTGGACGTAAGTGATGAATCCCTGCTTAGCTTCACAAGCGATTTACTGGCTTCCTGATGCTTTGACCTTGGGGCTCTAGGAGGTGTGGGAAGACTTGGTCTGGGAAGTTGTTTAGCCCGATCTGGCTGAACATCACCGTGACATGGTACTCCGCACTCGCAAGCAGGCTTTGTGCGAAGGCGACTGCTCCAGATCTGACAGCCATCCCGGAGGAGCCATACCAGGTAAGCTGCCTGAGAACTAGGCTGGTTGAGAGATGATGTGCTGAAATGGGATGCTGCCTAAGGAGCCTTCACCCACAGGGAGTTTGTGTGACGCGGCGCGTGTCTGTGCAGATAGTGTACCGCGGGCATGCTGCGTTGCGGCCCAGGCGGGCTTCCGCGCAGCGGGGCAGGCTGCTCCTGCCCAGCCGGCTCGAGAGATGCTTTCCTTGAGCCAAAACGGCTGCGGGCCCCCCTCCTTGGAGGAGGGCGAGGGAGGAGGAGGCGGAGGATGGAGGACGAGGAGGAGGCGGAGGATGGAGGACGAGGAGGAGGAGGAGGAGGTGGAGGAGGAGGAGGAGGAGGAGGAGGAGGAGCAGCAGCAGCAGCAGCAGCAGCAGCATGCAGCAAGGAGCGAGGAGCAGCAGCAGCAGCCGCAGCAGCAGGATGATGACCAGTCTCTCTCCTGGGCCCCCGCGGCTGCCGTCCTTCAGTTTGCGCCGCAACGGCCTCAGATACTGCTTGGACTGCCGGAACTGCGCCTCAGCGCGACAACATGAACGAGGACGGAGGAGGGAGGGAGGGACGGGAGGGCTTTTTTGACTATACTTAGCTCGTTGCAAGTTAGCTTGAGCGCAACGGCCAAAAGGACTGGCACAGGCTGCACACGAGAAGCCCGAGAGCATGGACGCGGGACGGGAGGGAGGGAGGAGGGTGGGAGGGAAGGAGGGAGGGAAGGTGTTGTCGCTTCCCGACCCCTCGGGGGCTCCAAGGACGCACTCGCCCCCGTGGCCAGAGCACCCTCGAAGTCCTTGTCAGACAGCTTTCCAGGGGAGGTCCCAGGGTCGACTGCGAGGGAGAAGGACTTGATATATTCAGAGTGGGAGGAAAAGGAAAAGAAAGAGGAAGAGGAGGAGGCGGACGACTACGACGACCAAAGGTTCGGGGAGAACAGAGAGTTAAAAGAAGTCGAAAAGGTGCGTGACAAGGATGACGGGGAGGGGGAGGGGGTGGAGGAGGAGGGGAAGGAGGAGGAGGAGGACGAGGAAGATGACGACGACGAGGATAAAATGGTATGTGGGCGGCATCGGCGTGGGCATCTCCTTCTGGTTAGGGTCGGGCTGCGGGCGCAGGCCATCGAGGATGGCCTCGAATGTCGCCCACATGCTGTCCCATTTCCCGCGGCTGGGCTCCTCAACATCCACATTCGGGGGCGGCCAAGAGGGGGGCGTCCAAGAGGGAGGGGCGCAGATCATGGCCAGCGGCATGCGCGCGGCCATTGGAGGGGGCCACGGACGTAATGAATAAGAAGAGGCGCCATGAAATCTGAGGAAATATTATGGCCCGCGCCATGATATCCAGCCCCCCCTAGTCATCACCCCCTCTTTGCCGCCCCCGACACATCCGCCTGGGCTTCCTGTTCCCGAAGGGTGGTGCTTCCCGACGGGCGCGTCGGGGCGGCGGCCCTTGCTCTCTTGGGCGGGAGCCCGTTTTTTTTTCCGCGGGGCGGGCCGTTCCCTTGCAGCCCGCGTGGCGGCCTCTCCCAGGGCGGGAGGCGCGGTGCTTTATTTTTCGCGCGCAGGCGGTGGGCAGGAGAGCCCAGAATCGAATCGAGAAGTCGGGTCGGCGATCCAAAGGAATCGAAGCGGCGGATATCGGCAGCCGAGTCGGGTGATGTCGAATCGGCGGAAATCGGCAGTCGAGTACAGTCGGGGTGGATTGACGAGGATACGCGAGAGGACACAAGACTCTTCCGAGATCCACACTGCCATATGAGTGTAGAAGCATGGGT
>CAUYUJ010000195.1:22500-27500 GCA_963575745.1 Prorocentrum cordatum
CCGAAACTCCAAGACGCACTGGATGTGGATAAAGACGTTGCCCGCACTGGCACCTGGATCATTCAACTTCAGCCAGGTGGTCATGGACGGGGACAGCAGCAAACCCTGAACGTCGCCGTTGGCCACCTCCCCGGTGACCTCATTGACCTCGGAGGCGGCGATCTCAGCTGGCAGACCCTCCAGGTTATGAGCTAGTGGCATCGTGCACGTAATGCTGCGGTGGGTCAACGCACGCAGCCAAGATTCTACCTAGCCGTCAGCTGCAGCACCAACAGCAATATGATAAAGGACCCCAGATACTCCAGCACCTAGCCGCCGTCGCTGCAGGGCAGGTTGGGGCGGGACGATCTACATCTGGATGGCTGGCGGCTGAGGCGGTACCCACGGAACGCAGCGACCACCCAAATGCTGCTCCTTCACCGATCATCACCTCTACTTTTTCGACCTCACGATAACTGCACTCCTTCCTCACCATGAGCTGTTCCTCCTCCACGTCTTGTTAACTGAAGGCCTCCGCCTCCGACGAATCGGGAAGTCGCTGTTCTCCTCGAACCACGTTACACATGTGTTCGAAGTCTTCCTGAGATAACGAAGAAGATGACAACTGTCCGCCGAGCGGGTGCCACGAACGCCGCACTGCGCACCCCTGGCCACTAGCTGCGCTATGTCCAGGGGCTCGAGAGTCAGCGCGAGCTTGCGCCAGGCTGGCATCGCATGAACTGTCCACCCTCGTTCGTAGCACATGTAACGAGTCTCGCCCGCGAACATGGCCGCTTCGACTGCGCGCTGGGCCCTGGACTTCCCCCGCCATCAACGCGTTGTTTCTTTCAACCTCGGACGCCAAGGAGAGACCCCAAACCCTCTGAACATCAGTGCGGAACTCCTCAGAGTGGCTCTGGGCAAACAAGAGCCATTGACGAAGCGTCCACATCCGTCGGTCAACGCTCCTGCCGTAGGCCGCCATTCAAGGAACATTGACGAACAGTCCACCAAACTACGGCAGTCGCTTATTTCCCGGGGCATATTCGACGTCGACCCTCCAAACATGAATCAGCACCCTGAGAACCGGGAGATGCGCGGTCAATTGCTGATCATGAAACTGGCCATGAACAGCGCGATGCCCGGCCAGTCTCGGCTCGCTAAGACGTCGCAGCAATGCAGGAGAAGCTGCCTCCCACACCTCTACCAGGCAAAACATATGGACGCTCGCCAGGGTGTCGGTGAGGTAAATCTAGGCTGGCAGGGACAGATTGCCGAACTTGTCGCACATCCTGCGCGCGGTGCAAATGACTGTCTGGCGCTTGCCATTCGAGGGCGCCGCGCGTGATCCTAGAGCACCCCGGCGGTCCAGCACATTCCCCAGCTAGCGGCATTCCTTGACGGCAAGCAACTTCCCCCCCCCCCCCCCTCACACCTCCGACTCCAAGGAATGCCCGCCTGGCGCGTCAAGTTGGTCGCACAACTCCCGCGAGTGCCGAAGACCTGACATGATCATCCTACCAGGTTTGGCCGTCTTGAAATTGACCGTAAATCCGTGGGTCGGCAGAGCCCGGTGGATCGCATTCTACAATTCTGCCCGCCAGCTCGATCGCGCCCATCGCTGGGCGCGGCGCCTAGAGGGACATGGCATCATCCACGCATGAAATATCCTAGTGCTCTTGAACGTCGATGTCCACTGAGAAAACCTGGGTAATGTCCGACGCGCAGACCTCGACGCCGGCGCGGAATTGGGACAGTGCCAGTTGGGCCGCTTCCAGGGACCTGCAAAAGGGAGCGTTGAAGATCGCGTCTGCCAGCGAGCCTCCTAGCCGCGAACCCCGACGGGCTCCGCCCGCCTTCAACTCGAGGATACGCAGCGCGACAGCCGCGCCACCGTCGCCACCTTGTCTCGGGGGCACCGGGCTTCGCGCTGCCGAGCAGAAGGCCGGGGCACCTGCGCAAACGACGACGGCCCCTTCTTAGGCATGCCCCCACATTTGGCTTCACAAAGAAATGCGCGTCGATGGCGGCCGACTTGCACGCTGGGGGACCTGCGCTAGCACTTGCTCGCCGCGCCGTTGAGCGAGGTCGAGCGACCGCGCGCAATCGGCGCATAGTGGCCGGAGCCCTTGAACAAAGCCATGCTCGCAGGTGAACGGCCCCTCTTGGTAGACGCTGCTCGTGATCATCACTGGCCCGCAGTGGCGCGGGGGATGTCGCGGGCTACGCCGCCTCGGGCACTCGCCTTCCCCATCTTGACCTGAGAGAGAACTATCGCCGCCAACTGCGGGGTAGGGGGCAGTCTGGCGCGCCGCGCTCGGTTCGCCGCCGCGAACGCCTCGAGCTGGCGCTGGTTGCGCAACCGCACCTCGAACTGCCGCTGGCCCCTGGCGTCATCCGCGGCCATCTGGCCCTCCTCGCTCGGCATCGCGTCGGCCCTCGCCCCCTCGGTGGGCGGAGGCCATCGGTGGCGGCGCGGGGCGGGGCGCGGCCGCTCATCCGCGGCCCGCGGGAACGCTCGTCAAAGTCGCGAGCGTCTGCAATGGCCTGCTCGGCGCGCCGATTCCCCTCCGCGACGGCGCGCCCCCTCTCGATGGGGCCCCCCGCGGGCGCCCCTCGACGTCGCGGGCCGCTGCCACAGTGGCCCCTTCGCTCGGCCCCGCCGCTCTGCGTCGATGCGCCCCGCGCCTGGAAGCCGCCGCGCGTGCCGAGGCCAGGTCCATCGTCGCTCTGGCTGACGCGATCTGCCCCTCCATCTGGACATGCTTCCTCCTGGTTTCCTGAGCCGCCCGAACAAAGTGCAACCGGTCTTCCATTGGGCCCTGCTTTTCATGCGCCAGCTCCACGCTCGAACTTGCCGCGCCTTCTCGGCTTCCAGATGCTCGAGCAGGGCCCTGCGAGAGACCGCCAGCTGCCCCATCTCATCACGCTGCCGGATTTGCCCCTTGCGTTCACGACTCGCCTTTTCCACTTCCAGAAAATCGAGCAGGCGTCTGCGCGGGGTCGCATGCTGCCCCATCCCCCACGCTGCCCGACTTGGCCAGCATGTTCCCCCAGGCGAAAACGATGGCAACATTCTGCGTCGCGACGAGCGTTCTCGATGGCAGCTTGTTTCCTGGCGCCCATGAGCTCCTGCTTGTGGGCCCCGAGAATCTCGCACTCAGCAAACAGCTCGTCACACTGTGCCGAAATCGCCCCCGAGATCTGCGCGGAGTGGCGCCCTGAATCCGCCGCTGCCTTGCGCCTTGACAGCTGCCCCTTCAGGTGCGCCATTTGGTTCTCGTGCGCCCTGCTCCTCTGTTGAAGCTCCAGGCCAAGATGGCGCGCGTGCGCTGCGGCCTTCTGCTGCCGGCCGTGCTCGGCCTGCGCCGGGGTAGCCTGAGCGTCCTTGAGCGAGACCTGGCGCCGCTCCTCGCGGCGCCGCATCCCCCTCCAAATCAAAGCCCCCCCCATGCCTGCGCTCGCCCCCATTCGACCTTCAATCTCGGGGGGCCCGCTGGAGCACCTGGGCTGCTGGCCACGGTTGCAAGCGAAGGTCTGGCCCCACCCGCCGCGATCGGCGGGCCATGAGGCGCCCTGGCTGCATGAACGGAAGACCTCGATGGGCTAGGTGGCTGCCTGGAGGATGAGGCGGGGCCCCGAAGCTAGGCCGGCCTAGCGCGCGTGCGGAGTCGGCCCTGGGACGCACCGAGCCTCCATGTCTGTCCTTCGCTGCGGCCACAATTGGCTCCTCAGCGCGTCGGTCGCCATAAAGTCGCAGACGCCGCCCTTCCACTAGTGGGGTCGTAGGAGCCGGAGGCGTCGCTGTGCCCTCGAACCCTGCGTTCGGCCTGGCCGGGGACCTCGATGACCTCAGTGGAGGCGGCGGCGGCGGGGAAGGAGGCGGGCGCGCGCGCTCGCCCTCGTGATCAGCATCACCTCCCGCCCCAGGCACTGCCAAGGATAGAAGCGCTTTGCGCCTGTCGCGTCCATTTGCTCAGTCGGTCGTCTCCGGACTTGGGCACGCTGGCCTTGGACTCGTCGCGCGTGTCCTGCCAGTGTATCTCCATCGCCTTCCCATACAGGAAATTTAGTTCCAACGCTTGCACATGACGGGAGATCGTCTCGATCTGCAATCTCGCTTTCCTGACTCCATCCTCGGCCTCTGTCAGCTTCAAATTGACAGGCTTCGAGAATCATAACATCACCTCCAGAACCGCGAACTCCTCCTCCTCCTGCAACGCCAATATGGTCCCCGCCGTGCGGACCTGGACCATTCGCTCGGCGATCGTCGTGGCTTTTCCTCCACCATCTAGCGGTAGGTCCTGAATGGCCCTGAACTCGCCCGCCACCTGTGCGGCTGGGACGAAGGACCTGCGAGCCGTCGCGTACTCCGTCGTGGCCATCATGGCCTGCTCGACGCACTTCCGAATTTCAACATCGTGTGCAGCGAGTGCACGTGGGTCGCGACGCAGGTTCCCCTGCTGCTGCTGCTGCTGCGGGTGCTGCTGCTGCTGTTTCCTGTGGGTCTGCCGGCAGCCACGCGCACGGCAAACCCAATATTTGGCTTCGTTGGCATCACTAGAACAGGTACCGTTTCCGCCCAACCGCGTCCACGGACTTGCTGATTCTGCCTCGGCGCCATCGTGCCTGAAGAATGGCGAGATATCAGCAGACCTGCCTCGCCGCGTACGGCCTGAACACCGTGCCTGCTGCGCTCCTCTCGGCGCGCGCTCGCCTGTGCTGGGCGAGCTCTGGCCTCCTGGTCGTCCGCCTCGAGCAGCTCAGCTGCCGCGGTTCCTCCTCCTCCTCCTCCTCCTCCTCCTCCTCCTCCTCCTCCTCCTCCTCCTCTTCCTCTTATTCATCTTCTTATTATTATATGTGTTAGTCTATGGATTCGTATTACTACGATTCTGATACTTTTCAGCATTATCGTTATGCATATTACGAGCAAAATTTTGCTTCATAATAGTATTCGTGTTAGTAGTACTGTATGTATTATTATTGTTATTATTGATAATACGATGTTTACTATTATTATT
>CAUYUJ010000195.1:30000-40000 GCA_963575745.1 Prorocentrum cordatum
GGGGGGAGATCGGCGCCCGGCGGGGGCGATCGTCTGATGGGAGGATCGCGGATGCAGTAGGCACATACGATCAGAAATCCTGCTGCAAGAAATCTTGGGGCATATTATCCGTCGACATCTGAGGGCCCCACTGTGCCCCAGGACCTTTTGCGGGTCCCTGGGGCCATCGGGGGATAAGAAATCCCCGTGGGGGCACTTGCTGACAGGCCGATGTGTAAATTTGACGTGCCTGCTCTAAACCATCAGGGACACGCAGACCCGAACAAGCTAGACCAGGACATCCAACATCCCTCAGAACAATTCATCCCAAACGGCGGCACGAAACAAAAAATATACACTGCAACACTTCCGGAATAAACCTGGACATAGACCCTAAGAACATGCAAAACACAAACCCTAGACCGGGACAAAGACCCGAATCCTGCAGAGCAGCAACAAAACCCTGCACTGGACGACCAACTCTGACTCTGAAGGACAGGGTGCCGTTTCCCCGACTTGCCAATCTCCTGGTTGGTCTGTGTCATGGTCTTGAGCAGGGACCGACCGTCCCGGCATTTCTATAGGCCTGTACCACTAAATGTTCTTAGAATCCAGAAATGCTCCAAGAACGCAAACAGTGTTCTTAGAACATAATCCCGATGCGTTCAAACAAGACAGTCCCAGCTAGACATGGTCTGAGAACACTTCGTGGAAGCCACACAAAGGTTCTGAGCACGCTGCTTGGTAGGCCGATAGGCGCGCCAGGACGCTCCGCCACTGCTTGATGAGCCATGGTCTCCGGGGGCCTGAAGCCCTCACCCGAGATCGGCGCTGGGCGTGAGCGACGGGAGCCCCCCCCCGCGCCCGCGAGGGCCGCGCCCGCTCGGTCCGCAGCTGCGCCGCCAGGGCCTTGGCGTCCGCGCCCTCGCTGGCGCCCTCCGCGGCGCCGCGCGTGCGCAGGGAGGCCTCCCAGTCGCGCAGCGTGCTGCGCAGCCACAGCACCACCTGACCGGCTTCGGAGGCGCCCACTCCTCCTCCTCCTCCTCCTCCTCCTCCTCCTCCTCCTCCTCCTGCTCCACCTCCTGCTCCTCCTCCTCCTCCTCCTCCTCCTCCACCTCCTTCTCCTCCTCCTCCTTCTCCTCCTCCTCCTCCACCTCCTCCCTCCTCCGCCTCCTCCTCCTGCTGCTCAACCTCCTCCTCCTCCTCCTCATGCTGCTCCACCTCCTTCTCCTCCCTCTTCCCCTCCTCCTCCTCCTCCTCCTCCTCCTCCTCCTCCTCCTCCTCCTCCTCCTCCTCCTCCTCCTCCTCCTCCTCCTCCTCCTCCTCATCATCATCATCATCATCATCATCATCATCATCATCATCATCATCATCATCATCATCATCATCATCATCATCATCATCATCATCATCATCATCATCATCCTTCTTATCATATTCATGACCAACACCGGCACGAAACATGTCACATGATGCAGCCATCCCGTGCCTCGGGACACAAAGATGTCATGAGTTAAGGCTTCCTGTCAATCGCCATCCTGAGATCCCGGCGTTGTAATATTTTCGCACTTGGCATTCTCGCCTGGTTCCTGGCGCTGGGCCCCCCACGGATCGGCCCGAGTCGGTAAATGCTGCAGAAAATGTGGGTCTAGGGCTCCAGTCGAGATTTCTCACGATCTTGCAAATATTTCGCGTCGTCGTCTCAGGGAAGCCCCGAGGGCCGAAAAGCTCCGATCCTCAAACCCCCGTCCTCGGCCACCGCGCCGGGACCTCGCACGTGGCGCCGCCGACCGCCTCGGCCGGGTCCAGCTGCCGCCGACGACGGCGGCGACGGCGACGGCGCTGGCGACGGCGACGGCGGCGACGGTGCTCGACTGCGGCAGAAACAGCGACGGCGACGGCAGCGGCGACCGCCGCGCGCGCGCGAGAATGCGCACGCTGCACCTCGCGCGTGGCGCCGTCGGCCGCCTCCTCGGCCTCGTCGCCGCTGTCCGCGCCCATCGGGTCGTCGCCGTCCAGCGGCGCGCCCGCGGCCTCTCCGTGAGTGAGGGCGCCGTCGTTCGTCGCCGCAGCCGCCGCTGGCGCTGCCGTCGGCGTCGGGGCCGGCGGTCGGCGAATCGTCGCCGTCGTCGTCGTCGTCGACGTCGTCGCGATCACCGTTGCCGCCGCTGCTGTCGCCGCTGGCGCAGGCGCCAGCGCCGCTGGTCGGCCTCGGCGGTCGCTGTCAGCGGTCGACGATCAGTGTCGTCGCCGTCGTCGTGTCGCGATCGCCGTTGCCGTCGCCGCCGTCGCCAGCGTCGGCGGTCGGCGTCGGCGGTCGGCGGTCGGCGTCGGAGGTCGCCGTCGTCGCCGTCGTTCTTGTCGTCGTTCTTGTCGTCGTTCTTGTCGTCGTCGTCGTCGTCGTCGTCGTCGTCGTCATCGTCGTCGTCGTCGTCGTCGTCGTCGTCGTCGTCGTCGTCGTCGTCGTCGTGGGCGTCCTCCGCGAGCGCCTGCATGGAGCGCGGCTGCACGCCCGCGGCGCCGTGGGCGACCTCCCCGCGGCGGCCGGCCGGTGCTTTGCGCGGGCCCCCCAGCAATGCGAGCGGCGCGCCCCACGTGCACCGCCGCCGCTGCCATCGTAGCCCTCGCCGCGCCGTCGTCGTCATCCTCGTTCGCGTCCTCGCGTTCGTTGCCGTCGTCGCCGTCGCCGCCGTCGCCACCGACGCCGACGCCGTCGTCGCTTTCGCCGTAGTCCACGCCCCCCCCACTCAAGGCCGTGCGTCCGGCGCACCCAAATTGCGCCGCTTGCATGCCTACGGGGCAAGAAGGACCTCCCCAGATCTCGAGGACCAAATCCGCCGATCCGGCGTGTGAGTTCTTGAGCTTCAGCTCTGCTGGGAGGTGGGTGCCGGGGTGGCTCTGCTGGGGTATAGGGGGGGGGGGCGGGTCCGAGTCAAGTTTGGTGGCAAAATCGGAGCTCCAGCTCACTCCGGGTCGGCCCCTCGCCCCAAAGAGCTCGAACGCGGGCTCATAAAAAACCAGCGGCCGCCCAGACGGCCCAAGAGGGCCCTGAGTGGCCGAAACATCGCTCCAAGACGCTCAATATGTTCCTCAGACGGCTCCAGAAGCCTCCAACGTACCCTCCCGACACCTCCTAAGAGTGCCCAAAGACGGAAAAGATGTCCCATTCCCTAAGGAAAACATTTTTTGTTGCATTTTCGCTGCTTCGGCCTTCGCAGTGTCCAACACGGCCGAAGAGACCCCCAAAACAAGCCCAGAGGCTCTCAAGAGGGCCCCAAGTCGGCCCAAGAAGGGCCCAAGACGGCCCGGGAGGCCCCCAAGACAGCCCAAGCGGGCCCCAGGACGGGCCCAAGAAGCGCCCAAGAGGGCCCCATGACGCCCCCAGAAGGGCCCAAGACGGCCCAAGAGGCGCCCAGGAGGTACCAAAATGGCCCTAGGAGTCCCCAAGAAACCCCGAGAGGCCCCAAGTGGCCCTCAAGAGGCCCCCCAAAGGCGCCACAAAGCGCTCCCGAAGGCTAAAAAAATACCTCCCTACACACCCCCAGGAGGCCTCCAGGATGCCTCTTGCATGCCCCCCAAGAAGCCCAAAAGGCCCCCAAGAGGCTCAACAATCACCTACCTCCAAGACGCCCCCCAGGAGGCCTCGAAGATGCGTCGTAGAGGCCCCTCAAGAAGACCACGCACTGCCTCCAAGCTATTCCCAAACCACTTACATTTGAACAAGCGCGCTGGGGCGAAACCGTCCTTCTGACAGCGGGTTCGTCCCAGATCGGCGGCACCGGCCGGAGGCCTCTACAATATATCCTGGCGAAGGACCCAACCATCTGCACGTGTGAGTATCGTCTTCGGTGGAGCTCCCTCTGGGGCCACGAAATGTGCGAGGGGTGTGCAAAAACGGGCGCGGCGGTGCCATGCAGGCGCTGCCACCGGGGCCTGCGGTGGAGCTCCTTATGGGTCGCGAAATGTGTGAAGGGTGTACCGAAATGGGCGCTTCTCATTTCGGCACACCCTCACTCGTTTCGTGGCCACATACGGGGCCACAGCTAAGTGGGTCCATCGCCATGATGATTCTGCGACCTGTGTGAGCGCACCTGGAGGCACAAGTTGTCCGCCCCACGGGGCGCACAATCTAGAATTCCCTGCCATCCTGGAGTGTTGGGCCCTCGTTTTGACAAGACAGCACCCCGCGTCCCACCTCCTCCTCCTCCTCCTCCTCCTCCTCCTCCTCCTCCTCCTCCTCCTCCTCCTCCTCCCCCTTCTCCCGCTGCCATCCTCCCTCCTCATATCCGTGCCTCTGCCCTCCGCCTGTCAATCAGTTCGGCACACCCTTCGCGCGTTTCGTGACCCCGTAATGAGATCCACCGACGGCCCCAGTGGCCGCGTTCGCCCGCGCCCGCGCCACCCAGCATAGCGCTGCGTCCGCGCCACGCAGTACAGCGCTTCGTGGCCCCATAGGAAGCTCCGCCGAAGCACAACGCTTCGTGGCCCCCTGGGAAGCTCCACCGAAGGCACAAGTGGCCGCGTTCGCACGGGCCCACGGCACCAAGCGCAACGGCGCTTCGCGGCACCATAGGGAGCTCAAACGACGTCCCCAGTGACCGCAGCCGCACGCGCCTCCCCGCCCAGCACAGCGCTTCGTGGCCCCAACAGGGAGCACCACCAAAGGCCCCAATGGCCGCGGCCGCATGCGATTTTTCCGCACCCAGTGCAGCGCTCCGCGGCCCCCTAGGGAGCTGCACCGAAAGTCCCAGTGACCGCAGCCGCATGCGTCTCCCCTGGTCAGTACAGCGCTTCGTGGCCCTACAAGGAGCTCCATCGAAGGTCCCAGTAGCCGCGGCCGCATGCGTCTCCTACAACCCCGTGCGAAAAGCAACTGGGGTTTGGTGAGCCCCCCGGCCCCCGAATTTCAATGTTCGTCGTGCGACCAGCGAAGTTCGAAAAAAAAATCGACCCCGCGTTGAACATTGAAATTGGGAGGTGGGGGGGGGGGGAGGTGTGCGCGAAAACCCCAGTTGCTTTTCGCACGGGGTTGTAGTACACCGCTTCGTGGCCCCATAGGAAGCTCCGCCGAAGGCCCCAATGGCCGCGGCCACATGCGCCCACCCCCGGCCCAGCATCGCGCTCCGTGGCCCCGTAGGGGTGCTCCACCGAAGGCCCAAGTCGCCGCGGCCGCATGCGTCTCCCCCACGAAGTACACCACATCTCTCACGCGATGTGTGGCCCCATGGGGAAGACCACCGAACGCGGCGCCCACAACGCAGCACTCGCAACCGCAAATGGTTGGGTCCTTCGCCATGGGTATGTTTTCTGCTGCCTCGGCGAGCGCCCCGGGGGGGCACGATCTGCGTGCCCCTCGGAGTAGGAGGAGGAGGAGGAGGAGGAGGGAGGAGGAGGAGGAGGAGGAGGAGGAGGAGGAGGAGGAGGAGGAGGAAGGAGGAGGAGGAGGAGGAGGAGGAGGAGGAGGAGGGGGAGCGTCCGCTGATTGTTTCCCTCGACTTGACGTTTTTACTGCTGCGACGTCAGCGGGTGCGCAGGGCGGGGCGCGAGTCGCCGCCCCCGTGGGCGCAAGATCTCTACAATGTTTTTTTCCCAAACATCCTGCGGCGTCGGGCACTCGTTTTGGATCCGCAGCGCCCCGCGTCGTTCCCAACCCTCCTTCCGCCTCCTCCCTCTCCCCTCCTCCCCCTACTCTCTCCATCCCCGTCCTCGCCTTGAATGTCGGCGCGCCTCTCGCGCGTGGCGCGGCCCCTTAGGGAGCCCCAACTCATGCGCCAAATGCCGCAGTTCACGGGAGCTCCTGCGTTCCACCGCTGTTCGCCCGCAAGGGCTCACGCACCTAGTCACTAGTCAAGGTTGCCTGGCCACAGCGGCCATTCGAATCGTTGTGTATTGGTGGTGGTTGTCCACAATAAGTGGTAACTGGTCAAGCCCAAGACTGATCCGTCCAAGTTCAGCTGCGACTCCATGGTTGATGATAGCAACAGTTGCTATGTGGAGATCGCTGTTGTTCACATGGTTGCTTAAGCTAGCGTTTACCGGCTCGTACCGTTGGGTGCTATCAGATAGAGCCTGAATGTGCCCCCCGCATTCAAAGGAGCAGAAATTCTTGCATGCTAATTACGTCGCTGTTCACGGAAAGCTGTCCACCCCCGCTGCCCCTTCGATCTGGGACAAAGGTGATCGTTGATAGCATCTCTTGTAATAGGGGTATGAATTCAGTCTCCACGCTTCATCAGTACCCAGGAAACGGCAGCGTGCTCCACTTGTTAACTCGATGTTGTTCTGTTCCAGCTGCTGAACGCGTCCTTCAAGCGTTTGCATCATTAGCGATGGGTTGCTCCGTCGGTCTCTGTAGTTGCTGCTGCAGCAAATGTCCAAGTACACTTAGGCGCTCGTTCAGGTGTGTCATGCTCGTGGGTCTGGTTATCGGGCCCGTGCGCTCGCAGCGGCAGCGACTATGTTCCGGATGACATCACGAACCTGTGGGTCCACACTCTGAGCGTTCTGCGCTTGTGAGGCACTTGCGAACTCCGCGAAGGATGATCGCGACCTGTTGGGACGGCCTCTTGTTGTTGTTCGAACGTTGTACTTTGCTCCTGTAACGCCTCCTGTTGCGCGTTGGCTATTTGCTGGCCCTGTGTTTGGAGCGTTCTGGCAGCCGACATCGATCTTGCCTTTTCAACGGCGGCTGTGCTGGGCAATCCTGGCAGCCCCGCTCGTGGTTCCGCGAGTTCCTGTTCCACAACACGAAGAGGTGGGACTTGTCGACTTGGTCGGAAGGTAAGGGGGCCATTCGCTCTGCCGCTTCGGCAGCTGAAGCCTCAGTCCCGTGCTTCCGCGCGAGATTGAAGGGGCCCTGGGACACACAAATAAATACACACAAATAAAATAAACCCCAATATTTTCCTTATATTTTCTGGATTTTTGTCTTCCCGCCCAATCCCATATTTTCCCATATTTTCTGGGGAATCGACGATTAATTGTGTCTGTGTTTTTTTTTCCCTCCTGAGAGATAAAGTGCAAACATCCTTTCGCCCGATCCCATTCGGGATCTTGCCGTACCAGCGGCGGGTTGCCCCATCGCGCTAGCGGCGGGTTGTGTTGGCACTTACCAGACGATACGGTCTACCGGTGCGGCTTGCTCGTGTTCAATGTGTCGCTGCCTAGCAGATTGATTAGATCTCTCCGTGTCGGAAGACGTACCGGAGATGATGGCTTCGAGGCCAGCGTCCAGCTCGCCTGGGTTGGTCATCTTATTTCCAGCGCGCCGCAATGCTTCGTCTGATAAGCTGAGTAATCATAGGGTTGGAATGGCGCTGAGCCCAGACGCGTACCCTTTTTTAGTTGACGGCCTCGCCTCTGAAGGCGGACGAGTTCCGCATTTAGGACAAGTACTTATACATTTCTACGTATGCAATCGCAGGCGCAGCAAGAGAGGGAGGAGGAGGGACGACAACGGCAACGCGCGCGCGCCCTTTGTCCCTCCCCGCTGTGCGAGCAAGATGCTCCAGCGAACTCATCTCCTCGCGATCTTTAGGATTAAGTTGGGCGTGTCCCCCAACAGGGGGATTTTCGACGAAAAATAAAATACCCCAAACATACTCCAAACTGGTAAAATGTCCCCTATACTATTTTAAAACTATTTTTGAATATTCCCCCTGCAGAGAGACAGGCCCGACTTAACCTTAGGAGGAAGGAGGAGGGAAAGAGGGAACGGAAAGGGGAAGGCCCGAGATGCTCCCACGGGGCCGACCCACAAATCCCACAGCGGGGTTGCCGCTGAAATGAAACGCGCCAACTCCGAAGGGTAAAATGCAACCAGAAATTTCTGCTCATTATCCTCCTGCTCCTCCTCCTCCTCCTCTTCCTCCTCCTCCTCTCGTTCCGTCTTCTCCTCCTCGCCCTCCCCCCGCCGCATCCGTTTATCTCTTCGGGGACGGGCAAGTGCGCGGGGGGGAGAACAAGCGGGAGAAAGCGGAGACGGAGGAGGAGTGGCCGAAAGAACGGAGACATAACGGGTCAAGGATGAAATTTCATCCCGGCCAATGTCTACCTAACTTTGTGTTCCCATCGTACTCAAGGACCACATCCCAGAAATAATTTCGAGCACTCAAAGAAGCATCGAAACAGTGTCGAACGAGTATCGCCTCCCACGGCCCGACACGTGAAAACCCTCGAGTTTCGGTACTTTCTTGGTGCTCGAAACTCTTTCTGGCAATCAACGCTAAACAAGGCTGGAACATCATGAACCTAACTGGCCCATCGCCCCCCCTTGACTTCCCTCGCCCACCGCGCGAAGGCGACGAGGGCGGGGCAAAGAGGGGAGAGCAGCACGAACCCAGCGTCCCATGCACTCGCTCGCCACCTTCACGACACCGGCGCCCGACACGGCGCCGCAACGCATGGCGGAGAACACATCGGCAGACCGCGGAGCCCACCCGAGCCACCCCGGAACGAAGCCGCAACGACCCTACACCGGCACGGGCCGCCCTGACTCCTGATCCGCCCTACTTTGGGCGATTTCGAAAGTAGGGCGGAAATTTCCGCCCTACTTTTGAGGCCCCTTTGAGCGTCGATTTCCGCCCTGGAGGCTCCTTTGGCGTCGATTTCCGACACAATTTTAGGTCGGAAAATCATCCAAAGTACGGCGGATCAGGAGCCAGGGCGGCCACGGGCCGGGACGAAGCCGGAGGCCGGAGCGCCGCCGGGCCTGACCGCGGGCCGGGGCGGAGAGGACCCGAGCCGGAACGGACCCGCGCCGCGGCGGGCCGGAGCCGCAAGGGGCCAGGACGAAGCACAGCGGAGCCGAAACTCGCCAGAGCCGAAACGGGCCGAAGCTGAATCGGGCCAGCCCCACCGGGAGCCGAAGCGGGCCAGAGCCGAAGCGGGCCCGAGCCGAATCGAGCCGAAGCGGAACAGGCCGGGACGAAACAGACCAAAGCAGAAACGGGCCAGGCCTAAACGTGCCCGGAGCCGAAACAGGCCGAAGCCGAAACGGGCCGGGCCGAAATGGGCCGAAGCCGAAAGAGACCGATGAAGCCGACACGGGCTGGAGTCGAAATGGGCCGAAGCCGAAAACTGCCTTTTCCCAATGGAGCCGCAAAGTCCCAAAAGATCTGTGCTGCCCTCACCTCCGCAGTGCCTTCCAGGAGCCCACGAAAGTGGGGACAGTTGCGCTGTTATCAGCCCCCAAAGGGACGCACAAGATGCAGGAGGTAGGCGAGGAGGGGGTGGGGAAGACGCGCGAGCAGAGCTATATTCAGAGCGAGAACCCAACACAGGAGGGTTGGAAACAAAGCTATCTCTGGACATGTTTTTAAAGATCCTACACCGTGGCGCTTTCTATGGCTAGAAGGGCCACTCGTTCGACTGGCCCATGGTGGTATGATCTTTCTTCAGGGAGCTCCCCGTTGTGAAAAGGAATCCGCGCACGGACTTCTCATGAGGGCGCATGGGACGGGAAAGCGTACTGCAGCATCGACGACGCACACAGGTTTCCCTCGGATCCCCCTCCCCCTCCTGCCTGCTCCTCCTCCTGCTCCTCCTCCTGCTCCTCGTATACTCCTCATTCCAAGGCGATCGTCCTCCTGCTCCTCCTCCTCCTCCTCCTCCTCCTCCTCCTCCTCCTCCTCCTCCTCACTCCAGAATGATCGAGGATGAACAAACTGCTCTGCCTCATCCGATCCCCTCTTCCTCCAGCCCCCCCCCGCACCCTTGCTCCTCCTCATCCTCCTGAGTGAGGTTTGAAGACGGGCCCAGAACTGGCTGGCCCCTGGGCCTCCCAGCGTCGCGAGGAGAGCACGGCGGCCGCTACTTGTTCCTCCAGGCTCCGGCCTCCGTCGCCGCCGCCGTCGTCGTCGAGGCTGGCGTCGCCGACGTCGCCGTCGTCGTCGCCGTCGCCGTCGCCGCCGACGTCGCCGTCGTCGTCGCCGCCGAAGTCGTCGTCGTCGGCGACGTCGTCGTCGTCGTCGAGGCCGCCGTCGTCGAGGCCGACGACGCGCGCCAAGACCGACGTCGCTGC
>CAUYUJ010000195.1:45000-60000 GCA_963575745.1 Prorocentrum cordatum
ACGAGGCCCCTTTTTTCCATAAGTTAAGCTTCGATTTCCTATCGAAAACATAAGGAAGACCTGAGGCAAGCTGTGAAACACTTGAGGAACGCGGAGCCCCTCCCCAACCAGAAGGGTTCCTTCTTCAGGGCCCCGACTGTACAACAGTAACAATAACAACAGCAACAACGACAATAACAACAACAGCAACAACAACAACCACCACCACAACAAAGCATCAAAAACAACAACAACACAACAACAACAACAACAACAACAACAACAACAGCAACAGCAACAACAACAACAACAGCAATAATACCAACAACAACAACGACTACACAAACAACAACAACCTCAACAACGACAATAACAACCACCACTACAACAACAACAGCAACAGCAACAACAACAACAACAACCACAGCAACAGTGTTGGCCGCCTCGGAGTCCCTGGAGGCTGTCAAGACTCCCCAGAGGCCGGCAGCCCATGGCTCACCTGGGTCGCCGCTGGGCTTTTCCGACCTCCGCGCAGTCGCGAGAACGCCTCCGCTCGCGCGACCCCTTCGACGAGGACGGCCCCCTTCTCGCCATAGCTTCACTCCACTCTCCACGAGGCAACGCCAGGGGAACGAGGCAGATACCGCTCCACTCCAGTCGCCACGTCGCATCGCTCGGGAGGGAAACAGGTACTGCTCCACCGTGCACCCCACGGGGCAGCCCCTGAGAGGGGGGATACTCCACCCTGCCCGGTACGTTGCAACGCAGCGGGGCAGGAACACATGCTGCTCCACCCTGCTCGCAGCGTGGCAACGCTGGGAGGCAGAAAAACATCCGGTTCCACCTTACCTCGCCGCGTGTCGGATTCGGGAAGCCCCGAGCCCCAAAACGTTGTCGTCTCTTGGGGGCGTACTTTTTTTATTTCCGCCGCCGAACTCGCGCAGGACAAGAGGAAGGCAAGCAAGACATTTTCTACAATTGGGCGATTCTGGAAACCCCGAACCCAAAAACATGTTCATCTCTTGGGGGCGCATCTTTTACTTCCACCGCCTTCCGCCGAGCTTCCGCCAGCTTCCGCCGGCGGAGGCGGCCTCGCTTTTCTTCCGCCGCCCTTCCGCCGCCTTTCGCCGAGGAAGAGGTGACAGCGCACTCGATCGCCGAATCTCTTCGACGGCGAGGCCCTTTCTGGAGCGCCTCACGTGGCAGCGCCTCTGTGGACGAACAAGAATACAGTCGAGGCGTTGACCTAAGGAACCCTAAATAAGGAACGAGGCCCCTATTTTCCATAAGTTGAACTTCGATTTCTTCTCGGAAGCCTAAGGGAAATCCAAGGCAAGCTGCGAAACAATTAAGGAACACGGAGCCCCTCCCCAACGAAAAGGGTTCCTTCTACAGGGCCCCGACTGTACTACTCCACTCTACCCACCATGCGGCAGCGAACCAAATACTAGTCCACTCCACTCGCCACATGGCAACGGCAACGGCTGCGAGGCAAAACAATATTATAACACACTACTCGCCACGTGGCAGCGCCTACGGGGAGAGGGGAATACTCCATTCTGCCCGTCACGCGGCAACGCACCGAGACGGTACAATAATGTTATTCCACTCGATTCGCCGCGTGGCAGCGCCTGGAGGCAGACAAACATGCTGTTCCAGCTTTACTCGCCACGTGGCAACGCCTGTGGACGAACAAAAGTACGACTCCACTCTGCCCACCACGTGGCAGCGAACCAAATACTAGTCCACTCCACTCGCCACATGGCAACGGCAACGGCTGCGAGGCCGAACCATATGATAACACAGTGATCACCACGTGGCAACGCCTGCGGGGAGGGAAACAAGTACTACTCCACTCTACACGCCACGTGGCAACGCCTGCGGGGAGGGGGGGAACACGCCACTCTACCCGTCACGCGGCGACGCAGCGGGGCGGGGCAAAACATGCTCTTCCGCTCGACCCGCCGCGTGGCAGCGCCCGGAGGCAGACGAGCATGGTGCTCCACCTTGGCAACGCCTGTGGGGCGACCAAAACTGCGACTCCGCTCGACTCACCGCGCGGCAGCGAACCCAATACTGGTCCACTCCAGGTCGCCACATGGCAGCGGCTGCGGTGCGGAATGGCATGACAGTGCATTGATCGCCGCGCGGCGACGCCGGGGGAGGCGAACAGCCAGACTGCTCCAGTCAGCTCGCCACGTGGCCGCCCGCGGGGGAGGAGCGACGAACTACGATCCCACTCGTGCTCGCGACGAGGCAACGCCTAGGGGGCAACTATTGCACTCTGCTCGCCACGTGGCAAGCTCATGGGGGCGAACCAATGCTGTTCCACCCTGCGCGCCACATGACGACACACGGATGGCAAAACGCAGCACTCTGCGCACCACCTGGCAACGCCTGACGGGCAAGCACGCATTACCCCACTCCACTCGCCACGTGGCAACGACATGGGTGGCGAAAAAACGACATAACTCCACTCTAATCGTCACGTGGCAACGCCGCAGACCAGAAAATGCACGATTTCGCTCCACTAACCACGTGGCAAGGCCTGGGAGGGGCTAAATAACAAATATCATATTCGCCACGTGACAACGCCGCGGGGCGGGAGCAAACACAACCACACTCCATTCGCAATGTGGCAACAGCAGGGCGGCGAACAAATATGGAACACAACTTTACGCGCCACGCGGCAAAGCCGCACAACGAAAAACAAACTGCACTAGTGCATTCGACGTGGCAACGCCGCGAGAGTGAACACAAAAATATACGCACTCGGCACGTCGCTCCGCCGCGGGCAAAGGCAACGACGACATACGACTACGACTACGACTACGACTACGACTACGGCGACGACGACGACACGAAGACACGGACGACGACACGGCCGAAGACGGCAACAACGGCAACGGCAACGTCGACGGCGACGGCGACGGCGACGACGAGACGACGCCCGACCGCTCGCCCGCCCGCGCGCTCGCCCGCCCGCGTGCGCGCCCCCGCGCGTGCGCGCCCGCACGCGGCCGCTCCCGCGCCCGCCCGGCCGCCCGCCCCGGCCGCCCGCCTGGCCGCCCGCCCGCGCGCGCGCGCCCGCCCGCGCCGCCTGCCTCCTCCCTTCCCGGCCGCACCGGCGACAGGCAAGGACGACGACGACGACGAAGACGACGACGGCAGCGACGACGCCAGGGAAGCGACGACGACGACGACGACTGCGACACCAGCGACGACGACGACAATGACGACGACGACGACGTCCAGGACGACGACGAGGAGAATGACGACGACGACGACGACAATCATTTGAAGACTGTTCGCTCCTATCTGCTCACGTGCCAATCAATACTTATATCCCAAGCCCTCGGTACCCGCCCTCGTCGTCTTCGATTGTACCCCCTTGGGGGTATATCTTCCTTATCTGCCACGTGCATTTAGTGCAGCCCCTAAAACAAGGAAAGAGAAGAATGGAGCACCGAGAGAAATTAGCACGAGGGGGACAAGGAGCAGAAAACAAGTGGTAGAACCAGACGGGCAGATCGAGTGGGCAGACCCATAGCGGGCAGGTCGGGAAGGCGGGGCCAGGTGACGAGGTCAAGCAGGCGGGTTGCTGAAGCGTGGGTTCTGCATGAATCGCGAGAAAGTCTCGAGCGACAGCGCGATTCCAAAGTAAATCGTGAGAAAAGCCAGAGCGAGAGCGTGATTCCTGAGCGCCGATGGCGCATCGTCTGAATAAATTCCGAGGAAGTCCCACGCGAGAGCGCGATGCATACATGATTTGTGAGAACGTCCCGCGCGAGAGCGCGATTGGGAAATAATTTGTGAACGCCCCCAAGACCGCCTCAAGACGGCCCAAGAGGCTCCCAAGAGGCCCCCAAAAACGTCCCAAAAACGTCCCAAGACGGCCCAAGAGGCGCCCAAGATGGCCAAGTCGTGCGGTAGTAGACCGGATACGGAGCATTCTCAAACACAGCGGGTGAGTGAATGCGAAAACATGCGCGCGTGTGTGTGTGTGCTTGTGCGCAGGCAAAGCAAAAACAAAATCAAGCAAAAGCAAGAACAACATCAAAGCAAAAGCAACAGCAACAGCAAAAGCAAAAGCAAAAGCAAAGGCAAGGCAATGCAAAGCAAAAACAAAACCAATGCGAAAGTGTAGATGTATATGTAGATGTAGATGTAGGTGTAGGTGTAGATGTAGATGTAGATGTAGGTGTAGATGTAGGTGTAGATGTAGATGTGAGTCTCGCTGTTGATGTTGATGTGGATGAAGATGCAGGTGTAGATGTTGATGTAGCTGTCGGTTTAGATGTAGATGTTGCTTTCCTAGATGCTCCAACTCCTAGGTAAGGTCGCACTGGGATAATTGAAAAAATGCAATGGTCACCGGAAGGGGGGGGATCAATAATAATAATAATAATAATATATCAATGCTGAGAGTTCAACAACAATGACACGACCACCACCACCAACAACCAGAACGACAACAACAAAAACACCACCAACACCAACAATAGCAGCACCAACAGCAACAACAACGACGACGACATGGACGACGCAGACGACGACAACGAATCATCATCATCATCATCATCATCATCATCATCATCATCATCATCATCATCATCATCATGATCATCATCATGATCATCATCATCATCATCATCATCATCATGATCATGATCATCATCATCATCATCATCATCATCATCATCATCATCATCATCATCACCACCACGCCGCGTGGGCACGCGCACGGCGCATGCCCTGGGCATGCGAGCCCACGACAGCCGGGTGCCGCCTCGGCGCCGCGCCGATCCCCGGAGCGCTCGGGGACGCTCCGAGAGGGCCCCGCGCGCCTCGACTGCAGATCCCCGGCTCGGACCCTCAGCTGATGGGCTTGTTTTCCACCACCACCACCATAAGTAGGAGGGGGAGGGGGTCCTCCTCCTCCTCCTTCTCCTCTTCCTCCTCCTCATCCTCCACCTCCTTCCCCCCTCCAACTTATGGTGGTGGTGGTGGAAAACAGGCCTCTCATCAGCCTGGGCCTGCCCAACGCCCGCATCGTTGGCGGCCCCATCGAGCGGCTTCCGATCCTGGTCGCCGGAGAGCTCCAGGCGCGTCAGGCGCGCCGTGCGCGCGCTGTCGCTCTCGCCTGCTCTCTCTCTTGGGGGTTCGGGGGGCGGCGGCGGGCGCGGGGGCGGCGGGGGAGAGGAGATAGCTACTGCGGAGAGGGGGGCCGAGGTGGAAAGGATAGGAAGGAAGGAAAGGATGGGAAGGAGAGCAGTGCATAGAGGGGAGGGGGCGGCGGCGAAGAGAAAGGATGGAGACGAAGGGTGGTCAGAGCGGGGGGGGGGTGGGAGGAGGGGGATGTGGAGGGGGGGGGCCAGAACGCGAGGGAGGCCAGGAGGGAGGCAACAGCAGGCACGGAAAAAATGGTGCTCGACGCGGGCCTGCACTCTCCCTGCAGAAGGGCCGGACTGCTGCGGGTGCGGGTCCGACCGGTGCCACAGCGGAGCTGGAAGAGAGAGTGCGACCCGAGAGGGCAGGCGAGGAAGAGTGCGACCTGGGCAGGCGGTCTGCGCTCCCACACGGAGGCGCACAACCTGGGGGACGCCGCAGCAGAGGACGACGGGCGCAACATGCACACTCCCACACGCACACACACAGACACACACACTTGTTTCCCCGACGCGCCGATGGGTTGCACTCGGTGGGCCAAGCAGAAGGATGACGGGCTACGCTCTAGTCAAATTGACCAGCCTGAATGGGCGTGAAGCCGAAACAGAACACGCATACATACATACACAAGTGCACATACACACCACTGAGCCAGAGCAGTCGCGGCCGCGCGCGCGCAGAGAAGGAGGACACACAAACACCACACACATACACACATACAACACTAATACATGTATATCTGTTGATGTACATATATTCCTGTATATATATATATGTATACACAAGGCTGGGGACCCCGGACAGGCCCTCCCCCGAACGAATTTCGGATTCCCTGGGCTGCTCGGATGCCCCCAAGGGCTGCTCGGACGCCCTTGCAAAGGGTTCCGTCGGCCTTCGGGTCTTCTCGGAGGGTCCCAAGAGGCCTCCAATACTGCCCAAGATATCTCGTCGACAGCTCCACAGCACACCAAAACGCCCAAGAAGCATTTAAAACTGACCCACACACGTCCACGAGGCCTCCGGGCTGAGCCCACATAACTTAAAATCGCCCATTCCCCTCAATTTTGGAAGAATTTCGGCGTCCTCGTTTTCTCGCGCTTCCACGCTCCAAGACGGCCCAAGAAATGCCCCAAACCGTCCCAAGAGCGGGTCAAAACAACCCACGCGGGCTTCAAGACTGCCCACGAAGCCCCCCAAAGGCTCCCAAAACGACCCCAAAAAGCACTTAGACGGCCCAAGAGAATGCCAAAACGGCCCCCAAGACGACCACAACGGGCGAAGACAGCCTCAAGAAGGCTCCCAAAAAGCCCAGGAAAGGAAGCCCAAACTCAGATTACGAACCTACCGCCTCAAAATCGCCCCAGGATCTTCCCAGGGGCTCCACCTGCGTCCCCGCGACGCCCTAAAGGCCCTGATGTTTGCCTCTGGGGCCCTCGTGGGAGTGCTCTTGGAGGCCTCTTGGGCCGTCTGGAGGCCATCTTGGGCGTCTTGCAGCGATCATCGGGCGTCTCGGACCCCTCTTGGACCATATTGGGGGCCTCTTAGGGCCCTCTGAGACGATCCTGAAAGCCTTGAAGACGGACCCCAGGAATTCCGGGGTACTTTTGGACCGGGCACCCCCAGGGGCCGCCACGCGCGCGCGAACTAGACTCGTTCGAAACCTTTTACAGGAGCTCTTAGCACGCCTCTGGCCCGTTGGGCTGGCGAGTTGATGCATAACTCCCCCCGCGCGCGCAGGCGCGTGCACATGTATGTGCACATCCATGCATACATACATGTGTGTACATGTAGACAGATTCAAGTACACGTGATTCATATGTATGCGCACCCATCGTTAGACGTTCTAGGTAGATATGTGCGTGCGCGAAACAGCATGCGCATATGCACACATATGTATGTATGTGGGTAGGCATGCATGTATGCATGTGTATGTGCCTGTATGTATGTATGTATGTATGCATGTATGCATGTACGTATGCATGCATGCATGTATGTATGCATGTATGTGTATAGGTAGCTTATGTATGTTTGTACCTGGATAACATGCATGCGTTCATATAGCTATAGTTATAAATGTGTAGATGGACAACGTGCATGCACGTGCGCGTGTACACATCCATGCGCATATTCATGTGCGAATGTACACTCGCACGCACGCCGCCTGCACGTGAAACTCCAAGGACCAAGGTACATGGCGCGAAGCGCCAATGCAGTCCTGTAGATTTGCATATAGATACATATGTATTTACACATATATATACACACATATATATATACACGCATACATACACATATCTAGATACATGCCTGTGCAAACATACAGGTATGCATGTATACGAGACTTGCACACATGTATATAATATGTACTATACATAAATATAGTTGTATATATACACATATATACATATTTATTATTATTAATATTATTATATATATATATATATATATATATATATATTCGAGATGTTGAAGGCTCGCTCCGCTTCGCCTGAAATCTCGGCCCACGCGTGGCCCATGGGGAGCGAAAGGCCCCAGAGAACTCGGGAGCAGAAGGCGTCGGAGGCGTGGGCGCGGGGCGGGAGGGAGACGCAGAAGAGAGAACGCAGCCCTGGCATGACATTTGGCTTTGCTACACCTCAGAAAACAACTGTTAAATAAGATGCCAGGGCCGTCGCTGCGAAACGGAACCCTGACAGGAACGGCGGCCGATGCACCCGCCAACGACACCCTTGAGCCTGTGTGATGAGAAAGATACGGAAGGAGGGCGGGGGAGCAAGCATGAAGAGACGAGGTTGGAACATGAGTTAGAACTGGTGATGGGCAGGGAGCTCCTCCCCTTGCTCCTCGTCTTCATTCTCCTCCTCCCAGTGCTCCTCCTCTCCCAGGTTTTTCCTGGACACACCGCACAATCCTGTCACCCCCACCCCTCTCTTCTCCACATCACTCACTCACTCACTCACTCACTCACTCACTCACTCACTCACTCACTCACTCACTCACTGACTCACTGACTCACTGACTCACTCACTCACTCACTCACTCACTCACTCACTCACTCACTCACTCACTCACTCACTCACTCACTCACTGACTCACACCTCACCATCGCCATCACCATTACCATCATCATCAGAATCATCAGCATCATCAGCATCAGCATCAGCATCGTCCTCACCAACATCGCGATATCATCATCACCAGCATAGCCATCATCATGGCACCAGCATCATCATCATCACTCCCCTACTCACTCACCCATTCGCTTGCCACTATTCACTCACGCACTCCCTCGCATCCACAGTATGATCATCACCATCATCATCACCACCATCATCATCACCATGACTCACCACTCGTCATCATCATCATCATCATCATCATCATCATCATCATCATCATCATCAGCAGCATCAGCATCAGCATCATCATCGTCATCATCGTCATCATCATCAGCAGCATCCGCATCAGCATCAGCATCATCATATTATCGCGGTTGGGCTCCGCTGGCCTGAGCATCGAGGAGGTCTCGAGCAGGAGCCTCGTAAGTGAGTTGTGAGGACGTCTCAAGCGGGAACCCCCTCTCATATGGTGCCCACACTTCATGTTGGCAATCCGAACGGGCCATCTGCAAACCTGTAACTGTCGCCACTGTTGGGGGTCCTCATGCCTGAACATGGAGGAAGTATCAAGCGGGAACCTCGTCTGTGAGTGAATTGCGAGGAAGTCTCGGGCGGGACCCCCTCCCAATAGGGCTCGCGCTTCATGTTGGCAATTCGAACGGGTCATCTGCAAACCTGTAACTGTCGCCACTGTTGGGGGTCCTCATGCCTGAACATGGAGGAAGTATCAAGCGGGAGCCTCGTCTGTGAGTGAATTGCGAGGAAATCTCAGCCGGAAGCCCCCGCCCAATGGGGCCCGCACTTCATGTTGCTAATCCGAGCGGGTCATCCGCAAACCTGTAACTGTCGTCACTGTTACCGTACGTCGACGAAATGTTGCACCACTTTTGCCGCGCATTGTCAGCTGTATTGGGTTGCTCCTCCCCCCCCCTCCCCCTGATCTTAATATTGGGCACATGGCAAAGGTCCCTTGGCGCCCCCCCAGGGCTCGCGACAGACTGTTGCACCACCGAGCCGTTTCGATGAACCCGGGACCGCAGCCAATGTTAAGATTGGGGGGAGGGGGGGGGAAGCGAACATCCATTGCAAAATCGGCTTGCTTTCTTGACATCACCAAGTGGTGCAACATTTTGTCGATGCACCGTAGGGGGTCCTCATGCCTGAACATGGAGGAAGTATCAAGCATGAACGTCGTCTGTGAGTGAATCTCGAGGAAGTCTCAGGCGGGAGCCCCCTCTCTATGGGGTCCGCATTTAAACGTTGGTAACTCTTGCAGGTCATCCGCAAACCTGTAACTGTCGTCACGCTCGGGCTCCCCTGGCCTGACTTTGGAGGAAGTATGAGGAGGGAGCCTCGCCTGCGAGTGAATTGCCAAGAAATCTCAGGCGGGGGCCCTCTTCCTTTGGGGCCCGCAGATTATGTGACTAATCCGAACATGTCCTCCGAAAACCTGTGCTTGTCGTCACTTTGGGGCTCTTGAGGCCTGAACATGTAGGAAATATGAGGCGGGAGCCTCGCTGTGAGTGAATTGCGAGGAAGTCTCAGCCGGGGTGCCCTTTCCTTGTGGGGCCCGCAGATTATGTTACTAATCCGAGCGGGTCCTCCGAAAACCTTTGCTTGTCGTCATCTTTGGGTGCTTGAAGCATGAATATGGGAAACGTATGATGCGGGACGACCCAACATGGCCCCAAGACGGCCCAAGAGGCCCCCCAGGACGGCACAACAAGGCCCCAAGAGGGGCCCAAGAGAGGCCCCAGAGGGGGAACACGAACTGACACTTCGAGCCCTTCGCTCCAAGATTTCCCGAGACCGCCAGCAGGCCCTCAAGAGGCCACCCCCAAGCTCCAGGAAGCCCTCATGAGGCCCAAATCAACTCCAAGAGGCCCCCAAGAGACGGCAAGAGACCAAGAGTGGCTCCCAAGACACCCCCAAGAGATCCCCACAAGCATCCCAGAGGCCTCAGACCTACAACCCAGGCGCAGCTGCGGCATGGGCTGAAGGCCGCTATACATACAGAAATTTCCCGAACACTGCTTGCACTTAGGGTTCTGACTTGTCCTCTCAGGAACTGGGCCGTGTGGTCGGTCTGGCGGCTATGTAACTGCCGTCGCCGCCTCGTCGCCGCCCGTCGTCTGGGCCGTGTGGTCGGTCTGGCGGCTATGTAGCCGCCGTCGCTGCACCGTCGCTGCCCTGTCGCCGCCTCGTCACCACCGTTCAATTGAACCGCATACATTACACGAGAGAATCATAGCACCTGCTACACATGTTTGATCCCTCACAACAAAGATTGCACCACATAAATTGCACAACCTAGATTGCACCGTAAATCTTGCACAGCACATATTGCACAACCATATATATATATATATATATCGCATCACTAAGTTTTCAATACCAATTTGGTGAATATATATATATATATATATATATATATATATATATGCGTGTACAAATATATAAGTATATGAATGTATGTATACATACATATGTGTAATTATACTGGTATAAAAATGTAAACGTATAGTGCACAGCAACCATCACACCACGTATGTTCAATGTATTGGTTACGCGACAAACATACATTGCAGCACGTAGATTGCACGACTTTGTTGTTCGTGCCTGCGGCGCGCTGTTTGATCGCACGGAACACCGACTGTATTGGACATTACACAGCATAGCTTGCACCACATATATTGCAACACGTATACTGCATCCCATACATTGTACCACATAGTGCGCCACATAGACCGCACGCCATATATTACACAGCATGGGTTGCACCACGCACGCTGCACAACACGTATCGCATCACATAGACTTTCACCGCATGTGTTGCACCACATGAACTGCAACATATATATATATATATATATATATATATATATATATATATATATATACATATATGAAGAAACGAAGATTGCACAACATCGGCTGCACAACATAACTTACACCACATAGATTGTTCCACGCGTACAGCTCCACATAGGCTGCACAACTTGGATTGCTCCACGTAGATCGCACCACGTATATTGCTAAGAATACACTCTTTGGGGCCCTCCGCTGGCTAAAATGTAGATATGCTTGCGCGTGTAAGCTTGCATGTGTGTAAACATGTTTTCCTAACAGCGTACTTAGAGATTCTTAATTTTCTTCTATGGAACTGGGCTTGCGTGCCGGTCTGACGGCTATGTCGTCGACGTCGCTGCCTCTTCGCCGCCTCGTCGCCGCCAGTCGTCTGGGCCTGCGTGCTGGTCTGGCGGCCATGTAATCGCCGTCGCCGTCCCGTCGACGCTTCGTCGCTGCCCGTTGTTTAGGCCTGTTTGCCGGTGTGGCGGTTATGTAGTCGCCGTCGCCGCCCGTCGTGTGGGCGTGTCAGCGGGTCTGGCGGCTATGTTGTCGCCGTCACCGCCCCGTCGCCACCGTCGCAGCTCGTCGCCACCGTTAAAATTACACCACATTGATTGCTTCGCGATGGTTTGCATTGCTTTGCGATGTTTTGCGCTGCTTTGCACTGCTTGGCAGCTGTGCGTTGCTTTGTCCTGCGTTGCATAAATGTGTTCCTCAATGCTTTGCGCAACATAGGCTGCATAATGGCTTTCTAAAGGAGAATTAGGATCTCCCCCCCTTGGGCATTAATGGGCCGCTTTGTCTTATTGCACTTCATGTACGTTTCTGTCCCATCGTCCATCGACCATACGAATCCATATTATTGGTACCCCACCTCATCATCTGGAAAAAATATATGCGCACGCACTCGTTTATCAAGCATCAGCAGTTTGGGGAACATATTGACAACAATTGGGACGAAATGCGCACGCGCGCGTCGTCGCGCGCGCATGGTGATATCCTTCGAAAACCCCAGGTCCCGTAAAGAGTTCAACATCGAGAACCACGAAAATATTTCTCAAACAGGAAAAACACGGCTTCACAACAAATATTGTCAAAAGAACCTGCGCCCGCGCTCTTGCGAATTCGAAAGAAGAATCACAGGTTTCCAACATGTTCGTAAAATGCTACCAAACGGACCTCTTGCGCGCGCATGTCGAAATCGTTCGAACGTCCTTGCGCGCGTGCTGTCGCAAGAATCCCTTGCAACAAATGGGACGAAATGCGCCCGCGCGCGTCGTCGCGCGCATGCCGGAAGCCGTCAAAAACCGGAATTTGCTGTAAGGATTTCAACATCGATAGTCCCGAAACATATAAAACAGCATGGTTTTGAAACGTCAATGTTCGAAAAATCCGGCGCTCGCAGTCGTGCGGATTCTTGAACAAAAAACGCTCGGTTTTCCAACATGTTCATCAAATTCTGCCACACGGGCCTTTCGCGACGCATGTCGAACTCATTCGAACGCTCTTGCGCGCGTGCTGGTGGGGGACACGATCCGGGTCAAATAACACCACGCGGACCACTCGCCGGCGTCGGCCCCGCGCATGTCGAACTCCTTCAAAAACGTTCATCGCCGACGCGTGGACATCGTCATCGCCATCGGCGGGCGCTATCAACATCGGCGCCGTCATTGGCCTTGCCGTTGTCGTAGCCACCATCGCCACCATCATCGTTATTTTCATAATCGTGTCTACCTTTGCCGGCGTCGCCATGATGGAACCCTCGAAAGAAATTGGCGACCACTCGCGCCGCATTCATCGGTCAGTGCCCCCCCACTGATCAATGTTGGCGGTGGGTTGAACGATCTGCAACTAAGCCGCAATCTTTCCCGCGCGTGCCAACTTTGAGTTTGGGGGGTGCGAAAGAGTGTCCACTCATTATTTCCCTCTACCGTACCGCGCCCACCCAAATCACCAACTCGCACTGGAGTGCCCGCTAGGAGGTGCCCAGCGGTCACCGCCACCGCGGACGTGTCGGCCGCGCCAGACTAGCTGGCCGGTGTGTGTGTGTGCGCGAGCGAGCGCAGGCTAGCGAGGCCGCAGAGATGCACCAGCCAACGTCGAGCACTCATCGCAGTCGCCGCCGCTTACGTTTTGTAAACCAACTTGCGGGTGGGGGAGTGGGACGTTTGCAAGGACATGGGGTTTGTCAACTCGTGTGTTGTAAAAACAGAGTACAGCACAGACACGCACGACCCATGTTGCAACACGTGTATGGCATATGTATGTATGTGTATATAGCTATACATATGCTGCACAACATGGGCGGCACTACAGATTTTCCACAACGTGTGGTGCATTACGTTGGCTGCGTCGCATAGGTTCTCCTTTTTAAGCGAACATTATAATCCACCTTCCCCCCAGGGGTAACGGGCCACCACTACATATTGCAACTTACAAACGCTTTTGTTCCATCGTCCATTCTTACTATGAACTTATACCATCTCAGGCAGGTCAGTATCGGCTCCCCCCTCACCCTCTGCAGAAAATGCTATGCGCGCACACTCGCTTCTCTCAGACATCAGCAGTTGTCAAAATCATATGCAACAGATGGAGCGAACAGAAAAACACGCGCACGTCGTCGCGGGCGCATGCCACAATCCTTCAAAAACCTCAGGTTCCGCAAGGACTTCGACACCGAGAATCACGAACACATGAACATGTACAGAACACATGGGTTCGCAACAAGGGTTTTGGCACAAAACTTGCGCCCGCGCTTTTGCACATTCGTTTTTAAAAAACCAGAAAGGTTTTCAACATCCTCATAAACAGCTACAAAGCGGACCTCTGGCGCGCGTATGTCGAAATCGGTCGAACGCCCGTGCGCGCGAACTGTCGCACGAATCCGTTGCAACAGGCGGGACGAACAAAACACACGCGCACGTCGTCGCGGGCGCATGCCAGAATCCTTCGAAAAACTGCGGTTTCGCAGAGATTTCAAACACGAGCGTCCCGGAAGCATATCAAAAACATGGTGTTGCATCATCATGTTGAAAAATGCGGATTCTTCGAGAAAAAACAGAAAAGGTTCTCCAACATGTTCATCAAACGCTGCCAAACGGGCCTCTCGCGACGCATGTCGAACTCATTCGAACGCCCTTGCGCGCGTGATGGGTGGGGGGGCACCAAATAAAACCACGCGAGCCACTCGCGCGCGTCGGCCGCGCGAAAAAGTCGAACTCCTTCCAAAACGTTCATCGCCGACGCGTGGACATCGTCATCGTTACCGTCGGGCGTTGTCAACATCGGCGCCGTCATTGGCCTTGCCGTCGTCATCGCCACCATCGTCACCACCGCTACTCTCGTAATTGTGTCTACCGCTGTCGGCGTCGCCATGGTACCGCGCCCGCCCAAGTCACCGACTCGCACTGAAGTGCCCGCTGAGAAGTGCCCAACAGTCAGCGCCACCGGGGCCGCGTCGGCCGCGCCGAAGCTGCTAGCCGCTGTGCGCGCGAGCATGCGCGGGCTAGCGCGGCCGCACAGATGCACCAGCCAACGTCAAGCACTCATCGCAGTCGTTGCCGCATAGGTTTTGCCAACCAAGTTGCGGGTTGGTGAGTGGGGTGTTTGCAAGGGCATAGAGGTTGCCAACTCAGGTGTGAAATCCCGTTGCGCCACATAGATCGCACGACAAATATGGCACAACCTCGATTGCACCACAAATATTGCACCACACATTCTGCTAGACTCACAATGCTTGGGATCCACGCTGGCTGACATGTATATGCGTATATATAATATGTATATATGTACACACGAACAATATCATACATATATGTATATATATATATATATATGTGTATATGTTTGTAGATGTGTGTAAATCCGTCAGCTTATATCTTCA
>CAUYUJ010000195.1:62683-75183 GCA_963575745.1 Prorocentrum cordatum
CTCCTCCTCCCCTCCTCCTCCTCCTCCTCCTCCTCCTACTCCTCCTCCTCGAAAACATGTGGGCGTCCTCGGCGCTGCTCGCTCGGGGGCCTGGAGAGCCAACGCCTTGAAAAAATCGGGACGGAGGTTTTTCACCGATTTCGATTCCTGTCGATGTCATGTGATGTCGATTCCTGTCGATGTCATGTCGATGTCATGTCGATTGAAATCATGCCATGTCGATTCCAGGCCCAGAACCCCAGAGATCCAACGTATTGAGAAAATCAAGACGGCGGTGTTTCGCAATTTTCGGCCTCAAGGAGCCCTCGCCGGGCCCCGGGACCGTCAAAAAACGGCTCGGGATGAAAGACCGGTCCTGGGGAATGGGTGGAGACTTCCGGGGACCGCGTATGGAAAAAATCGCGACGTTGAATCTCTGGGGAGCGATCCGTCCCCCCCCGAGCCGCTCGCTCCGTCCCCCCCTCTTTCGGCCACGCCTTCCCCCCGCTCCTCCTCTTGCATGGTGGCACAATTCGCTCTAACGGCTTTCCCGTTTATGCATCCCATCGCCGGCGCAGACGTCCCTGACGACGAAAAAAATATATGGGCGTCCTCGGCATGACATTTCTGGCCGCTTTCAGCCCCGGTCGTCCTCTTCACCGGGCCTCGGGACCGCAAAACAACAAAAACGACCCAGGATGAAAAACCGGTCTCCGGGAGGGGGTCCAGACCTCCGGGTGTCGACTTTGCGAAAGAAATGGTCCCAAAGACCCGACGTCGTGATTTTTTCGATACGGGGTCCCCGGAGGTCTCGACCCATTCTCCAGGACCCCTGACTCCGGATCCGCCCTAGTTTGGGGAAATTCGTAAGTAGGGCTTGGAATTTCCGCCTTACTTTTCAAGCCCCGCTGATGCCAATTTCCGCCTTACTTTTCTGTTGTTGTTTCCGCCCTACTTCTGTGGATTTTCGGCCTATTTTATGCTGGGTGTAGAAATTTCCGCCCTACTTTTTCGGCTTCTTATAGGTGGATTTCCGACGCAATTTCGAGTTGGAAAAACAACCAAAGTAGGGCGGATCTGGAGTCAGGGACCGGTTTTTCATCCTGAGTCGTTTTGTGACGGTCCCGGGGCCCGGCGAGGGCCTCTACAATCGGGGCGCTGAAGAAGGAACCCTTTTCGTTGGGGAGGGGCTCGGTGTTCCGTGGTTGCTGCACGGCCCGGCGAGGGCTCCCTGAGGCCGAAGATTGCCAAACACCGCCGTCTGGATTTTTTCAATGCGTTGGCTCTCTGGGGGTTCTGAGCCAGGGATCGACATGACATGATGTCATCGATGCTGTGCAGTCGGGGCGTTGACCCAAGGAGCCCTAGATAATAAGGAACGAGGCCCCTTTCCTTCCACAAGTCAAACTTCGACCTCCGATCGAAAACATAAGGGAAACCTGAGGCAAGCTGTGAAACACTCAAGGAACGCGGAGCCCCTCCCCAGCCAAAAGGGTTCCTTCTTCAGCGCCCCGACTGCACAACAGTAACAATAACAACAGCAACAACGACAATAACAGCAACAGCAACAACAACCACCACCACAACAAAGCATCAAAAACAAGGCCCCTTTTTTCTCCGATCAAAAACATGAGGGAAACCTGAGGCAAGCTGTGAAACACTCAAGGAACGCGGAGCCCCCTCCTCCTCCTCCTCCTCCTCCTCCTCCTCCTCCTCCTCCTCCTCCTCCTGCTCCTCCTCCTCCTCCTCCTCCTCCTCCTCCCTCCTCCTCCCATCATTCCATGAAAGCGGGGAAGCAATGCGCCAGGACGTACGCAGCCCATGCACCAGGAAATTGCACACGCAGAGCATCTGGGGCCATGCGCGCCCGACCACAGAAATGCCGAGGGCTGGGGAGACATGTGGCCACATGCGTATGCAGCTCTCGCCCAGGTCGGGCGCGCCACGTACACCCAGCTTCCTGGCAAAACGCGTGGCAATACAAACGTGCTTGTCCAAGACGAATTGGCACCAGGAGGGCGTGCCTTCCGTTGAGAGGCTGCGCGGGAAGCCGACGCACTGCACTCGAACCACTCGCTGCCTCCCTGCAGTGGGCGCCCTCATCCTGCCTCCCTTCACCCCGCCTGCCGCCGGCTGGCCTCCGCCGAGGGCGAGGCATCTGAAGGGGCCCTGAGACACACAAACAGATAGACACAAACAACAGGATTCCCAATATTTTCCCCATATCTTCTTAGTTCTTGTCTTCCCCCCACCTCCCATGTTTTCCCCTATTTTCTGGGGAGTCGACGATTCATTGTGCCTGTGTTTTTCCCCCTCCTGAATATCAACATCGCGACCCCTCGTGGGCGAGGCCTGCTTCTAGAGGCCTCCTAGATGGGGTCAGAGTAGATGGGGTCGGAGGATCGCGCCGCATCGCCGATACATCGGCGATGCATCGGCGATGCATCGGCGATGCACCGGTGATGCACCGGCGATGCATCGTCGACGTCGGCGATGCATCGGCGACGTCGACGTGAAGCACATCGGGCTACACGTCGAGTCACACCGCCGATGCATCGGCGATGCGGCAAAACCCTCCGACCCCATCTACTCCGACCCCATCTGGGAGGCCTAGAGCGTCCAGAACCGCCCCCCGCATGCCCAGGCTCCGGTGCCATGTCTTTCGGGGATGGACAGACCCCCTTTAGTAACATGTGGTTTAGTGAAGACGACCTGAGGCCCAAACCTGGTGGTCGCAAGCCTGGACAAGAACGGCCACGGCGCCCTCCCGAGAACCGAAAACGGACAATTCACTAATCGACGTGTCACTGTTGGGGGTTCTGTCCACCCCCGAGCCTTCCGACGCGGGGTCCCCGCAGCTCTCGACCGACTCCATCCCCAGGGGGCCGGCTCTCCGCCCCACGCCGCCTCTGCGT
This sequence comes from Prorocentrum cordatum, assembly GCA_963575745.1. Taxonomy (NCBI): domain Eukaryota; class Dinophyceae; order Prorocentrales; family Prorocentraceae; genus Prorocentrum; species Prorocentrum cordatum. Next base: position 65,578 of record CAUYUJ010000195.1, read on the forward strand.
GCCCCTGGGGCCTCGCCACGGCCCCGCGAGCCGAGCACTGCTCAAGGGGCACAAGGGCAGACAAATAAATACGCACAAATAAAAATATTCCCCATATTTTCACATGTTTTTCTGGGTTTCTGTCTTCCCCCCCACTTCCCACATTTTCGCATTTTTTCTGGAAATCGACGAATAATTGCGTCTGCGTGTTAGCTCCTGCTCCCTTCCTCCGTCTTTTTCATTGGTTCCGCGCAAACACGGTCCAATCCGAGGCCGCTCCCGGCTCCAGGCGCAGCGGCGCCGCAGGCAGAAAAACAAAAGCAATAAGGGGTGGGCGGGCGGGACAAGCGGTCCCACCCTTGAGCCCCAAACAGCGGCAGACACGCGGCGAGCGCGCGCGAGAGTGAGACACGACGAGGGGCACCAGGGAGTCTAACTTTGCTTCACCTTTGTGAATCCGAGTTAGCTCCTGCCCCCTTCCTCCGTCTTTTTCATTGGCTCCGCGCAAACACGGTCCAATCCGAGGCCGCTCCCGGCTCCAATGCCAATGAAGGAAAAAGGGGGAGCGGCGCAGGAATGCGGCACAGCGGTGCCTAATTTTCAGGGCCAGAATCGTCGACGACCCCCTGCGCCAGCAGGCCGGCGGCCACCTCGTCGCCCGAAACGCACGGGCGGGCAGAGGCTACCGATCGCCAGCCCCCCCCGCGCGAGCATGGCTTCCACGCCCGACGCGGCAAAAACGTCCGCGGCCGCGCCCCTCCGGACGTCGTGGCCGAACCACTCTTCGGGACTCGCGACCCCGAGAGCGCGCAGATGGGAACGGAGCTCGGCTGTCCACGTCTCAGGGGTGTATCCGCCAAGCGGGCGGCCACCGAACCCGAGGAGCTCATCCCACACGGGCAGCCACGTGTGCAAGCAGATGCCTTCATCCACCCCGCACGTACAGAAAGCGAAGACCGTGCACAAATCGATCCTCTGCTTCCGGCGAATCGGTCCATACACGAAACGACCGCCCTGCGCCTGCGCGCGAGCGCGCGTGCATTGCGCGAACAGCTCGGATGGCATCCGCAAGAGGAAATTATATGCCAGCGCCGCTATAACACACCACCACTTACGTTGGCGCGACAGCGCGAAGCGCAGCAACCTCCGCAGCAACAGCCTGTCTACGCGCTGCCTGGGCATACGGGGGGCCCGGTTTTTGGCCGTGCCCACACGAATGCCGCGCAAAATGACGTCCTGATCGCCTTGCCAGGGGACGCCGGCCTCCTGGTGCGCCAGGGCCCACGCGCTCAGCCACCCACGCTGTGTGGAGGCACAAGCGCAGACAGCAGCAACCCTACGAACATGTTGAACCGAGCACCCCAGCGGAAATTCCCCAAACAATTCGCTCGCCCACGCAATCATACGCAGGTGCGAAGCGTATGTCCGCAGCGTGGACGGTACCGTTTTGCACAGGAACCGTTGTTGCACCACCGAATCCGCCACGGTCTGGAGATTGACGCCCGCCGCGCGGGCTTCAGCCAGGGCGGACAACACCTCCCGGGGAGGCGCCCCGTCGGGGTGCCTGTGGCTACAACCCCTGTCTCTGCTAAGCGCGACCATCATGTCCCAGTTGCGCCTGTCTGTCGCTTGGGTAATGGAGTCGAGAACTCCCCAGAACGTGTCCCACAGTGCAGCGGCACCCTGCGGGGCAGAGGCAGCGGCCAGAGACTGCACCCCGCGGGGGCCCGGGCAGGCATCGCGCGGGTGGCCAGGCGGGCCACCGCTGCCACCGTGGCCGGCGGAACCAGACGAGCACGCGAGCTGCCCCGCGGCGCCGCGAGCGGACGAGCTAGGCTCCGCGGCGGCCTCAACGATGAGCGCGTCGGAGGCCGGAGCGGCCGGCGCCTGCCGCACTGGCCCAACAGCACGCTGCACGGCGGCACGGGGCCGCTTGGGTGACGGGAACCGCGGCCCCACCCTATGCAGTTTCCTCCTCATGTGCCGGCGGGCGCCGGCGCGCCAGCGGGCGCGCTAGAGCCACACGGCTGCTCCAATCCCTGTTTGCTGGGGTTCCTCGTGTCCACCTCGCCCTCGTCACGTCGTCGTCGTCGTCGTCCTTCCCCGCCTCCGCGCCCGGGCCTGGGGGGGGGAAATGTTTTATCTATGTCTACGGAGAAACGAGGCGAGGCGCCGGCGAGCCCCCGCGAGAAGAAAAGCCAAGTTTGGTCCCTGGGGCCACGCAGCGCGCCCCTCGCGCTCTCTTCGCCCTCGGCACGAGAGCCGCCGACCCGCATCGACCCCCCAAACAGCTCCTCAATCCTGGCCGGGGTGCCCCAAAACGAACGGAGAGACCAACAACATCCCTCGCCAGACAGGCGGACACGCCGCGTGGATCCAACCCCCTCCAGGGAATGTCCGGGATTGGGGAGGGGAGGGCAACTATGAGAGGGAAAGAAGGGAGGAGGGGGGGGGGGGAGGACGGAAGCAGGCGGAGGACGAGAGCCCAGGAACGACGACGAGACAAGACTTCCTGTGTTTTGCGAGCGCCAACTTACAGTCCGTGGCAGCGGCCAAAGTCCACCGAAAGCGTCGGCGAAACAGTCACCACGTCCGCCCCTAGCCTGCGAAGTGCGGCTTCGCCGTCGTCGCGCGAGGCCAGGTCGAGCGGATTTGATTGAGTATGTACATATTCGAACCACGCCCTGATGTCGTAATGACACAACAGCTCGTGGATTGCTCCCACCACACACGCAACATGTGGGGAATTGGCGTATCCTTTGATACACCCACTGATGGCTGCCATGCTGTCCCCAAAACAGAACACGCAGTGAGAGCGCAGCTGGTCGCCCCACAGCTCAAGACGAGGTGGAGGAGGAGGAGGAGGAGGAGGACGACGACGACGACGACGACCACGACCACGACGACGACTACGCCACCAGCGGGGGGGGATCTCTGGATGCCCCCCGAGAGGTGCCCAGAGGTCCCATGAGGCTTCTGCAAAGCCGAGGCGCCCCAACGCCTCGACCGCCGGCCCCCCTCGACCACCCTGCCTGTCTCACGCCGCCGGGAGGTCGAGGCACGGAGCGCCGCCGCCGCGCCGCGGCGGGCCCAGCGGCGCTCCTCCTCGCGATCCTCGGTCGCCAGCCGCTCGTTGCGCTCGCGCAGGTAGCTTGGGGGCGGCGGGTCTTGCTGCGGTCTTCCCGGATCCTCCGCCTCTGCCTCCCACGACTCCTCCTCGCCCGGGCAGCTCCTCCAGCGCATCCCCGGGTGCAGCTCCAACCTCTGGCGCCCGCTCCGCTGCACGTCTCTCCCCACCCTCACCGTCCCAGCGGATCCTCCTCGTCCTCCTCCTTGCATGATTGGGGAGCTCACAGCTGCATGCAATGCAGCCCAGAAGCTTGGGACAGAGGGCAGCATGCTGTCAGAAAGCACCTCGGGGCCACGAAACGTGTGAGCGGTGTGCCGACATGGGCGTGGTGGCGCCATGCGGACCCTGCCACTGAGGCCTTCCGTGAGGCTGAACATATGGTCACGGAACGTGCGAGTGGTGTGCCGACATGAGGCGGTGCCGCCATGCGGATCCTTGGTGGGGTCAGGAAACTTGCGAGGGGTGTGCCGAAATCAGGCAGTGGCGCCATGTGGACACTGCCGCTGAGGAGGAGGAGGAGGAGGAGGAGGAGGAGGAGGAGGAGGAGGAGGAGGAGGGAGGAGGAGGAGGAGGAGGAGGAGGAGGAGGAGGAGAGCAGCAGGAGGAGGAGGAGGAGGAGGAGGAGGAGGAGGATAACCGTGTTCGGTAGACCTCCCTGTGGGTCCCAGGGCTACGAAGCACGTGAGGGGGGTGCCGACACGGGCATGCAGTGCACGGAGGGCAGAGGTCGAGCGAGGAGGGAGGAGCGGCAGGAGAGGGAAGGAGGAGTGAGACGCGCGGCGCCGAGAATTCGAAACCAGGACCCGCCTCCACACAGGAGGGTCTGGGGAGACACTCTGTGCACCGACGGCGGCCAGGAGAAGCGCATCGAGGAATCCGCTGCCCATTAGGAAGGCGATCCCGATCGCACGAATCACGGACCAAGCAGTGCGACCCGCAAACTGACACCAGAGAGGAAGACGGAGGAGGAGGAAGAACATAACAGAAATAAGGAAGAGGAACAGGAAGACGGAGGAAGAGGAAGAGGAGGAAGATGAGGGGGGAATGAACGCACAACAGAAAAAACCCGTGCGTGCGCACACCGTCTGGGCTCTGCCATTGGCTCTCGCCCAGTTCGCCCTCGCGGGAGGAATTGCAAAGGAAGGCCGAAGAGGAGGGAGGCGAGCACGAGTCGGCTACACGCAGGAGTGACCCAGGGTAAGAGTGACCTTTGGTGCGCGGCTTTTGGGGGGCCGCGGGGTGGCCAAACACAAGCGCGCAAGACGCTACTGCCCCATCGCTCTCGGCGATCGGGGGACCCCATTGGGCCCGCACCAAAGGTCACTCCGGCGAAAGGTCACTCTTACGTGCAGTCGAACGAGGAGGGAGGGGAATGGGACGAACCAGCAGCAGCAGCAGCAGCAGCTGCAGCAGAGGCCCGGTCAAACCAAAAGGTTGGCCCGCGAACGGGCGGGGCACGGCCCTGGAAAATGCAGGCAGAGCGACCTGCGTGCATGATGCGAAGGACGTGCTGGCATCCTTCACGCACGGCATTCTGAATGGGACCAAGGCTAGGGAGCCGACCTCTGTACACCGACGCTTTTTCCCCGGCCCCGCACTGAGCTTCGTACAAGAAAGTGGCTCCTGGTGTAGACGAGATCCTGGTGTGTACATATTCTTCGCTGCTTCCCCGGGAGAGCGAGGAAACAGGTGTAGACCGCACCGCCCCGACGCCGCCCCCGACCCCGAGAAAAAGTCCTGGCATTGAAAAACCGCCCGCCAACTGGAGGAGAAAGCGCCCAGAAGCCTCCCTCCTCTCGATCGCCGTCGTGGCCCTCGCCGTCGGCGGGGTCCTCGTCGTGGTCCTCGTCGTGGTCCTCGTCGTCGTGGTCCTCGTCGTCGTCGGGGCCTCGGGGATCGCCGCCGTCTGAGACGACCGCCGAGGGCAGGCGCTATCGACGCCTGGCCACTGCCCCGGCTCGGGCCACCGCCCCACGATCGGAGCCGGAGCGGGGGCACCCTGGTGGACGCTGTCAAAGGGAAATTAGGACACACAAATAAATACACACAAATAAAATTAGTCCCCATATTTTCCCATATTTTCTGGGTTTTGTCTTCTCCCCCAATTCCCATATTTTCCCATATTTTCCTGGGAATCGAGGATTAATTGTGTCTGTGTTTTTTTTTCCCCTCCTGAGCTGTCTTGGTCGGCGTGTCGGCAGTTGGGCGGAAGGGGGGCGGGGGGCTGGCTCTGGACCTCTGCTTGCTCCAGATTTCGTCAGAAAGGGAGGGGGGTCTCATTTCGGGGGGGGGGGGTCTTTTCCAAGCTATCTTGGAGGGCCCTGGGGGGGTCTGGGGACGATGTTTTGGGGGGTTTTCCCACGGGGCTGGCTCTGGACCTCTGCTTACTTATTGAACGTGGGGGGGCAAAACGTCGTGGGGGGGCCACGCCGGCGAAAATTATCGCAGGGCCTAATCTTCACGCCGGCAAAAAATATGTCGCCCGAGCGACGGCGAAAATCATGCACCATCTCAGGGTCGCCAACGATGATGGTGAGAATAATGAAGATGGTAATGATGATGGTGATGACGATGTTGAAGACGATCGCACGATCATGAGGATGATGGTGAAAGATGAGGACGGTTCTGCCAGATGCGGTGGATGAGCCATATTGTAAGGATGACGATGACGCTGATGATGATGGTTGTAGCAGTGACGATGATGATGATGATGATGATGATGATGATGTTGATGATAATGATGGCGGTGATGCTAATGGACATCAGGAAGACGGCGAAGATGATGGCGATGAAGATGGGGAGGAGAACGACGAAGGGAATGCCGTCACATGTGCCACCTTTTCGTCCTACTTCTCGGGGGCTACATGGACCTCATTCTGGCCGTCTTGGGGCTGTCCTGGTCTCCTGAAGAACACTCATGAAGGTGCCATGTGGCTCCCTGGGGCCGTCATGGGGACCTCTTGGGCCGTCTTGGGTCTCTCATTGGGCCTTCGTGGCCATCTGGTTGGTCTCTTGGGGCCGTGGCAAGTGAGTGCCGTCGCGGCGTGCAGGATGTCAGCGTTGAGTTTAAAATCGATCGTGCTCTCTCGACCTATCCCGCCACAACCTGCTGGACTTCTCAAGTGAGAAAAAACGAATGACGCACCTCTCAAATCATATCCGCAAGACATGGCGCAAACATGCTGATCAAAACGTGTGGTAGCTCTCCAAGCAGGCGGATGTGAACAAACGCGGGACACGTGCAATGCTTGAGCGCTTGCTGCACAATTTGCGAACATCTGTACGAACACACCCCAATAACCGTCAATATTGCGAACGATTTGCATTCGTAGGCACCGGCAAAAATTAAGCCGCCGTCTCGCGAGGGTCGGCGGTAAATATTCTTCGGGGCCCAACGCCGGCGAAAATTATACTGGTGCCCAAGAGGGCGCGCTGTGAAAATTTTACCACCCACGCTCCATAAAGCAAGGGTAGCGCGACCGTTTGCCATAGTGCATCCTATGGCGCAGGCCCCACCTGCTTGAAACAGGCGCCAAAATTTCGAGGTTTGAACCAGGGGAAGGGGAAGGGGGGGGTGCGAGGGCCCGCGCGCGCCGGTCTGCAAAGCAAGGAAAACTGAAGGCGCCCTGGGAGACACAAATGAATACACACAAATAGAAAGATTCCCCATATTTTCCCATGTTTTCTGGGTTTCTGTCTTGCCCCCCACTTCCCATATTTTCCCATATTTTCTGGGGAATCGAGGATTCATTGTGTCTGTGTGTTAGCTCCTGCTCCCTTCCTCCGTCTTTTTCATTGGCTCCGCGCAAACACGGTCCAATCCGAGGCCGCTCCCGGCTCCAGGCGCAGCGGCGCCGCAGGCAGAAAAACAAAAGCAATAAGGGGTGGGCGGGCGGGACAAGCGGTCCCACCCTTGAGCCCCAAACAGCGGCAGACACGCGGCGAGCGCGCGCGAGAGTGAGACACGACGAGGGGCACCAGGGAGTCTGGAGGGCGAGCGTTTGATACCGGATCGGTGCTCTCGGCGTCCGGGGCCGGAGGCGGCGGCGGGGGCCCGGCGGGGGCAGCTCTGGCCAGAGCGCAGCGCGAGGAGGCAGACCTGAACCCCTTGGGAGCTTGTCCCTCGCAGCGTGCAGCCGAGAACGCGTGACGCAGGAGAGGGGGAGAAGGGCGACGATCACGCCGAGGCAGGGACATGTGTATATATATATGTGTACATACATACATATATATACACATACATATATGCATATATACATATAGAGAGAGAAAGAGAGGGAGAGAGAGAGAGAGAGAATGAGAGAGAGAGAGAAAAGAGAGAGAGAGAGAAAGAGAGAGGGATAAACAAAAAAACATAAAACAACAGAGAGAGAGAAGGATAACGCGAGAGAGAGAGAGAGAGCAAAAACGCAGTCCTATCCTAAGAACGTCTAGCGTGACACCCATGTTGTTCTTCTTGAACAACTGAATCCCGTACTCTAGAAGAGGCTGCACTGGTCGTGAGTCGTGACGACGGTCATGAACGATCGCCATATTAGCATGAGCCATGTCTTCATTGTTTTCTACTCCGCCTTGTTGGCGGTGCAGCGTTGTATTTTCATTCGCGGCAAGATCGATCGGCCAACACAGCGAGTGTTCTACGGTCACGAGCCTTTGCTTAGCGTATCTCGGCGGTGGCCCCACCGGCACGCTATGTTCTGCGAGCTGATAGCGTGTCGCTCTGCCTCGAGGGACGAAGGGTTGGGATGAGCTCGGGACGTTGACGTTTCAGGACTGGGGCTTGGTCTCCGAAGCATGGTGGGCCAAAACCAGCGGAGCGACACGCCAAGCAAAGGTTCCTGATTATATGTCTCTGACCGTTGGCCCTGCGGCAGGAGAGAAAAGTAAGCACACAAGCCGCAACCGTCGAGAAGAAACTGGATACGTTCTAGACTGAAAAGATGGGGGCAACGCCAATGAGACGGCGGTGGGAGGTACAATGGGTCGCTTGCGCGAATGATTGCACAAACTATTGCTGGGGGGGCACGACCTATTGCAAAAGGCGCGTTGCGTGTGAAAGAACACGCGACTACATCCACGCGCATGCGCCCAGACCGCAAACTATAGCATCCATGCCAAAATTGTGCAACCACTATTGTACATACTCCAGCCCCCCCCTTTTGTGCTACGGCTGGTTCGTGTCGCGTCGACCCCGGCGTCGGCTCCTGACGCCGCGGGGGTCCTTCAACCTTGAACGACCGGCCGTTTCGGAAACGCCAGATCGTTCAGCATCGACCGATGATGGGCTGCTGACGGCACTCAACGTTGAATGCCAACGGCGGGGACACCGCCGGTCGACACGACGTGGATCTCCTGTACTCCGCCCCGCCGCATTCGTGCCACCCGTGGCGGCGCGCAGAAGGGGGGTCGGGGGAAGGGGGGAGGCTTCTCAGTGAGAGCCTGCTTCTTCGAAGGCGCCGGCCCTACACCTACAGATAAGGCCTCCGCCTCCTATGAAGCACGGGTGCTTGTAAGAAACCCTCCCCAGAAAAAAACGCCACAAACATAAAATGTTGGCGCTCCGCGCGGATCTTTTTGATCAGCGATCGAACCCCCCTCCCTGGCGCGCAGAGCGCGCCAGAGGCGGCGCCAGAGGCGCCGCTGGGGCGGCCCAGCGCGGATCCAAAAAACCCGCGCGGAACACCACGAGTTTAGGTCGATGGCGTGTTTTCTCTTTTTCGATTCCCCCCTCCCCCTGTTCCCCCCCGTGGCCGACACGCCCACCACTCGCACGTGACGGCCCTGCTCGTGCTGGCGCCACGACCCGGCCGCGGCCCCGCCCGCGAGCGCCCCGGCAGCGGCGTCATCCTACCCCCCGACGGCTCTCGCGGCGGCCCGCGCCCGCCCACGAGCCGCGGGGGCGCCCCCCGGGCCTCCCCCACTCCCCCTACCCTCCCCCCTGCGCGTGGCCGACACCCCCACCACTCTGGCTTACACCCTGCGAAATGCTCAAGAAATCATGGGTTAAGAAATTCATCGTCTCAGAACTTGCGTAAAAACCCAACATTCCTATTGAAATCTTAGGATTCACATTGAAACGTGAAGAATAATCGAGACTCTGGCCGAAAACCTAGGTTTTCTTAAGCATCGCCCAAGGTGTAGATGCCCCACGCGCCGGCCGTGGCGGCGGCGGGCGCCCAACGCACCCGCCCCGGGCGGGCGGCGCTCGCCTGGCCGCGCGCTCGGCCTCCGCGTCGCCTCGGCGCTGCCACCTCCCGGCGGGCATGCCGCGGACCCCGCTTCCGCCGTCGCCGCCGCCGCCGTTGGTTGGTTGGGGTGGTGGTGGTGGTGGCTACACCCTGCGAAATGCTTAAGACATCATGGGTTAAGAAATTCATAGTCTCAGAAATGGAATAAAACCCAGCACTTCTATCAAAATCTTGGGATTCCCATTGAAAAGTTAAGAATAATCGAGACTCTGGCCGAAAACTCAAGTTTTCTTAAGCATCGCCTAAGGT
>CAUYUJ010000195.1:85131-107631 GCA_963575745.1 Prorocentrum cordatum
GCGGTCCGCGGACGCCGACGGAAAGCTTTGAGTCACGCGCTCGGGCATCAACGTTGACATCTGGTGGCCTGGGGGCGCCGACGCGGCGCGGGGAAAGCCTGCGCTGAGTTTCGTGCAGGGCTGCGCCCCAGGGGGAATTTGTTTCCACCCCGCGCCCCTGCGCCCTCCGCCCTCCTCCTCCTCGTGCTCCGCCGCCGCCTTCTGCTCCTCTTCCTGCTCCTCCTCCTTCTCCTGCTCCTCCTCCTCCTGCTGCTGCTCCTCCTCCTCCTCCGCCTGCTCCTCCCTCCTCCTCCTCCTCCTGCTGCTCCTTCTTTTCCTCCTCCTCCTCCTCCTCTTGCCTCCCCCCCCCCGCGCCAGGCCCTCGAGGTCGGCGCGCGGCGGGCGCCGTGCGCCGCACCCGCGGGGGCTTCGCTCCGCGACCCGGGGCTTCGCGCCGCGCTGCGCGACCGAGAAGAAATGTTGCCCACCGGCGCGGGCCCGGCTCCGCGACCGGCGCCCTGACTCCAGCTCCGCCCTACTCTGTGTCCCTCAATAGTTTTGGGGCCCCGGACTACAGGTACCCCCCGGACTACAAGTACCCCTCCCCCGGACTACATGTTACCCCCCCCGGACTACAGGTACCCCCCCCCCCCCCGGACTACAAGTACCCCCCCCCCGGACTATAGGTACCCCCCCCCGACTACAGGTATCCCCAGAACTATTGAGGGACACAGAGTACTTTGGCTTTTTTTTTTTCCAACTTAAAATTGCGTCGGGAATCCACCTATGAGAAGCCGAAAAAGTAGGGCAGCAATTTCTGCACCCAGCATAAGATAGGCGAAACTACACAGAAGCAGGGCGGAAAACAACAACAGAAAAGCAGAGCGGAAATCGGCATCAGCGGGGCTTGAAAAGTACGGCGGGAATTCTAAGCCCTACATACGAATATCCCCAAAGCAGGGCGGATCCGGAGTCAGGGTGGGCAGAGCGGCTCCGCGACAGGGGGGGGCGCCTCGCTGCGCGAGGGGAGGCGCTGCGCGCGCGGGCTCTGGACACGCCAGGGGGGCCGTCGCACCAGGGAGCGGCGGCCTGGGACGCGCAGCTTCTGGGCAGGCGGTGCATGCACGAGGATCGGCTTCGGCGAGCATTGGAGGCCTGGAAATGGGCACCACCACCAGTTCCGGGGGCTGCCTCCGCAGGGGGGGAGATGATCCAAGAATGCGGGGCTGGTGGTAATATTTCGGTCACCTCGGAAGCCAGAGTATCACCACCATCACCGAGATCGGGATCGTCTTCCCTTGGTGGAGGCACACCGCCGATCTTGGTCTTGGTGTCAACCTCTACAGTGCGGGCGCGGCCGCAAAAAACCCTCGCAAGAAACCCAACCCTGAGAACCCGCGCGCGAAGTGCACCCGAGGGGCAACCTGGAGCACCCTGAACGCAGCAGCTCCTTCGACGGCTGCGGGAAGCCACCGCGCAGCGCGAGGAGCGAAGAAACCCAGGATGCCCAGACGAAAAGCATATGGTTTCTTGATGCGCGCCCCCACTGTAAGCCTGCGAAAGTAAGCCTCGCGCGGGAGCGGCGCCGCCGCGCCGCAGCGGCGGCGCCGGGCTCCGCGGCCGGTGGAAGGCCCCTTGGAAGCCAAAACATCACCACCACCACCGAGATCGGGATCGCCTCCCCTCGGTGGAGGCACACCGCCGATCTTGGTCTTTTGGTGTCAACCTCTAGGCCTGCGAAAGTACAGTCGGGGCGTTGACCTAAGGAACCCTTAATAAGGAACGAGGCCCCTTTGTTCCATGGGTTAAACTTCGAGTTCCCGTCGAAAACATAAGGAAAACCTGAGGCCAGCTGCGAAACAATCAAGGAACACCGAGCCCCTCCTCAACGAAAAGGGTTCCTTCTTCAGCGCCCCGACTGTAGGTCTCGCGCGGCAGCGGCGCCGCCGCGCCGCAGCGGCGGCGCCGGGCTCCGCGGCCAGTGGGAGGCCCGGGTCCGCGACGGGGGCGCGGCGCCTCGCGGGGCGGCCCGGCGCGCGCGAGCGCAGGGCGCGCGGGCGCCTCTCGCGGGGGGGGGGGTCTGCGCCGCAGCGGCGGGGGCCGCGCCTCTCGCGAGGCGTGGCGCCTCGAGGCAGCGGAGGGCGGAGGCCGCCGCGGCGTGCGCGCGGCGAAATCCCACGGGCTCTGCCGGGGAATCGCCAGGATCCCCGTGCGCAGTCCGAAGCACGGCGGAGGAATGCTCTGGGTCCTCGGCTTAACCCCCCCGGGCGATGCAGAACGAGCCGTGTGAGATTCCGACGAAATCTGCAGAGTTGTTACGAACCTTCCTCAAGACCCCGTGGACAGCCTCAAGACTCCATCCCACAACACTTCCTCAAAACTCTTAGGGGGAATACTTGGAGTTCTTCCCAGAACCCCTGGGATCACGTTGGAGCCCCGTAGGGCTTCCGACGAAGCCCAGGAGGAGGTGGAAGAAGAGGAGATGGAGGGAGGACAAGGAGGAGGAGGAGGAGGAGGAGGAGGAGGAGGAGGAGGAGGAGGAGGACAAGGAGGAGGCGGAGGAGGAGGACAAGGAGGAGGAGGAGGAGGAGGAGGAGGAGGAGGACAGTGCGGTCCGAAGTCGTTCCTCCCCCTTCCACAGCAGGCTCGCGCCTGCGCGCTCAGGCTGCGCGCGCGGAGAGAAGAGGAACGGAGGAGCGGGGAGGGAGAGACAGAGGAGGAGGAGGAGGCGGAGGAGGAGGAGGAGGAGGAGGAGTCCCACCCGTTGGGGGCCGCGTCCTGGCTCCTCGACGACTAGCGGGGCAGCCCCTGCAATTGGGGGGACCTCCGAAAGATGACTTTGAGACGTGCCTTGGCCGTCTGGCGAGAGAGAGAGAGAGAGAGAGCAGCAGATGGGACAGGGCGAGCGCGCAGAGCTTGAAAAGCAGAGTGGAGGCAGTCTAAGGCAATAGGACAGGATGGGAGAGCCGTAGGAGGAGGAGGAGGAGGAGGAGGAGGAGGAGGAGGAGGAGGAGGAGGAGGAGGAGGATCGCAAGGCGCCAGTGGTCAAAGCCAAGGCCAACAACAAACACCTGGACACGGTGTTCGAGATGGCAAGCCTTCCCACTGGACAACCGCCACCAGCCATGACATGTGGAACCGACCGAAGTGAACGCCATCAGGACATGGTCAAGCGCCTAACCAACAACATCAGCAGCAGACACCATGACCGCGATTCTGCTACCTTTAAGATCCAGGCCCGCAAGATGATCTCATACTGTTTCACGTATCTGAGCAACGCTGGCGACCGCTACGATCTGGACCTTGGTATGGACACCGACATCCGCCTCGAGTACGACCAGGTCATGAGCTACGTCGAGCATCGCTCAACCATGGCTTTTGGTAAGGTCTACGAGAAGCGCGCCCATTCAACATGACCCAGCGACAGACACTGCTCGCCCACTACGTCAATCACCAGCTGGCAATGATGCTGACCTGTCATATCGACGACGAGTGCGACGACCTACCTGCATCACCAGCCGTGGTTGCGCAGCGGCACAGCATGCTCATGTCCATCAAGTTGGGAATACGTTCTAACCCCACATGCATACCGACGCCATTCCCCTTCACGCGGTTCCAGAGCAAGACTGCCACAGCAGCATTGAAAAATATAGCCGAGCTGATCAGCTCCCAAGACCTGCAGCCCAACGACGCCGCGAGCGAGCAACACGACGCACAACCACCAACAGGGCAGCCACACAAGCGAGCCATGACCTTGAGAAGCCCACAACAGACTGAAGCACCAGCCCGCGAGATGATCGTCAGTCTGATCCAAATCATCGTGAAATGCCCACGCAGATGCATCCGTTGCAGGGCCATGAGCTGAACTTCAACAGTACCCCCAAACAGGGTCAACCAGTGGGACGCAGCCCTCGCAGAGCACGCACCATGAAACCAACAGCACACAGCTCAACAAGGGCAGTGCGCTAACGTATTGGAAATCGACCTGCTCCAACACCACGACCCTGACCCGAAGGCGCAGTTCCAATCAGCGGCCAGCAGCCACCAGCCGACGCCTACGGAGAACATCACGAGGATCGCCGACCAGGACACGGACACGCCCCCCGTCGACATCGGCCTACCTGGGCGATTTCGGAAACCCTGGACCCAAAAACGTTTTCATCTCTTGGGGGCACCTGTGTTACTTCCGCGACCTTCCGCCGCCCTTCCGCTGGCTTCTGCCGGCAGAGGCGGCCTCGTGTTCCTTCCGCCGGCCTTCCGCCGAGGAAGCGATGGCAATCCTTCTATGTTCGCAGGCGAGGCCTTTTTTTCGAAACGCCCCACCTGACTACACTGCACAGCTGAAGGCGCTGACCACGAGCCCGCAGGGTGAAGGCCATGACGAGAAGCAGGTCCACAGCCACAACCAGGCCGCTGCGACCACAGCTGACGATGGAAGGAAGCCGTGGCCACCATCTCACACCGCTTACCAGCAAAACCAGAAGGAGCACCAACACGACATCACTACGGCAGACCAGAGACTCCCCCCTGAGCCCAGAACCTGCGAGGCTCACGCCTCTTGACGGGACCAGCCGTACGGCGGCCCGTCAGTGCGCCATGATCGTGCACAATGTTGTCCACCCATGCTCCATGACAGACAGGAGATAACGCACCAGGTGCTACCTCCCCATACCACATCTCGGCACTGCTCCCTTACCAAACGCTCCGCACTCACCAACACGATCGGCAGCAGCACAGCTGGATATCACACTCCATACCCAATCTCTGACGGCAGCGAGATGCGGACGCCCAGATGTCACAGCACACGGCGAGCACACGCACATTGGCTATACTACGCCGTGGGTACCCTCGGGGCAGTTTCACCCACAAACTGCATCATCCGACGTGCGTGGGTCCTTGCGGTGCTCTCTCATCCACAAGTGACAGCAGTGGGTCCCTGTGGGGCATTCTCGCCTACAAATCGAAGACATTTGACGAACACGGGGGCTTCACCAACCTCCAACCTACACTCCCTCCTGGCACGCCTTCTCGCTTCCCCCCTCCTCTCGCTTCCACTCGCTAACCTTAGGTCGGGCGCTTCCCCCTACAGGCGGATTTTGGATAAGAAATTCAAAAGTGTCAAAAATATTCAAGAGTAGTAGAAAAATCGTCTCCATTTGACTAATTTTGGATATTCATCATGTAGAAGGACACGCCCGACTTTTAACGCTAACCTCCCACCGTCCCTCCTCACGTGGTGGCGGGAAGGGGCTCGAGATTACAGTCAACCGGTATAGCAAGGATGCGCGATAGGGACGCAAGGGCCCTCGACGCCCATTTCCAAGCCCTTCGAGCGGGGCGCGGCCAGCGAAAGCGGCGCAGGATGGACCGAGGAGGCAAGGATGCAAGGGTACCCCAGATTTCGTAATAAAAGGGAGGGGGTCCCAACCCTCCCAGACGAGCCATTTCAGACCCCCCCCCCCGTGGGAGAACCCTCCAAAACATCGTCCCCAGACCCCCCCCAGGCCCTCCAAGATAGCCTGGAAGAGACCCCCCCCCCCGAAATGAGACCCCCCTCCCTTTATTACGAAATCTGGGGTACCCTCAGGAAGGTTGCCCATCCTTACTGTGCGGGCTGACTGCGCGGGGGGGGAAGAGCGAGGGGGCACGCCGCGGGCCGACCCCCCGCGCGAAGGCCGAGGGCGGCCGTGGCCGCACGGCAGCGCGCCAGGCGATATCCCCCGCCGGGCGTCCAGGCCACGCGCCGCGCCTGCGTGCCTTTCGTCCGCCATCTCACCCACCACTATGCTGAAGGGGAACTGGGACACGCAAAGGAAGAAACACAACTGACCAGATTCCCCACATTTTCTTATATATCTTCTGGGTTTTCGTCTCCCCCCCCACGTCCCATAGTTCCCCCTATCTTCCTGGGGATCGACGATTCCTTGTGTCTGTGTGTGTTTTCTCCCCTCCTGATATGACTCGCGGCGCCCAGTGCCGTGCAGCGGCGTCCCCCGGGCGCCTGCCCACACCATCAGCCAGGGGATGGGGTACAGGGGACCCTGGCGAGGGTGGCCAGCCGACGTTGGAGTCCCCGGGCCTGGCCCCAGAGCCCCGCGCAGAACCCGAAGGTCGGGCGCGCCCACTTCTGGAGGAGGAGGAGGAGGAGGAGGAGGAGGAGGAGGAGGAGGAGGAGGAGGAGGAGGAGGAGGAGGAGGAGGGAGGAGGAGGGAGGAGGAGGGAGGAGGGAGGAGGGGGGAGGAGGAGGAGGAGGAGGAGGAGGAGGAGGAGGAGGAGGAGGAGAGGAGGAGGAGGAGGAGGAGGAGGAGGAGGAGGAGGGGCCGGCACGCCCTGGCCGGCCGCCCCACCCTTGAGTGCACACTGGGCAGGTAGGGCGCACGAGCTGCAGGCGAGCGTGGCGCCCGGGCCACGGGCAGCCAGGCGCAGACCTCCACCCCGCTCGGAGGAACCCCACCCGGCCGGCCCCGAGGCGTGCGCGCCGAGAGCCCCGTGCCTGCCTGCGGACGAGGGATCCCGCCGCTGTCCTCGGGGGCGCCCGCGGGGGGCGTCCGTGTGAGCAGACGGAGGGGCCCCTGCGCCTCCCCCCGGGCCAAGGGCGTGCAGGGAGGCCGCCGCCTCTTGCGCTTCCGGCTGTGCACGCCTTGCACGCCGCCGCCTGGCGCGTTGCGCCTCCAGCCTGCCTCTTGGGGCACCTCTCCCACTGCTGCCCCGGCTACTTCCCCCTTCCCTCCCCTGCACCGGACGCCGCCGGCCTCGGCAGCCATGGCGGTGGCCAAGGCCGCCGCGGGCAGCAACCATGTTCACCGCCCGCAGGCATGTATCTTCAACTTACCTCATGCCTCCCTCCCCGCCATCAGACGTCACCGGCTTCGGCGGCCACGTTTCGCTCAGCCCTATTAGCGCAGCAGCCGTCACATTGAGTGCCCGCCCACCGTTTCCATGCAAGCAGGGCTTGCTTGGGTAGAGCGCCTGCCACATCTACGCCCCACCTTCAGCACACAGCCTGGAAAAGCAGGGCACCTCAAAGGAGGGGGACCCTGGGCACCCTCCAGGGCGCTGGTCCAACAGGGCCAGTGGACCCGAATGAGGGGGGACCCTCACGAGGCCCGCGGGCCTCCCACCCCTTTTCAGCCTGCTGCAGCCGCCAGCCTTTCCCCCCACCCCCCCTCCTCTTCGAGGTCATCATCCCTCCTCCCCTCTCCTCCCCCACTACATGAATGTGCAACCACTGCCGCGCTGCAGCCACTGCCGCCGCACCGAGTTTCCCCGCCTCCTCTCTCCCTCCTCGACTCCCTCCTTGCCTTCCTTGCACTTACTTACATCGTATAGCTCCCACAGCCAGTCACTATTGTGACCAAGCTGTTTGGTTTGACCAAACCCCCAGGGCCGACCGGCCCTGGGGGGGTGGGGCGGCAGTCGACGGTTCCTCACGCCACCAGGAACCAGGAACCAAGAGGAGGAGGGATGGAGGAGGAGGAGGAGGAGGAGGAGGAGGAGGAGGAGGAGGAGGCGGAGGCGGAGGAGGTGGAGGAGGAAGAGGAGGAGGAGCAGGAGGATTAGGAGGAGAGGGAGCAACACAGCCACAAGAGAGGCCAGAAGGGGAAAGTCGAAAACAGGGGGCGTGGCTATTGTGGAAGACTCTTTCGAACCACTGCGGGGCAGAAGAGGAGGAAAGGAGGAGGAGGAGGACGACGACGACGACGAGGGAGGAGGAGGGAGGAAGAGGGAGGAGGGAGGAGAAGGAGGGAGGAGCAGGAGGAGTTTTTTTTTTCCAGCAGTTTCATTTCTCACGTGGTGAGGTGGAGCAGGAGGAGGGTGAGGAGCAGGATGGAGGAGGAGGAGGAAGAGCAAGATGAGGAGGAGGAGGAGGAGGAGGAGGAGGAGGAGGAGGAGGAGGAGGGGGAGGAGGAGGAGGAGGAGGAGGAGGAGGAGGAGGAGGAGGAGGAGGGGGGAGGAGGGGGGAGGAGAGGGGGGGACAACACGAGATGCCGCTGCTCCCTGGACCTCTCCAGGGACGGGGTCTGACCAGCACCTCGAAGCGGATCCGACCCTGGCGACCAGGGAGGGGCGGCGGCGTCGGCACACTCGCTGCTGGGGAGGAGGGAGGAGCCAAGGCGAAAGTAGACAATCTCAAAGCAACGCAGCAGACGTCAGAGCACTCGTTTGAAGGGGAACTGGGACACACAAATAAATACACACAAATAAACATATCCCCAATATTTTCCTATATTTTCTGGGTTTCTGTCTTCCCCCCCACTTCCCATATTTTCCCATATTTTCTGGGAATCGCCGATTAATTGTGTCTGTGTGTTTTTTCCCCTCCTGAAAGTAGACAATCTCAAGGCAACGCAGCAGACGTCAGAGCACTCGTTGCTGTGTCGGCGCACCTGATTATCGGAGCGAGTCCCCGTGCGCGGGTAAAACAACGAGTGCTCTGACTTCTGCTGCGCTGCCTTGAGATTGTCTGCTTTCATCTTGGAGGGAGTACGGTGAGAGCATTTGATAAGGAACCATTGGATAAGGAAGCCAGGGTCTGGAAGAATCGTGGATTGGCTATGGATGTCACCGCCGCCCTCATCCGATAAGGAATCCTCCAGGGTCTGACGCCTCCTGGGTAGATTCCTTAGCCAACGCCCCCACCGTAACAGGAAGTAGTGGGGAGGAAGGCTGGCGCTCGCGCGCGATTCACTTCGGACTTCTGGCGGCGAGCCTCGCCAGTGGCGCCGGCCGCGTCAAGCACCGCGGCAGCCAGCAGCGCTTCGAGCACGGCCGCGGCGACCGGCTCCTGAGAGGGCGAGGGGAAGGGGGAGGAAGAGGAGGAGAATAGACGGAAAGGAAGGGAGGGAGGGAGGGAGGGAGAAGAAGCAAGGAAGGGAGGAAGAGAGGAGGAAGGGAGGAAGGTAGGTGGATGAGGAGGAGGAGCAGGAGGAGCAGGAGGAGGAGGAGGAGGAGGAGGAGGAGGAGGAGGAGGAGGAGGAGGAGTGACCCAGCCACCAACGAGGGAACGGAGGGTCCAGAGCAGGGGGCGAGGGGAGGCCAGCCCGAGCGGTACGAGGACTCCGCTGCCCCTCGAGGGGGCTACCCCCAAAGGGGCCCTGGGGCACACACACACTCCTCCTCCTCCTCCTCCTCCTCCTCCTACCTCCTCCTCCTCCTCCTCCATAAATAGGCACAAATCCCAGGATCCCCCATACTTTTCCAGATGTTCTGGGTTGTCGTCTTCCCCCCACTCCCCCCCCTTCCCATATATCTTCCCCAGTTCTCATGGGAATCGACGGCTCACTGTGTCTGTGAGAATTTTCCCCTCCTGAATCCCGACGCAGGCGGCCCGTGGCACAGACACCCACCGTGTGGCAGCACGCGAGGCGCGCCCACCAGCGAAGCGGGCGAATCGCACCGGTGGTACCATCGTGCACCCACGGTTGACACGATGCTATCGCGGCCGGGCGGGGGGCGCAGGATGCTGCAAATGCCCGAGTGTCCGCCCCACCGGCAAGGCGGACAAGTCCTGCCCACTCACGGAGGAGGAGGAGGAGGAGGAGGAGGAGGAGGAGGAGGAGGAGGAGGAGGAGGAGGAGGAGGAGGAGGAAGGAGGAGGGAGGAGGAGGAGGAGGGCTGGAGGAGGAGGGCTGGAGGAGGAGGAGGAGGAGGAGGAGGAGGATGGGAGGAGGAGGAGCAGGAGGAGGGGGAGGAGCAGGACGAGGAGGAGGAGGAGGAGGAGGCATCCCCCCCTTCCACGACGGATGGACCCGTTCTTTTCGGTGGGGGCAGCTCGAACGCTGTCCGAAAAGATCAAACCAACGGAGGAGGCCGTCACTGCCCACCCCCTCGGGGCCACTCAGGCCCCGAGGAAGAGCGCTGCCAAGGCCCAAACGGGCCCAGGGACACACAAATAAATGGACACAAATCCCAGGATTCCCCATGTTTCCCCGTGTGTTCTGAGCTGTCGCCTCTCCCTCCCCACTTCCCACATCTTCTCTCATTTTCCTGGGGACCCACGATCCGTTGTGCCTGTGTGCTTTTCCCCTCCTGAAGGGGAAACCAAGAGGCACCGATATCGCTGCTCCCGGGACCTCTCCCGGGGTGCGTTCTGACCAGCATGTCGAGGCCAATGCAGCGGTGGCGACGAGGGCCTCCCAGGGGGCCCAAAAAGGGGGGAACGAGGGAAGGGTAGAGGTATGGGTACTCCAGAGTTCGTAATAAAAGGGAGGGGGTCTGGACCCTCCAAGACAAGCCACTTCAGACCCCCCCCCCCCGTGGGAGAACCCTCCAAAACATCGCCCCCAGACCCCCCCAGGCCCTCCAAGATAGCCTGGAAGAGACCCCCCCCGAAATGAGACCCCCCTCCCTGTATTACGAAATCTGGAATATCTTTTGACTATTCTTGAACAGTCCCCCCGGTCGAGGGACAGGCCCGACTCGGATTAAGTCGGGCGTGTCCCCCTACAGGGGGATTCTCGACGAAAAAAACCAAATCCTCAAACAATCCTCAAACAATCCAAAAACCAAATCCTCCAAAACCAAATCCTCAAACCTTACGAAATCTGGAATCCATTCTCCCCCTCTGACTGAAGGCCGCCCAGGCCGACCACCCCGGGAGCTCCGCGGGCGGGCGAGGCCCCCCCGCGCGGCCTCCGGCGGCGCGCCCGCCGCGGACCCCGACGCCGCGGGGCGCGCGCCGGAGAGGCCCACCACCGCAGGCGCCGCCGGGCTCGTGGACGGCCCGGGCGAGCCAGCCCCGAGGCCCAGGAGGAGGAGGAGGAGGAGGAGGAGGAGGAGGAGGAGGAGGAGGAGGGGGGATGGAGGAGGAGGAGGAGGAGGAGGAGGAGGAGGAGGAGGAGGAGGAGGAGGAGGAGGAGGAGGAGGAGGAGGAGGATGGAGGAGGAGGAGGGGGAGGAGGAGGAGCAGGAGGGGGGAGGAGGAGGAGGAGGAGGAGGAGGAGGAGGAGGAGGAGGAAGAAAGACGAGGAGGAGGAAGACGAGGAGGAGGAGGAGGAGGAGGAGGAGGAGGAGGAGGAGGAGGAGGGTCCTGAGGCCTTAGCGAGCCAGTCAAGAAGAACAATAGATGGCATAAACATAAACTGTTGGCGCTCCGCGCGGATTTCTTGGAGCCGCGCTGGGCCGCCCCCTGGCGGCGTCCAACAAAAACCGCGTGGAGCGCCAAATGTTTATGCTTATACCTCTTTCTTCTCCTGCAGTCCCGAGCCTCGTCGGACCGCTCAGCTGGAGGTCCGAGCAAGGGGCACCCCCACCACCAGCAGCACTTCGCTCTCAGGGCGTGCGCGGGGCGGCCCGAAGGAGCCGAGTGGACACTCTTCCGCCGGACGTCGGGATAGTTCAAGGGGCCCCAGGACACACAAATAAATACAGACAAATAAAAATATCCCCCATATTTTCCCATATTTTCTGGGTTTTTGTCTTCGCCCCCACTTCCCATATTTTCCCATATTTTCTGGGGAATCGACGATTAATTGTGTCTGTGTGTTTTTTCCCCTCCTGAATAGTGACAGCCATCGCGGACTGCACGCCGGGAGCGTTGCCCATCGTCGTGGAAGACCCTCACGGTGGGCAGGCGCGCTTCCTGGCGCCCCCAGGTGGGGTCATGCCCTCACCGCTGACCAGCCCTACAGGTCGGTTGCCCGCAAGCTTTCTCGAGGAGCTGCTCAAAAACCACCCTTCCATGTGCCTCCAAGAGCGGGGGGTCAACGGCCACGATCTGAACCTGAACCTCCTGAAGGGAAACCTCTCGGTAGTGGCGGGCCCCATTGGGGTGCGAATTGCAGGGTCTGGCAGTTGCTGGAGGATCTTCGGCCTCGCGATGCTCTTGTGGGTTATGTAGAACTGTGCATGCCGGTGGACAGGTCTGGCAAATCCAATTCAGCGTGTTGTTGGACGCGCTGGGCATGCAGAAGATGACTATTCCAGTGTGTTGGTAGACACGCGGTGCAAGCCAAGTTCATTGAAGAAGTATGAGCTCTCAGCTCGATTATGTGGAGGATGACGGTTTTCCTACAGGAGGCTCACGTCCCATCAAGAAGCTGGCATTCGTGCGTCGACTGTGAGCGTGGGAAGGCAGACGATTACGAGCGGAGGAGGGAAGGTGAGGGCGAAGACGCAGAGGAGAAGGAGGAGACGGGGAAAGCGAAGAGAATTCAGGGAAGTTGTGCATGATGGAAGCGCTGATTCGGGTGTAGTTTGGGATGCAGTCGAGACTAGAACGGAAGCCGTACATGAAGTAATGGAAAGGTGGGAGGAAAAGGAAGTGAGGGAAGATCTGGACATGAAAGACGGGATTGGCCGCAAAGCTAGGATTCCGGTTTGGTGGAAGGGCGTGCGAGCTAAAACGCCAGCTGGCGAGTTGAGGGAAGGACGGGAGAAGGCAGAGGCAGAAGAAGGCACGCCAAAGGATGGAATCCGCCTTCCAGACCAGTCTGCGAGGTGGAGCTGGAGGATCCGCCGTCGCTGCCCAAAAACGGGCAGAGGAACGGCTGCTGGACCAGTTGGCTCCATGACTGCAGGTGTTCAGCCGGGAGAGCGAAGGCAAGGATGCCCGAGGCCTGGCTGGCGGAGGAAAGGAGGAGGAGAGCGCCAGGGATCGAGGAGTGGCGGCGAAGCGCGGGGAGCAGGCAGCGGAGCCGAGTTCAGAAGGGGCCAGGAGAAGATAGAAAGGCGGAGAAGGAGAACGGAGGGGGTCGGGCTTGCAAAAGGCATTGACGACCGTAGTCTTAGGTCGGGCATGTCCTCCTACAGACGGGTTTGGGAAGAAAAATGAAACAGACTCAGAGATGGTCAAATATACGGGAACATAGTCAAATCCGCCGACCCTGTCGGCGTGTGTGAGGGGCTTGTCCGTTCGAGTCGTCACCTCCGTCATTCGTTGGTCGTCGTCTGTAGTCCCCTTTCCCTGCCTCCCCCCTTTCCCTGACTCGTCGAAGCTCCCCCCTTTCCCAGGGACCTCCTCAGCGCCCCAGCCAAAGTGAAGTTGAGCAACGTCGTAATTGAGTCGAAGGGAAGCCCCTTCCCTTCGATCCCTCCCTCGCCGGGGGGGGGGGTCGGAGGGAGGGTCCCCGGGGGGGGGGTCAGATACGACGCCCCCCCTGGGAGTCCCGGAGCCCCAAAACGCCCCAAGACGGGCCAAGAGTGCCCCAAGAGGCCCCAAAGACAGTCCACGAGAACCCCGAATCGCCGAACGATCTGTCCAAGACGTCTTGACGGCCTCCAGACGGCCCAAGAGGCCTGCAAAGCGCCCCAAGAGGCCTCCGGGAGCTTTCCCACTAGAGTGTTTGACATATTTGGGCGTTCTTGCCTCTTCCCGACGCGCCAAGACGGCCCAAGAGGCCCCCAAGATCGACCCGAGACGGCCCAAGAAGCCCCCAAGAGGGTCCCCTAACGGCCGAAGAGGGCCCCAAGACGGCCCAAGACGCCTCCAAGACGGCCCAAGAGGTCCCCAAGATGGCTCCAGGAGAGTGCCCAGACGGGGGGCCCGAACGGACATTTCGAGCTCTTAGCCCCAAGAGGCCCTCAAGAGGCCCCGAAGAAGTCCTAAGAGGCCCCAAGAAGCTCCCAAGGGGCCCCCCAACTGCCCCAAGATAGCCCAGGAGAGCCCCAAATTGCCCCTGAGGCCTCCAAGAGGGCCTCGAGACGGCGCAAGAGAAGCCCTGGACGGCCCAAGACGGCTTCAAGAGAGCCCCAGGCTGTCCCAAGAAAGCATCTGGCCTCTTCCTCCTCTTCCTCCTCTTCCTCCTCTTCCTCCTCTTCCTCCTCTTCCTCCTCTTCCTCCTCCTCCTCCTCCTCGTCCTCCTCCTCCTGCACCCCAGGGGAAAGCAGAGGCGACGGCGCAGGGCTGACGGCACCCACGCCGCCCGCCCCCCCGTGCTGGAGGCAGAGGACGAGCACGTGAGGGAGGAAAGCAAAGGAGGAGCGAAGGTACAGGCCTCGGAAAAAAATAGCGAACACTCATGCCACATTCGCCTGTGAACGCCTTCCCCCCCCCCCCAATGTTCAAAGTTGGCGGTGGGTCTGATGAGTTGCACCTCGACCGCAGTCTCCCCCGCGCGTGCCAACTTTGAGTTTGGGGGGCAGGGGGGTGTTCACTAATTGTGTCCCTCTACCGCAGGAAAAGGTGGGAGAAGGCAGGAGAAGGTAGGAGGAGGAGAGGAAGAAGGACGGGAAGCAGGGGCAGCGAGACGGGAGGAGGTGGCCGCGAGGAGCTGGGCAGCTGCGCCCCGCAGACCCGGGCGCAGCGGCCTGGTGCGCGGGAGGGAGGGGGGCACATGATAACTCGAGTAGGGGATCGACTACGGAATTGAGTTACACCCCAAACTTAATTTTAGGTCGGACCTGTCCCTCTACAGGGGGATTTTCAACGAAAAATTAAAAATACCCCAAACATACCCCAAAATGGTCCACACATATTTAAAACATCGTCCCCATATTATGTTTTTTGACTATTTTTGAATAGTCCCCCTCTAGAGGGACAGGCCCGACTTAAAGTTACGCCCCAAAATTCATTTTCCCCATCGAATCTACAAGCAAAGACGTCGAAGTGTCGTCGTTTCCTCGTGGACTCGACGAAGAGCTCGATTTAGGGGTAAAGCAACTCTGCAGCTGATCCCCTGGTCTAAGAATGGAAGACAGAGGCGCGAGGCCGGCCCAATCTGCGGCTCTGGCCAGGGGACCGGCCGCCAGAGCCAGCCCTCGCGGCGCCGCAGGTGGCAAGACTCCCGGAGCAGGGGCAGAGGGCGTGGAGGTCACGCGGGCCAAGCTCGCGTGAGATCCTCCTCCTCCTCCTCCCCCTCCTCCTCCTCTTCCTCCTCCTCCTCCTCCTCCTCCTCCTCCTCCTCCTCCCCCTCCTCCTCCTCCTCCTCCTCCTCCTCCTCCTCCCCCTCCTCCGTGCAGGTTGACTCAGCGAAGATGCCTGCGCTGAGATGCTTACGGCATGACGTCAAAGATAGCCGTCGTCCTTGGCTGGCCACAGGGGCAGGAGGAGGAGGCGCAGAAGGGAGAGGAGGAGAGGTGGCTCAGGGTCCTGTGGCTCGGCGGGCAACAAGAAATCGGCCAGGCTCCGAGTGCCCTCACTGGTGAGCGAAGCTGGTCTCCCGGAGCTCGGACAGCCCACCCAGGCAGCACGAGGTGAGCTAGGAGAAAAATCGCCTGTCCAGGAGGTCGAGGTCGAGGCGGTCGGAGTCCTGACGGCAAGGGAGTTCGATGGAAGATAAGGCATGGAAGGCAACAGTGAAGAGGCCAGCGAGCATCTTCCTCACAGACGCGGAGAACTTGAACACTCTGTACACGTGCCGGTGGAACGCGCAGAACAAGTCTGGGAACCAGGAGACTGTGAGCATTGTGGACCATGCCAAGTGACCGAAGGAATCCGTTCCAGCGGTGCTGGCCACCTCGGGCCGGCGAAGCATCCTCGCGGAGCGGCTCGGCAAGTCAAGTGCCTGGCCCACGGTCGAATGGTGCTACCAGCAGGAGGAAGATGAAGCCAAGGAGTACCTTCAAAGGGCGCTCCGAGGAGACAGGGGAGAAGGACTCGCCTTCCGCATGGGAGGGCGCTCGCAACTTGGAGTGCGTCTACCACACGAAGAGCAGCCAAGCGGAAAGCCGAGGTTGTGGTATCTGGAGCGCCCAAGCAGTGGGGTGCTTCGGAAATCACCCGATTCCTCAAAGATCCAGTAGATGGACAACAGATTCGAACCCTTACACATTCGAGGGAGATTCTTTTTTTTCAAACCGCAAACGCCCACCAACTACCACAGCTCCGGTTTCGTATTGAGTCCGCATCCCCTCCAGGGGGCTTTGACGGCACCCATCGCAAAGCTCAGAAGCGCGACGACACGCAACGAAAATGTCACGAAATTCGGCCCGCAAATGAAAGCGAGCGCAGAGAGGAGGAGGAGGAGGAGGAGGAGGAGGAGGAGGAGGAGGAGGAGGAGGAGGAGGAGGAGGACCAGCAGAAGAGGAGGAGGGAGATTCTAAATAACCCCTGCGCCCCCGACATTAATGTTGATCTCAGTAAAGGCGGTGCTTCGGGGTTCGAATATGTCTGCCCACTCACGCTCCCCCCGTCGCCACGCCATCCATACCAATTTCGGGGGGTCTGGGGTCTGGGGGCATCTTGGGCCACAGGGTTCGAATATTACAGTCGGGGCGTTGACCTAAGGAACCCCAAAATAAGGAACGAGGCCCCTTTTTTCCATAAGTTGAACTCCGATTTCCGATCGAAAACATGAGGAAAACCTGAGGCAAGCTGCGAAACACTTAAGGAACACCGAGCCCCTCCCCAACGAAAAGCGTTCCTTCTTCAAGGCCCCGACTGTATGTCCATGTGCGGTCAAGGCTGGGAGGAGGCAGCAGTAGAAGGGTGCCCAGCAGGAGGGAGAGGGTGGGTGGGCTCCACCGTGCCCCCAGAAGGAGCGGCGACGGGCATCGGGCACCTGCACGCTGGAGGCTGCAGGGGCTAAGGTCATCACGCTGTCGCGCCTCGAGGAGATCCACCAGGCGCCCACGACCCAGTTCATCAAGTTCGCAAGAGGAGGTATCACCAGCGACTTGCTGAGGAAGCCAGCAGCGAGCGGGGCCCAAGAGAAGAAGAAGGAGGCAAAGCAGCAAGAGGAGAATGAGGAGGAGGAGGAGGAGGAGGAGGAGGAGGAGGAGGAGGAAGACCCAGAGCCCAGACCCCTCCAGTTTCTCGAGCTGCGTCTGGCCGTGGCGACGAGGTCCCCCCCCGAAGGCCAGAAAAGGAGGGGAAGGACGAGGAGAGCACCGATGACGACAGGGAGAACGAGACCCGAGGGTGCCGAGCCAGGAGCCAGGCGAGGCGTCCTCGAGTCGAAGCACCGCGCCGCGCCGAGCTTCCAGATGCGCCCAGTGACCCTCGGAGGCCCTTAACGGGTGGAAGCGTCCAAAAGCACGAATCATCGACCCTCGAACCTCGAAAACCTGAACCCCCGAAGCCGGGAAACCTCGTCTCTCGAACATCGAAAACCTCGCCTCTCGAAGCACACCCATATGCCCTCGGTCCTCAGATACGTCGAGCCTAAGAACTTTGTGGGCCCCGGAAACGGCAGGGCCGTTTTTTTCACCGTTTCCAGAAAAGCGTCCCTTGAAAATTGAAACGGCAACAAAAGGCGACCGGAAACGGCGAAACAACGGCTCCAGGACTGGAACCGGGGCCGGATCCGGTCAAAAAACGGCGACGGAACCGGTGAAAAAACGGCGTCGGAACTGGCCAAAAAACGGCAGGACGGAACCGGTAAAAAAACGGCCCTGTCGTTTCCAGGGCCCACTAAGGTCGAGCCTAAGAACATATACAGCTGACATCCTCAATCCTCGAGCCCCCGAGGGCGCCGAGCCCCGGCAATCGCGCACGGGGCCCGCGGCGCAGTGCGGGGGCACCGCGCGCCGAGTTCTCTCCAGGGTCCTCGGCGCCCGTGGGCGCCGAAACCTGCAGGAGACCTCCAGCGCCGCTCCGAGTCACCGAGGACGCCCGAGGTCCGCGATACAGTCGGGGCTTTGACCTAAGGAACCCTAAATAAGGAACGAGGCCCCTTTCATCCACAAGTTGAACTTCGATTTCCCATCGAAAACCAACGGAAACCCAAGGCAAACTGTGAAACAATCAAGGAACACGGAGCCCCTCCCCCACGAAAAGGGTTCCTTCTTCAGGGCCCCGACTGTAAGGGGGGAGGCCCAACGGCTCGCGCGAGGCGCCCCTGCCGCTTCTCTGGCTCGCCGAAGTCGGGGCCGACCTGGGGGAGGGAGGGAGGTGCCCAGAAGGAGGCCCGGACCCTGGAGCCCGAAGTGTGGCAACAGCGGCTTGCTCGGGACTGCGGCACCATCGTGACACTGCGGGCACCATCGTGACACCGTCGGGACTGGCGCTTCACCCTCCGCAGCGGACAGGAAAGGCGCCCCGCACTGCGGGGGCTGATGGGCTGGCGGCACGCGCGGCGCGGCAGGCCTGGCGCTGTCGCTGCGAATGGAAGAGGCACACGTGAAATCCAATGAGACGGTACCAGGCACGATGGGCCGAAGGCCATGGGGCTCCCGCCCTCGCATCGGAGCCGCCGCTGCCGCTGGCCCCTTGCCCCTCCCGCCGCCTCCTGAGCCCAAGGTGCTCCCTCCTCTGGCGGGGCGAAGCCGTGTCGCCGCGCGGTTCGTCTTCGGCGCGCCCGAGAGGGCGACGCCGACACCACGGCAAACCCACGGCAAACCCTGCGCCCCACGCCCAAGGAGACGACGCCGGCACCACGGCAAAGCCACGGGAAGCCCACCGCGCCCGCGGGGCGGCGTTCGCCCCGGTGGCCGCGGCGCCCTCCCCGAGGCGAGGACGCCGCGCGTCGGAACGAAGGACGCGGCGGCACGTGCCGGTGTCGCTGCTCCCCACCCTGACTCCTGATCCGCCCTACTTTGGGCGATTTCGAAAGTAGGGCGGAAATTTCCGCCCTACTTTTGAGGCCCCTTTGAGCGTCGACTTCCGCCCTTGAGGCTCCTTTGGCGTCGATTTCCGACACAATTTTAGGTCGGAAAATCATCCAAAGTACGGCGGATCAGGAGCCAGGGCAGACCTCCCCTGGGGAGCGTTCTGACCAGGCTGCGGTGAGGGCAGTGGATGAGGAAGCATCGGATAAGGAATCCAGGGTCTGGAGGCCAGCGGAGCTCCACTCGAGGCCTGGCCATGGGCGTCGCCGCCGCCCTACAAGCAGACAAGGGATCCTCCGGGCCCTGATCTTCCTGGGCGCACTCCGTAACCAGAGCCCCCGCCGTGTCGAAGCGAGTCCCGCCGTGGCGGCGAGGGACGGGCCACGGTATATCGGTGTGCCTTCGGGGCCCCAGGACAGGTGTGGTGAGGGACCGCGTGGTGACCTCGGACCCCCCAGCGACCTGACCGCGCGGTCCGCCCCCGCACAGCGTGGGGGCCCGAGGCCCCAATCGCCCGAGACGTCCTCGGAGACCACCCGAATCCCTAAACCGACCCCGAATCCCCACTGACTCACCACGCGGCGTCGTCACCGCACCGTTTGGGGGCCCCCGAGCCTTGTCCTCCTCTGACTCTCAGGGCGGGCGGAGCTGGCCGCAAGTAGACAAGCGCGTTCCACTACTCGCAAAGCAACTACTCGCAAATGGCCTCGATCTGCCGCGGGAGATCTACGACATATTACAGTGGAGGCCAATCCACAAGAAACCTGCAACAAGAAACCCAACCCTCAGACCCCAGGACGTCCATCGATTTCTGGCGCGGGAACGTCACGCTTCTCATCGCAAAGCCATCGAAACCCGACAAACCCAGGGCACCCTGGAGGCAAGCAGGGTGTTTCTTGGCACGGGCCCCCAATGCACATCCAGGTGCACGACTACTTTCGAACATTTGCGAGTAGGCATTTTGTGCGACTAGCGGAGCGCGCTCTGTGCGCAAGGCCCCTCTCAGTGTCACGCGGTGGCCTGTGCCTGGGGGCCTCCGCGGAGCCGACGCAGCGCGGGGGCCCCGCGCGGAGTCGTCGGGGGGTCCTCGGCGCCCACGTCGCTCAGCACGGGCTCCAGCGCGGCCCGCAGCCGCTCCTCCAGCGCCTGGGGCGTGGTCGTCGTCGCCTTCGTCGTCACCGCCGCCGTCGGTCGGCGTGTTGGCCGGTCGGTCGGCACGTCGGCGTGTCGGCCGGGGGCGCTGCCATCGGGGCCGTCGTCGTCGGGGCTGTCGTCGTCGGGGCCGTCGTCGTCGTCGTCGTCGTCGTCGTCGTCGTCGTCGTCGTCGTCGTCGTCGTCGTCGTCGTTGTCGTCGTCGACTTCAGGGAGGAGGAGCGGCGGCAGCTGGGGAGGAGGACTGGGGCCGCCCGATCCGCGCCCATGCTGCGCGCAGCGGTCGCGTTCTGACAAGCGGCCGACGGCGCGCGACGCGCAGCCGCCGGCGCCCGGCAAATAGGGGAACAAAAAGTGGCATGAACATAAAGACTCGGAGGTCCGCGCGGATTTCTCGGATCGGTGCTGGACCCCCTCCCTGGCGCGCTCCGCGCGCCAGGGGCGGCGCCGGAGGCGCCGCTGGGGGGCCCCAGCGCCGATCCAAGAAATCCGCGCGGACCTCCGAGTTTTTATGTTTATGCCACTTTTTGCTCCCCTAGCAAAACCCTGGTCAGTCTGGGATCTGGAGGCCGTCGGGAGCTGCTGAGAGAAATTCGGGCGCAGGGTGGAGCTAGTTGGCAGACCCGACCAATGTGTCAACTTGAGGGCGGTTTGTCGGATATCTCGAGAAATTCTGAAATTCGTCTCCAGAGCGAGTACTTTTCTCACGTGTAGTGCGTTATGCCGCGTCTGACAGTCCAATTCTCAGGTTCGTAGCTTCAATGTTAGTATCAAAAGACTTGCTGGAACTGGGGCGCTGCGCGCGCGCACTCGGCAGAGCTGCCCTGACCCGAGCTACCCCTGATGATTCGGGGCTCTGGACGCCCGAACTATCCAGGGTAAGTCGGGTCCGGGGTAAATCGGGTTCGGATTCCCGAAAAACGAACCCGAGTTATCCCTGACCCGAGTTACCCCTGATGATTCGGGGCTCTGGACGCCCGAACTATCCGGGGTAAGTCGGGTCCGGGGTAAGCCGGGTTCGGATTCCCGAAAAACGAACCCGAGCTATCCCTGACCCGAGTTACCCCTGATGATTCGGGGCTCTGGACGCCCGAACTATCCGGGGTAAGTCGGGTCCGGGGTAAGTCGGGTTCGGATTCCCGAAAAACGAACCCGAGCTAATCCTGACCCGAGTTACCCCTGATGATTCGGGGCTCTGAAAAACCCTGGTCAGTCTGGGATCTGGAGGCCGTCGGGAGCCGCGCAGGGCGCTGCGCGCGCGCACTCGGCAGAGCTGCCCCCGGCGAAGCGCACCCCGCCCAGGAGGAGCGTCGCCGGACAGCGCGCCGGCAGCCTCTCCGTCTACCGGGCGGGTGGTACAGGGCAGGTTTTAATTAGGCGACGAGCAGGGGAAATGATCAGGAGAAGGCCTCCTCAGAAGGCCGCGGGACTTCTTAGAAGTCCGGGGGGCTTCTGAGACGTTTCCTCGGCCTATTTCGAATGCAGACAGAACTTCTCAGAAGCCCTCTAAGAAGTCCAGAAACTTCTCAGAAGCCTCGGAAGTCCCGCCCCTTTTCATTTCCCCCCCGCGCCCGCCGCCGATTAATACATAGGATGTATAAAAAAAACAGTTGGATTTCTAATACATGGTTAGTGCATGGCTAAATTTATGCATGAGCTCATCGCTGTTTTTAGTACTAAGCCCTTGCATAATGCATGATCCGCGCGCGGAGCATGTATGAATAACGGCACTGCAAGGGGGGATGGCCTACATGGGTGGTGCAGAAAAGGGCCCCCGAGGTGCCCTTCAGGGCCCCTGGTGGCTTCAAGAGAGGCCCTAAAAAGGAGCCCCCTCTTAGGGCCCCTTGTCTTCTTCACTCCCCAGTCCAGGCACCCCCCATCCGGAGGGCACCAACTATATACACCAACACCGATCCTGGCCCAGGACCACCCTGGGCCCAGGATCGGTGTAGATGCCTTCTTGCCAGAGGCAGGAGGGCGTATACACCGATCCTGGGCCCAGAGTGATCCTGGCCAGGATCGGTGTTAGTTGGTGCCTTCCTGCCCATCGCCGCCCGCCCGATTCTGCCCGGGGCACGCCCTCCCAAGCGCGCCCGCCGGCGTCGCGGCACTGGCGCCGCACCAGAGGCGGACGACGCGGCCGGACCCTGGCGCGAGGCGCGCGGCCGCGGTGACCGCCCAGCGAAGGGGGCGGCGAGCATGGCGCCCGAGCGTGCGGGGTCGTCTCCGACGCCGCGCCGCGGCAGCGGCGCCGGCGGGAGCGCGCGTCTGGCGAGCGAGGCGCAGATGCCACCTAGAGGCCCACAGGAAGCCGCCCAAAGGCTCTGAAAAGCTCCCAAATACGCCCTTGGATGACTCCCGCTCCGGGAGCCAGGGGCCCCCAGGGGTCGGCGGTGCGGCGTAAGTCATAAATCCACGTCTGCAAGGGACGTGCTGAGCAGCAGCATGTTTCGACGAACGCCTCAATGCAACGTGGCCTATGTGTCCCATCTTGTATACTTGCGATCGAGTGTACTACTTGACACTCTCATGTGCCCCCCCTGCCCCCCCTGGAGTCGCGACGTATCGGCGGACCAAGTTGACGGCCCCCATTCTGGGTTTCAAAAATGCACCAACGTATGGGGAAGTCACCTGTGTCGGCGTCTCGGGCCCCCTGGGGGTCCACGAGGGCCTCAAGACGGCTCAAGATGGTCTCAAGACGGCCCAAGACCCAAGATCACCGTCAGTAAGCTCAAGATGGCCCCAAGATGGCCCAAGAGCCTCCAAGACGGCCCCAGAGGGCCCCAATAGGGCTCCCACGAGCAGCCCAAGCAGCCTCCAAGATGGTCCAAAGACGGCCCACGAAGCCCCCAAGAGGGCCCCACGACGGCCCAAGAGGGCCCCAAGGTGGCCCAAAGAAGCCGCCAAGACAGTTCAAGAGGCTCCCAAGACGGCCCAAGAGGAC
>CAUYUJ010000195.1:112631-116982 GCA_963575745.1 Prorocentrum cordatum
AAAAAAAAAAAACCTAGGTTTTTTGCAATCTTAGGTTTTTTTTTGCAATCCTTCGTTTTTTTGCAATCCTCCACAGGGCACGCCCGCGGCGCAGGTCGGGGGCGGTTCCCTGCCGAGCTCCTCGCGCCTCGCAGCGCGCGACGCGGCGGGGCCCTCTCCCGCTCTCCCGCGGCGCGGCCGTGCGGGCTCTCTCGCTCGCCCCAGCCTGCCCGCGCGCAGGAGCTGCGGGCGGGGCCGGGGGGGGGGCACGGCCGGGGGGGGGGGAGGGGGGGGGCACAGACACAGACACAGACACACAGACACACAGACACACAGACACAGACACACAGACACACAGACACACAGACACACAGACACACAGACACACAGACACACAGACACACAGACACACAGACACACAGACACACAGACACACACACACACAGGCACACACACACACCATGAATCGTCGATTCCCTAGAAAATATGGGGAAATATGGGGAGTGGGGGGGGAGACAGAAACCCAGAAACTATGGGAACATGTGGGGAATCTGGTTATCTGTGTGTATTTATTTGTGTGTCCCTGGGCCCCTTCAGGTCAGGCTGCCGCCAGCAAGGGAAGCTGCCCCTTCCACGACGCAGCGCT
The DNA here is from genome assembly GCA_963575745.1 of Prorocentrum cordatum. NCBI lineage: Eukaryota > Dinophyceae > Prorocentrales > Prorocentraceae > Prorocentrum > Prorocentrum cordatum. The sequence continues at coordinate 113,257 of CAUYUJ010000195.1, forward strand.
CTGCGCAGCCTCAGGGTGGCGACCGCGTGCCCCGCAAGAGGCGCGGCCCCGGGGGGCGAGGTGCTCCCTCGACGGGCAACGGGTGCTGCGCGTCCTGCGCAGACGCCTGTACCAGTCCTCTGCTCCTGAACCCGCTACCCCACCGTCGAGGCGCAGGAAATCGCCAGCGAGCGCACGAGGAACGCTATGGTCTGCCATGTGGAGGGCGGAGGCAAGGAGGTGGAGGAGGACAGCTCCTGTTTGCCCCCACGATCGCCCAGATGCACGAGGAGCGCTGGAGGGGCAACCACGGAAGGACCCAAGGAACAGCAGGTCCCTCTCGAACCCGAAATATGTCTCACTCCCCCCATAATGCCTACTCCCCCCATAATGCCTACATGCACATTGAATCCCTTGCCCGAGGGGGGGGGGGTCCCTAGAAGGGCCCCTGGGTCTTGGGGGGAGGTCTCGGAGATGTCCCAGGGCGTGGGGCGAGGGGGGGGGGGCATGTCCCAGGGCGGGGGGGGGGCCCTCGCTGGAATGACTCGGGCGATCTCGGAGCGAGCTTGGCCAGCTTAGGGCCGCCTGGACCCGCGAGAACCCTCTCGGGGCCAACCGCGGCCCGCTGGGAAGTCTCGAGGGCCGTCCCGGAGGTCCGAAGGCTGGCCCAAGGGGCCGACATCTGCCCAATATCCCTGAGGTTTCTTTGAGATCTTGGCATTCTCGCCGCATCGGTCGCAAGAGCGTCCGAGACGGCCCGTGAATCCCAAGACCAGCCCACGATGGGCCAAGAGGTGCCCAACAGGCCCACAAGGCGGCCGAAGAGGGGCCCAAAAAACACGCCACTGGTCCACCGCTGGAAGCCGACTCAACATGACCACCAGAGCCCCAAGAGGGCCCCCAAGACACCCCCAAGGGGCCCCACGACGCACCCGAGTGGGCCACGAAGGTTCCCAGGACTCCCGCAAGATGTCCCCAAAGCTTTTGGAACATGGCCCAAGCGCAGGTGCGGGAGGAGCCGAGAACCATTCGATTTCCGCCCTCGCATCAAAGCCGCCACTGCTCCTTGCCCCCGTCCTCCTCCCTCCTCTTGCGCCCAAGCCGTTCACGTCTCAGGGTCGACGGAGCAGGCCATGAGGCATCTGCAATCCCTGCACCGTCTTACGAGGAGAGGGGCCTCGGGACGCGAGGATGTACTACAACATCAGTGGCGCGTGCTGGGTTTGCTGCGTTCTCCGCCCCTCGTCCTCCTCCTCGCCCTCCTCCTCGTCCTCCTCCTTCTCGTCCTCCTCTTAACGCTGATCCGGAAGACGCTTGCAACCGCTGAAATGCGTACTTCGTCCACGGAGTGCCCCGTCGGTATGTGGACGACTGGCTCGCTGAGGGCCGCCACGGGCGGCGACGCCGCCGGTGGGAACCCGCGAGGCAAGACCTGCGCCTGTTTATCTTAGGATATGCAGACGCCGATCCGACTCCGACGACGACGATGGCGACGACGAGGGCCAAGGCGACGACTACGACCCAAGCGAGCTGGCTCGTGGGCATACGGCCTGTAACGTTTGCTCATGTAGCGTGTCGCCGCGGCGGCTCTGGCTACAAACTATGCCCTGCGAGTGGATAACGTGTCGCTCCGGTTCGCCGGACGGGGGGATGGAACAAGCTCGGGACGCTGACGCCAATAGGGCCCATGATGTGGACAGCGTGCCGCGCCAAAGCGAGGAGGGCCAGAACCGGCAGAGCGATACGCTGAATCAAAAGCTCCCGACCGTACTTTCCGCGAGCTGTCACCCACTACAGTTAGGTCGGGCCTGTCCCCCTACGGGGGGATTTTCGACGAATTGTTTTAAATACCCCAAAAAATACTCCAAAGATGCTCAAAAATTATCTAACATCGTCCCCAGACTATATTTTTTGACTATTTCTGAATATTCCCCCCGTGGAGGGACAGGCCCGACCTAATCGACTCCCCGCAAGAGTGACCCTGGGTAAGAGTGACCTTTAGTGCGCGGCCTTTTTGGGGGCCCAGGGGGGATAAAACACAAGCGCGCAAGACACTTTTACCGCATCGCGTTCGGCGATCGGGGGACCCCAATGGGCCCGCACCAAAGGTCACTCCGGCGAAGGGCCCCTCTTACGTGCAGTCGACTTAAGTTAACGGGCGAAGAACGGTATAAAATAAACTTTCCAGCCGCCCAGGGACAGGCGCCCCCGACAGCGAAAAAGTTTATTGTATACTGCTTTTCGCTCGCTGACGTTCGGCGATCGGGGGACCCCAATGGGCCCGCACCAAAGGTCACTCCGGCGAAGGGCCCCTCTTACGTGCAGTCGACTTAAGTTAACGGGCGAAGAACGGTAATAAAATATACTTTTCCCAGCCGCCCAGGAACAGGCGCCCCCGACAGCGAAAAAGTTTATTGTATACTGCTTTTCGCTCGCTGACGTTCGGCGATCGGGGGACCCCAATGGGCCCGCACCAAAGGTCACTCCGGCGAAGGGCCCCTCTTACGTGCAGTCGACTTAAGTTAACGGGCGAAGAACGGTATAAAAATAAACTTTCCCTAGCCGCCCAGGGACAGCGCCCCCGACAGCGAAAAAGTTTATCTTATATACTGCGTTTCGCTCGATGACGTTCGGCGATCGGGGGACCCCAATGGCCCGCACCAAAAGGTCCCTCCGGCGAAGGGCCCCTCTTACGTGGCAAGGTCGACTTAAGTAACGGGCGGAAGAACGGTATAAGAATAAAACGTTCCCAGCCGCCCAGGACAGTCCCCCCGACACGAAAAAGTTTATTGAATACTGCTTTTCGCTCGCTGACGTTCGGCGATCGGGGGACCCCAATGGCCCCGCACCAAAGGGTCACTCCGGCTAAGGGCCCCTCTTACGTGCAGTCGGGACCTTAAGTTAAACACGGGCGATGACGGTTATAAAATAAACTGTCCAGCCGCCCAGGGACAGGCGCCCCCGACAGCGAAAAAGTTTATTGTATACTGCTTTTCGCTCGCTGACGTTCGGCGATCGGGGGACCCCAATGGGCCCGCACCAAAGGTCACTCCGGCGAAGGGCCCCACTTACGTGCAGTCGACTTAAGTTAACGGGCGAAGAACGGTATAAAATAAACTTTCCAGCCGCCCAGGGACAGGCGCCCCCGACAGCGAAAAAGTTTATTGTATACTGCTTTTCGCTCGCTGACGTTCGGCGATCGGGGGACCCCAATGGGCCCGCACCAAAGGTCACTCCGGCGAAGGGCCCCTCTTACGAGCAGTCGACTTAAGTTAACGGGCGAAGAACGGTATAAAATAAACTTTCCAGCCGCCCAGGGACAGGCGCCCCCGACAGCGAAAAAGTTTATTGTATACTGCTTTTCGCTCGCTGACGTTCGGCGATCGGGGGACCCCAATGGGCCCGCACCAAAGGTCACTCGGCGAAGGGCCCCTCTTACGTGCAGTCGACTTAAGTTAACGGGCGAAGAACGGTATAAAATAAACTTTCCAGCCGCCCAGGGACAGGCGCCCCCGACAGCGAAAATGTTTATTGTATACTGCTTTTCGCTCGCTGACGTTCGGCGATCGGGGGACCCCAATGGGCCCGCACCAAAGGTCACTCCGGCGAAGGGCCCCTCTTACGTGCAGTCGACTTAAGTTAACGGGCGAAGAACGGTATAAAATAATCTTTCCAGCCGCCCAGGGACAGGCGCCCCCGACAGCGAAAAAGTTTATTGTATACTGCTTTTCGCTCGCTGACGTTCGG
>CAUYUJ010000196.1:0-72500 GCA_963575745.1 Prorocentrum cordatum
GCTCCAGGCCCGTCGCTTCGCGTCCACCGGGGTCCTCCGATAGTGACACGCACAGCCAGCGGGTCCGTGGGGCCCCAGTGGGGTCCTTGGGGTGGTCCCCGTCGTCCGGGCCCCATCGGTCACCGACATCCCACGGCGCTAGCAGCGCCGACCCACCGAGGCTCTCCCAGGCCTCCCCAAAGGGGGGCCACGCGGTTCCCACCTCCAGCAGCCGCGCCCCCTCGACCTGCAGGGGGGCGTAGCGTGGTAGAGCCTCCCGGGCTCCTTTGACTTGGAGTGCAGCCGCGCGCCAGGGCCCGTCGTCTCCTGGCATCCGCAGCTCGCGCTGGGCGGCCTCCTCCACCAGCTCGCCCCACGGGGCTGCCGGCGACAGCTCGGTCCATCCGGCCTCCGCCATCCGCTGGCGTACCTCCTCCACCGTGGCACGAGTAATGAAGTCGGCCAGCTCGTTGTGGTAAGTCCGTAAGTAAAGACCGTCCAGGACCCGGAACTTGTACCGTAGCTCCAGCATGGCCAGGACTCGAAGCAGGTGGCGCGCCACCGCGTTCCGTGCCCGGCGGCGTCGCAGCCAGCGGCTGACATTACTGTTGTCAGTGACGTACGGCAATAGCAGCTGGAACCAGTCCGGGCCCTTCTCGGCCGCCAAGGCTATCCGGCAGAGGAGTTCGACCACCGCGATGATCTCCCCCTCCCCCTGCCAGGTGACCCCAGGGGCGGAGCGGAGCGTCTCCAGATAGGGAGCCGCCTCCGCCACGATGTACTCGCGCGAGGACCAGTCCAGCGCACCGATCCGATCCAGGGTGGCATCGCCTCCCAGCCAGCGCAACTTGCCGAGCGCCCCCGGGAGTGCGAGGGCCTCGCGAAGGCCTAGCAGGCCCTCGAAGGAGGTCTCGAAGTTACCCTCGACCGGCATCTCAAAGCAGACGCGCAGCAAATCCAGGGTCTGGTGCCAATCGTCCCACGCAGCCTCTACCATCTCGGGGTCGCCCGGCGGATGGACGTAGGCCTGACCTGGGTCACCCGACAGCATCCGGTGGACCGCTGGGAGCTCCAGGCTCAGGGCTGGAGCTGCGCAAGCGCAGAACTGGCCGAGCCCACTTAGCTCCCTCGCGGTTCGCAGCCGGACCATGCGGCAGCCGAAGCTCAGCTCCGGCTCCGCCAGTAGGAAGCGCATCTTCATGGCCTTGGGCTCCGGGAGTCCAACTCGCTCGCGCTCGAAGTCCATACTGAGCCCCCAGATAATCTGCGTGGTGGAAGGCTCCCCCTCGGCGTCCCTCTTGCTGACGTTCACTGCTTCGGACCCAAACACCTCACGTATGGAGGCATCCAATGCGTCGCAGGCCATCCACGGTCGGACCCCAATGTCGGGCTCCACCACCACGGGGTCATCCATGAGCCACTCCGAGTGGAAGTGGGTGGTGTCGTGCCAGTGCGGCTCCCCAGGTCGATAGCTCTCGTGGAGCTCCCTCGCCGCCAGGGCGAGCATCATGTAATTGCCTGGGGCTCCCGTCCACCCGAACACCATGGCTAGGTAAACGACTCTGACGTCCCCCTCGATGCCAGCGTGGGCCCCCGGTAGTGAGGTGCCGAAGTCCCCGACGTCCGCCGGGGCGATGTCCAACCACTTGAAGGCCCGCGAGACGTCCCGCTTGGCGCAGAGGAGGCGCGCTCCGGGGTGGCGCGCGCGATGCCATACCGCCGTCCTCGCCACTTGCCGATGGCTTGGCTGGACGGCAGGCGGGTGGTCGCGCTTGTGTGTGGCGGCGTTGGCCGAGAGCATCGCGTGGATCATACGCCCTTCGGACGATAAGGTTCTGTCCGGTAGCTGCTTCGGTACCCTCCCCAGGGGGGCTTCCACCAGCTCCGTCAGAAAACCCTCTGCCGCCTGGGACGCCACCAGGACGATCCCCCAGGTCACATCCGCCCATACCTTCTGGTAGGCCTCGTCGATGTGGGCTCGCACGCTGGGGTGCGGCTGGGCTCGCTCGCGCCTCCGCGGCGCGCCCGCCGCGCGGAGGCTCCCCCTTCCGCTAGCTCCCGGACGTACTCGAAGTGCTCTCGGCTTAAACACCGTCGCACCTTGTCCCCCAGGACGCCCCGAAGGGGGTTGCCTAGGCGCTCGTGGCGCGCGCGCCTAAGCAGCGCGGCCGCTTCCTTCAGGGACCCCGTCCGCTGGAGGAGCTGATCCCCCAGCCCTACCAGGGTCCGCATGGCTTCGGGGTCATACTCAGGGTGCTCCGTGCAGAAGGTCAGGTAGACCGTGGCCAGCTCCGCCGGGCTGCACCCGTCGAGGTCCTCCGCGATATCTCTGGCCGGATCCTCGCAAGGGGGTCGAGTCTTGCCCGCACTCCCCTCCCCCTGTGCCTTGCCCAATGGGGGCTTAGGAAGCCCCGCCAATGCTCGGTGCATGGCTGGGCTAAGCCTACCGCATTTTGAGCCGTCCCCTGAGGCCTGCAGGCGCTCGATTCCAGTGAAGTCGACGCCCTGCAGGCGCCCGGGCGCCTCCGCCCGGGCGATTTTGGGGGACGCCCCCGGGCCATCCTCCCATATAGGCGCCAACTGCCGACGCAGTTGGCTCACCGACCAGCGGTGATAGGCCCCTTTCAACACCTTTGCCCACGCGGCGCAAAGGCGGGGGGCCCAAACCTGCGCCTCCTTGGTGCGCTTAATGCCCGAGCCCGGCACGTGATCCTTCAGCTCGACGTGGTGGTGGTCACGGGGGCAACGTCGCGCCAACAACAGAGCGTGCAGGTACAGCCGGGGGCTGACGAGCCACCAGCTGCCCTTGCGATAGCGGCTCTCTGGCGCGTCGGACGGGGCCTTACCCCAGGCGCACATGTGGATCGGGACGATCATGGCCCCCGTCGCTCGACGCAGCTCGTGCATCGGGGCCTGGTCCCAAAACTTGGGGTAGCGGCCCGAGGGGCAGGAGGACTCGATGAGAAACTCCTTGCCAGCGTCGTGTAGGATGCGGCAGGTGTCGCACGTGAACTGTGTGTGGCTGTTACCCACGCGCTCGAACTCTTTGGAGCCATCCCCCTCGGGGTGCTCCCACGTGCGGGTGCCCTGCGGGGTCCCGCCCGGCTGGGTCATGAGCCCGATGTCGGTGTACGAGCCACACGGGGTACCCCAGCACCAAACGTTGGCCACGTCGGGGCCCATGGGGGTCCGTGCGGCCTCCTGTAGGCGTGCGCGAACCGCTGGGTCGAGGGTGTCATGATCCGGCCGTGGGCCGGATTCTCGGAGGGGGTCGTCGTAATATTCGATCGGCTCCAGCACCCGGATGCCCTCGGCGCGAAGCGCGGCCGACCAATTTCCCGAACCGGCGTACACCTCCTGGGCGATCAAAACGTACGCGAACGCGGGGTCGTGTCGAATTGGCATCGCGTTCGCCTCCAGGAGGCGTGCCTGGACGTCGGCTGGATGTTCCCCGAACGAGGCTGGCGCGCGTCCACTGCGCGGCCCGCCCGACCTTCCGCTGCCTTGCAGTGGGTGCAGGGTGCGCTCTTGCCCGGGACGGTGGGTTCAACGTCCGGGCCTTCATCGAGCATCTCGCGCCAGCCGACACTTACGATCTCGCGGGACAGGCGTCCTGCGTGCCCCCAGCGCTGGCCTAGGGCCGCCGCCTCCGCGTGGGAGCGTGGGCGCAAGGCGCGCATATGGCCACGCCAGATCAGGAGCGAAATTACGTGATCCTCCGCGCCGTCCCCGTCCCCATTAGGTGGTCCACGCATAGGCGCCCACTGCCGTTGACACGGTGCACCTGGAGCGTGACGGCGTCGAGGTCGGCGACGGGGCATGCTGCCAGGCAGCGATAGTCCTTGTCGTGATGCGGGTGCACCGCATCGTGGACGTAGGAGCGGACATCGGCCTCCAGGGCCGTGATCCACGGTGGGGAGTCGCCCAGGGCACGCAGGGCCTCATGGGCCTCCTCCCATAGTGCATGGCGATACGTCGCGGCCAACTGCTGCACCGCGCCCGGGCTGGGCTCACCTGTGCCCTCGCCCGCGCGTAGCAGGAGCACCCCCGCAGCTACGTGCAGTAGCAGGCACTGCCGCTCCTCGGTGTCGCCCACCTCCAGGCCCATCGCCTGGCCCATCTCCTCTGTAGGGCCGAGGCGGTCCCGATAATCGATGAAGTCCCACTGGATGCGGGTGTCCCCGTCCCAGAAGGTATAGGACCCGCGGCCTATCAGCCCGTCGGTGTCCCACGCAACCGGGCCAACCTCAGCCCCGCCCTCGGTGACGTATCCTGCGGCGCAGCTAAGCGCCTCATGCAGGTCGGCTGCCTCGCTGCTGAGACCCCGATGGCCTCGGTCCACGGCTTCCACCTGCTGGTAGTAGGCGTTCGGGTCCCCGAGGTCGAACGTTCGGGGCAAATCGTAGCCGTTCTCCGGCATGAGTAGGATGTACTTGATGTCCTCCCTCCTCGGGTTCTCGGTGTCGAGCTCTCGGCATAGCCGACGCCTCAGCTCCCGTAACTCCTCGACCCAGGTGCTTCGGAGCTCTTCCCACAGATCCTTGACCCAATGGTCTGGGAACTCCGAGGGGTCCCTCTCGAAGGCCGCCTCCAAGAACCCTAACGATCGCCGACGCTCCGCCCGGTGTGCGACCCCGATGATGGACTCGAACATCTGGATCTCGCACCGGGCCCTCTTGAACCAGGTCGCCATGTGGGTGGCGGGCCGTTGGCGGGGCTCCAGCTTGTCGTCCACAGGGAGCCGATAGCCATCGAAGTCCTCGTCACGCGCGGGGACGCAGTCGTCCACCGCCAGGTCGTGAGGGCCCGTCCCGAAGGCGAGCGCCGCGTAGCCGTGTGCCACACGGTTAGTAACCAGGCAGGGAAACCCGATCGTATTGAGCGTGCTCTTGGAGTGCGCACACATGCGCTTGAGAGAGTCGAACAAGTCCTTCCCCGTGATCCCCTCGCAGGCCTCAACCACGAAGGTGTTGCATCCCCGGGCTATGTAAAGATCAAGTTCCTCGTCCCGACCGATCCCTGCCCTAGTGCCCCGGGCCTTCTTGTCGCCCTCGGTGGCCCGCGCCTGCCGCTCGGCGGCGAGGACGTGGCGTTCGGTGAGGCGGTTCTGACGATCCAGGCGCTCGATGATCTGGGCTTCGGCCTCGGCTGTAAGCCCGCCCAGGGCGCCCGCCGCCCCGGCGTCGTCTGGACCCCCAGCTCGCCCCCCACCCAGGCCGCCCCCGTGGGGCGTCTGGCCAGTGAGGTGGCCAAGGACCGAGGCCCCGTCGAGGAGCGGATTGGCCCCACGAGCGGCCCCCCCGCGTCCATCGCGTGCCAGCAGGTCCCGATCACCCAGCCAGCCCCGTCGTGGGCCCGTGGGTTGGATGGGGGGCATGGCACCGAAGAGCTCGCGTCGGGGTCCCTGCTTCGGGCTGGGATCCCGTCCCCGCGCCGAGCGACTCCGCGACCCCTCACGTGAGAGGCTCCCCTGCAGGGGAACCTTGTCGGCGGCCGCAGCACTCTCCCGCGCGCGCGCTTCCAGCTGCGCATCCTCCAAATCCGCGAGGGCGCGCTCTAGGTCGGACCCCAGTGGGCCCGCCGCTGCCACCTGTGCGACCCTCCGCCGCAGCTGCCGCTCCGCCTGATCAAGCGGAACCCCGAGCAGGTCCGCGGCCATACCTAATGCACTGAGGGCCGCCGCTTGGCCCCCCCGTCCTTTGAGATCCTCGGCTCGCAAGGAATCCATGAACATTTCGAGTGGGTCGGGCTCCTCAGCATCCTCGCTCACGCCGGCGGCGGCCGCCGCTAAGCGCGACGGTGCCGCCACGGGGGCTGGACGGGGTAAGCCCTCCATCCCGGGCGCAGGCTGCGCCCCCTGCGCGCCGCCCCGCCGATGGTGGCCGAGTGTGCGCACCGGGTCGTGCTGCAGCTGCTGGCGCTCCGTGTTCGTCAGGTAGCGCCGCCTCCAGCCGCTCGCGCTTTCCACGTCCACACCGCCCCACTGCTCCCGGCGTAACATCGCCAGCAGATCCTGCGGGATGTGGTGGGCGATGACACGCAACCCCGCTTCCCGAGCCCCTTGGGGGACCTCGTACAGCAGCCGATTGATCCAATCTATCGGGTAGCGCCCGTCCTCCAGCGGAGGGGGGTGCCGTGCGACCTCGCTGGCTGGGACCTCCACCCTGACGCCCTCGAGGCTAGTCCCGATGATAAGTCGAGCGTCCCCGCCAGTGCCCCGTGCGTCGAGCCCCTCGCATTCTCCCAATAGAATAAACCAAGGACTCGCCGGAGGCGCGCCGTACGCCTCCTCGGCTCCCCGAGGGTCGCCCGGAAGAATCGGGCAGACCTTCACGAGTAGGGGCTCCTGAAGCCACCCGTGATGGGCGATCCGATCGCCCGGGGCTCCGCGGTCGGCAGACCGTGAGCGTCCGCTGGCCCTTGCTTCCGCGGAGCGTGTGCGACGCGGCTGCGGCCCAGAGGTTAGGGCCTGCGCCCCCGTGGGCTCCACATCGACAGATGGGGCCACGGCGGGCGGTGGCGGTGCAGCGGGGGGAGGTAGAGGCGGGGGGTAGACCGGCCCGGGCGCTATGCCAACCCCATCGGCAGCGTGCGCGGTCCAATCGCGCGCCCTGGCGGGGCTTGGAGCCCGCGCCCGCATGCGGCGGCGCAGGCCCCCGAGAATCCCAGGTTGGACCGTCGCTTCGACGCGCACGGTGTGACCCTCGTCCCGTCGGAGATGTTCCCCGCACATCGGGGCCCCCCCGCAGCTACCCGTCGCCATGCGGAGACAAGTGGGGAGGCTGCACTTGCGGCCGATCAGGGTAGACCGATACTTCTGCGCATGGTGGGCGCAGAGGTGCACCTGTGCATTGAGACAATGCCCCGGCCGGGGAACATCCGACACCTCCGCGTCCTCCTGTAGCAGGACAGTAGCCTCCTGCATCCCTCGGTCGCCGCACCCCTCCGGCTGGAGGGGGCGTGCGCCACCCGCGAGCTGCACCCCAACTTGTGCGGCTTGGCAGGGGCGCTCCTCCGCCTCCACCTCGCTCTCCGAATCGATGTCCAGGCGGCGATAGCCCGTGGCGTCGGTGATGTAGCGGGGCTCCGGCCGGCCCCGGCACAGCCATCCGAGAACCGACCAGGGTGAGCAAAGCAGCCACTTGACGACCCCGAATACCTTCCGGAGTCCCACGCCGACTGCCCGGCAGGCCGTGGCCCTTCCGTGCTCAGCCAAGTCCACGATCTGTGCGTGGTCAATGGCCGCGTACTGGTCGACGTGCATGGGATGCGCCACTGGACAGGAGGCGCACTCGACGGCACGACATAGATGCACATTCCCTGTCTCCTCGAGGTTCAGCCGCCACTTGCGACTGGTGCACCCCAGGACCTGCCCGATCTTGATGTTGAGCCCGTGGCGATCCAGTCGGTACCGGTCCGCGAAGTTGCAGCTGATGCGGGCCACCTGCCCGTGCTTACGCAGAAGCACGTGGTTGTACGCCCGATTGGTCCCTCGGCCGCGGACCCCCTTTGTGTAGAACTCCGTCTCCACCACGCCGCCCAACCATCGCCTCCGCGTCGCTGGCAGCACCGGGTAATCTGGTACCACGCCCAGCGGAGTCCCCCGGCAGCCCACAGCATAGGCTGGGCTGCGGTGTTGATGATGATGGCCAGGGCACCCAACACGAACGTGAAGATGCCTAGGGCAAAGCATAGGACCGCGGTCTCCCACCAGTACCCAAGCATCTTAACGCCCAGGCGGTCGACGGCGGATCCAATCCATCCGCCACTCGTGCGGATCGTGCCCGGGTGGTCGGGGGAGCTTACCCACGCTCCGTAGCCCACGAACTCGAAGACCCAGGCTGCGAAGCCCCAACCGGGACCCGGCCCCGCCTCCGGGGGCGGGGTAGGTGGCGGCGGCGGCGGTGGGGGCACGTTCCGGCCAGCCCACCAATGGGGCAGGTGCGGGACCCAACCACTCCACCCCCAATACCCGTCCAGCCCACGCGGCAGGTCAGGCTCACCATCGCCCGTCCGGTTTCCCGGGGCGGACGGCTGCCCAGGCGCGCCCGTGGGCTCGTTGTTACCTCCGTATGCCGGCGTAGCTGGGCTGCCTGTGGGCTCGCCCTCGCCTACGCGCCCGATGCCCGCGGTCGTGGTCGTTGTAGTCGACCCTGACCGCGGCGGCGGTGGGACGCCCGGCGCCCCCGGGGGCTTGGCCTGCGGCCCTCGCCCCTTTCCCCCTGCAGGCGCGGGCTTGGCGGGCGGTCCTCGCCCCTTGCCTCGCCCCCCACCGCCTGCCGGCTGCGCTGTCGGCCCGGGCAGGGCTGGCGGCGTCGGCGCTGGGACCTCCTGTCCCCCGCGCCCGAACGGCAGCCAGCCAAGTGCCCCTTGGACCGTGAGAGCGCCGCCCGTAACCAAGATCATCAGGTGCGCCCCCAGGAAGCCCACAGCCATGGCACCACAGGCGCGCTACCTAGTCCGCGGACTAGCACGGCTGTGGTTATGGCCGCCCCGCGGCCCCCTGGAACACCCGCGCGTCGGCCAGAGCCGAACGCTACGGACCCAAAATGGCTACCTGAGCCCACACCCCCTCCCACTTAACCTGCAGTCTACAACCAATCAGACTATGCAAGGTCCTCCTGGGGCCCGCCCGGCCTAGCCCTGAGTTCGAGAGCTCGCCGGACTTGCTTGGGCAGCGCGACCCCGTGGTCGTCGTTGAAATTATCCCCGCCCTGCCACTCGATTCCCTCGAAATCGCCTTTCGAGCTGCGTCCCTCCACTGGCGACTGTGGTCCGACGACCGAAGCAAACGCGAGAAACGTCGGAATCGAGTGACCATCTCTGACTTGGATGGATGCTGGAGATAATGATGATGCCTTTTGCGCTGCACCACTGCAGCCAACAGAGGCAGCTCGGCCACGCTGAGTGGCGGCAGCCCGAATCATGCATGAGCCCGCTAGACCACGGGCCCGGGATCGCTCCCGAACACCTCCCAGGAGTCGAGGCTCGCCTCTGGGATCGTCGGCAACGGAGGACGTGTCGTAGTCGTAGTCGTTGCTCCCGACATGGTCGGCGTGGTAGTGGTCCTCGTCCCGTACGGGTCGGTAACCGTCCAGGGGCCCCCGTCTGCCGCCGTCGCCTGGTCGTCGATCGGTGGCGGGTAGGACGGCGGAGGAGGGCTGGCTGCCCCGGACGAAGATGCCGCCGCCGAGCCGGCCGCGCCGATGGCCGCTGTCGGGGCCTGGGGAAAGGGAGCGGCTGCCATCGCTGCTGCAGCTGCCTGCTGAGGAACGTGCCACTGGTCCTCGACCTGCTGCCCCCCGTTGGCCACGTGCGCTATGGCCGCCACTGCCGTGCCCACGTTCACGAGCATGAACCCGATCTGGCCGATCGCTGTCTCCATCCCGGAGAGGGTGCCCGCGATGGCATTGACCGACTCCTGGAGCGTGTCGATGGCTATCGCGAAGTCCGCCATCCTGGTGAGCTGCGCCTTGATGGCGGTGATGCCCTGGAAGATCTGCCGGGGCCCTTCCTCCATCTGCGTGGGAAGCTGCTGTGTCTGCGTCGCGACCTGGATCATCTGGTCCACCACCGACTGTACCTGGCCCAGCGCTCGAACTCCTTCTGGAATCGCCTGGGGCTGCCACTGGAGACCCTGGAGCAGACCGTACAGCTGATTCACCGTCGTCAGCGCTGCACCGCCTGCCTTGAACTGCGGGTCGCTGGTCAGGAGGTCCACCGCCCTCTGAGCGGATGACGCCGCTGCCCGCGCGGCCTCGGCCGCCGTCGGCACTGCCGGGGCACCTCCTTGACCAGCGCGGCCTCCGGGAATCCATGCAATGCGCGCTCCGCAGAGAGTGCATCTCGATCCCGAGCCGCGCTGGTTTCCGTAGTACTTGATCGCCGAGGCTGGGTGACTGCAGTGGGGCGATGCCGTGGGAGGTGGCTTCCCCGCGGCTGGCCCGAACAGCACCCCTGGCGTCGGCGCCGTCGCTCCTCCTCCGACCGCCGTGGCAGCCGCCGCCCCCTCCGCTGCTGCGGCCGCCGGAGGCGGTCCTGGTGGCAGAGGTGGCTGGCCGCGGTGTTCGACACCCGCCTGGGCTAGGGCATACAGCGCCTGGTGCATCGTCGGCTGGATGGTCCCCTCGATCGGTGGAGCTGGGGGCCACTGAGACGCCTCTGCCGCCGCTCCCCACAGCGCTGGCTGCGGCTTCGATGCGGGTTGGTGCTGCTGAAGGTGCGGAGGAGGCGCCTTCGCCACCGGGGGGCTCGCCGCGGCCTGGGCGGGCCCGAGACTCATCGGCGTCGGCAGCCCACGCAACGCCGCGAGCACCTGGTGCTGCTGGTCGTCCGAGGCGCTGCTGGCTCCGTGCGACTGCTGGGGCATGGGCACGTCGCTGCCCGCCGCCGCCGTCGCCTCGCTGTGTGCCGCCGAGCCGGCTGCTCCGGCTGAGGGCTCGAACACCTCCGAGGACACCTCGGAGTCCTCCTCTCTCTCGGCGTGGCGCTGCGCCAGTAACTCCTCGGTAAGCTGCTTGGCCACAGGCTCCTTCTTCTGGCCTCCGACAACTGGGCGCGCGCCGAGAGCCATCACCATCGCCACACGAAACATGAACATGGAATGAATCACCCAGGATTTGACTCCGAAGGTGATCGAGATTGGAAGCTTGGAATCGCCGAAACGAATTTGAGCCCAAACTGGCCGCGGAAATCACCGAGACAATCTGAACCCACATGGTTGCCGCCGAGAAACCGAGAGCTCCGAGGTCGTAAATGGCCCTGCCCACTGATCTGAGGTCGAGGGCTCTGGTCGTCTCGCTGGCCTGGCTCTGGTGGCACTCCTCATCCCTAGCTTCTCCGCGGGATCCCGAGGCCCGGACCGTCGCTAGTCTGCTCCGCTGAGCTCATGGCTGGCGCTGGTCGCTAAACTCGAGCTCGATCGATAAGCGTCGTCCCCAGGCTCGGCCCCGGAGTACGGCACTGCACTTCATTCGATTGAAGCTGAGGGGGAGGAGGTAGAGGACAACCCTGTCAGCGCTCATCTCCCCGCTGGCGCTCATCACAGGTGGCGATTGCCCAGCGGCCAATACAAAGGAAGACGCTGTCAGAAAAGGATACTTCCGAAGCGCACTGTCTGGGGTAGCGTGGCCCCCCCTAGTCTCCCGCACGATATCGGCCATGCGGTGACTGGAGCCCAGCTTGGTGACAGGAATGCCCTGAGCTAGAAACTGCGAAATCAAAAGGTAACGGGGAAGGTCGAGCACGCAGCCTAGGAAATCCAGCAGGTTGACACTCAGTATATGCGGAACGTCCTCGCTCAGCACCGCGGCCTCCGCAACTCCCATCACTCCGCCGAGGCGCATCGGATACAGGATGGTACAGATCACTTTTGCCTCGCCTCCGATGTCATGCGCCTTCTTGGGCGCCTTGAACTCTCCTGGCACTACTGCGTAGCGAAGACCGTGACGAGCCAGCGCCGCGGCCTCTCGGTTCAGCGATGGCAGTCCCACTATGTCACTGCCGGCCCCTGGGTCCACGAGGCCCTGCGTCGCAGAGGCGTTGAGGTAGACCTCGATGGCCTGCGCCTCGTTCCGGATGCCCTGCAGCTTCTCGAGCTCGTCGTTGCCCATGATCGGATAGCTGCAGCCGTCGAACGTGTGCCCAGCCAGGCCTCGCTTTGACCGATCAGGTCCCTTGCCGCTGTCCTTCTTCCGCGGCTGAGGACACCCCCGTGACCAGTGGCCGTTCTCGTTGCAATTCTTGCAGCGGGTGACCTTCATGAGCCTGAGGATCCTCTGACTCGTGGCGCCGGTATCCTCCGGCCTGTCTCCTCGGCCTCGGCCGCGCGCGCGGCCTCGGCCGCCTGCGCCGCCTCGACCACCGCCACCACGACGTCCGTCGTCGTCACCCCGGCGAAGTCGTGCACCGTAGAACTCGCGGTCCTGCTTCGCCGCGCGCTTCAGGTCCTTGTTCTGCTTCCAGGACCTGCGCTGCACCTTGCCTGTCATCTGCACGAAGGCCTCGGTGGCATCGTCCTCGTCGAGATCCAGATCCTCAATCTCCACCAAAATGGCCATGAGGTCTGTCTCGGATAGCTCCTCGTCTTCGTCTGGGTCCTCTCCCGACTCGTCGTAGTACGATTCTTCGTCCTGTCGAGCGGTCCCGGAGCCCGAGACCTGGTAAGCCTGGGAGGACGGATGAGGAAGAGGGAGAGAGCTGTGGCCCCGCCCGTCCTCGCCGTCTTCTGCGGCCAAGACTGGGTGCGAGGCACTGCTGCCAGGCAGCAGCTTCTCGCCGCTGCCGTAGTCGAGCTACCTGAGAGCCCAGGCCACGCCCCTGTAGTCCAGGCCGCCCTTGGTGAGGGCGCGCAGGTTCTGTTGACCTTGCGCGCTCAGTCCTGCACCCTCCTCGAGCATGAGACCCATCATCTTGTCTGACATCCATATGTCGCGGCTCTCGGCGTCGGTCATCTGCTGATCGCGCCTCGCCACGAACTGCTTGAGGCTCTCCTTCGAGCCCTTCGTGCACTCGAGCAGTGCCCTGCGACCTGCTCGGCGCATGTCGTCGCCCTCTCGCTGGCCGCTCATGAGGTCCATTCTCTCGAGGAGGGTGTCCAGCCAGGGGGGGCCGCACAGCACGTTCTCGCTAATGTCCTCGAACTTCGCCTGCATCGTCCAGTCGAACAGCTTCAAGAAGCGCTCCGGCCGCCTCCACAGCTGCACGTCAGTGTCGCGGCTCCACGGCTGGATCGCCTTTTTTCCACAGGCGGTAGTGGCCCCATCCCGGCCAGGTAGGCGGGTCTGAGTAGTCGCCTTTTGACCAGCCGCCCTCGTTCCAGTTGTGGTTCCTCCAGCCGCCCTTGTCGGCGTCCTTCCAGTCGGAGTCCCTGACGCCGTCTCGCTTGGTGTCCTGCTGCTGTCGGCCCCCGGGGCCCCACTTGTTTGTCGTCAGGCTCCGGCTGTCCACTCTTCCATGGATCGCGGCCGTCGCTCCAGGGATCCTGGCCCCTTGAGCTCTCCTGCCGGCCGCCCTTGGTGCCGCCGTAGTCGTCGTCTGCGCCGGCGGCGCTGTTGCTGAGCCCTGGGCCGAAGTTTTTCGCTGCGTCCTTCACGGCCTGCCGGATCAGCTGCTTCAGCTGCTCTGTGACCTGTGGATTCGAGCTCGCCGCGCCTCCGACAGGTGGCGGTGGCGCCGTCCCCTCCCCAGTCCCCTCCGACTGGGCTGAGCGCCCTCCGCCGATGACGGCGTACGTCTCGTTCTTCTCATCTCCTGGGCCAGTGTCGTCTGGCCCTGGCATCAATGCCTGCCGTGAATCGGCGCTCTGTCCAGTCCGGTGAGAGCAGCGCCCGCACAACCGCCCGAGCTGCCCCCGGCACCACCGCTGATCAGCGGTACATGGAGGCGCCCATGCATGCCGCGCCGAACACTGCTCCGCTACCAACTGTGGCAGCAGCAGGATAAGCAGATGCATTTTGGCCTTGAGCCAGAAAGCGGCAACCACAGTACATCCTTCCCTGAAACACGTACGAACAATCCTGGCCTCCCGTGAGCTGGAATGTTGGGCTTCACGGGAAAGAACATTATGCTAAACCTATGTCGATAAAACAGGAGAGTCTCCACACATTGATGATGATGCGGATGACGGTGATGATGATGCGGTGAGAAGATTCAATCTACGATTCGTATTTCCCCCGGTGATAATGAAGATCGGCCCCGCCAGTCCCCACCGCCGACCAAAAATGTATTGGCCGGAGATAATCAACACTCAGGTCTTAGGGGAGGATGCTTCATTATCTGGCGCATGCGGTTAAGCGACCGCCGGCAACCCGAAAAGGAGTCGCTGCAGGAGTCCTGGCAGGCGAAGGAAAAGACAAGGGAGGCGCATGAGTGCACCCTGGCCGAAAACGTCAAAGAACGACGGCGGAACCGACACACGCACGAAGCAGTGGGAAGTCTGGAACACTCGGACAAATAGCCTGGAAATCGGCCACACGCACGGGTGGCCCTAGATTGACCTCCGGTGCGCGGCGCTGAAGGGGCCGCGGGAAGGCCGAATCCAAATGGTCAGGCCAGCGCTAAGATGCAAGGGCGACACGTGTGGGCCCGCACCAAAAATCCGTCTGGCGAAGGGCCGCTCATACTCGTGACCGGGGGGGGGAAGATCAGGGGGCCGGAACTCCAGCCTCCAGCATACCTTTGCATCGGCAGCCGTTCGCTCTGCGCCGCTGCGGTAAGCAGCCCGAGCCCACCCAGCGGGGCACCCAGGGCGCGGAGGAGAGAACAGGGGACCGCGGCCGCAGCTGAAAGCGGCGGACGGACAGCGGGGAGAGAGCACTTACGCCGCAACACCCACACACACATTTTCTCCCCTGCCAGCGATGCAACACTGCAGCCGCGGTGAACAATGATGGGCCCCATTGGTGTTGGTTGCATTCAGCTTTGTGGGTGAGGCCAATTTGCTTAGAGAGCGGCAGGACGAGAAACCCGTCCAAAACGAGCAGGGAGAACACACACACACACACACACAAGTGCCCTCTCAGTCGACCCAGGATCCTGGCCTCGTGAGGCTATCACAGCGTGGGCGTCTGGAACTCTCGCCCCCTCCCCCCCTCCCCACGACCGACTTGTTTACGCCGGCGGGCCGCTTTCTGACGGACCTCCAGGGCCGGAAGCGGTGCCCGAAGCCGGCCGAGGCCAAGGAAAGAACGCCCGCCGTCGCTTTGCTACTTTCCGAAGCGCTAGACAGGAACGCGGCTGGCACGCCCGCCCCGCACCGCCCCCCGGGGCTCCCTTCGGAGACCGCTCGGCGTCCGAGCCCGCTCGGCCACCTCGGCGGCCGAGCGGGCTGGAGTGCCGCGATCCCGTCGGAACGGAGCCCGTTCGGCTCCCCACTCGGCGGTCGAACAGTAGCCCGCCGTCGCGCGCGCGCGGGGGCGGCGGGCGCCTCCCCAGCCGGCGGGCCAGCGGCGTGGTCCGCGGCGCGCGCCAGCGGCGACGCTGGGGGGAGGAACGAGGGGAGGGAGGGGGGGGGGGAGGAGGAGGAGGAGGAGGATCATAGCAAACCCAAGATGCGCGAAAAATGCCCCAATCCGCAGTACAGCCGGACCTGGGCCAGGATGACATGAGAGCCCTCCGTCGGCCAAAACAAACAGAACATCCAAGGGCGTCCTCCCCAAAATGCAAAAATAACATCCAACACGCACGAAGAACATCAACCAAAGTACCCTCCCCGAACCGGCCTCGACCTTACAACTCGGTCCGACTGTACACCCTCCCGTCGCGGGTCCGGCAACGGGCAACCGCGCGATGTTCTAAACTCGCTATGTTTCCGCATTCAGGATCGACGCTTTCTTTGGTTACCATTTTCTTTCGGGTTTGTGGGATCTGGAGCCGCCGTTTCTTTCAATTACGAGCTCTGTTTTTTCATTCGTTTTCGGTATCAATTTTCTTCCCGTTTTCAGGTCCAGAAACGGACTGCGCCTTGCCGCGCCGTTTTTGTTGTTGTTGTTGGTGGTGGTGTTGGTGTTGGTGTTGGTGTTTCTGTTGCTGTTTCTGTTGCTGTTGCTGTTGTTGTTGTTGTTGCTGTTGTTGTTGTTAGTGACTTCTCATTTCTGAAGAATCATTATTGTTGATCCCCCCGCCGGTGCATACTGTTTTTTCTCAGTCAAAGTGTGCCCCTCGACGCTCGCACCCTGTGTTTTGACAAGGAAAATCTTCCTGGTCAAACTGGGCCCATGGGCCCCCGGGTTACAACAACAACAACGGCTCCCGCCTGAGACTTCCTTACAGTTTAGCCAGGACCCCAGCTCCTGTTCGAGACTTCCTCGCATGTTATTCAGGAATCGCGTTTTCGCTTGGGACTTCTTTACTATTTATTCAAGAGTCGCCTTCCCGGCGCTCTGGAGTCGCGCTCTCGCTGGAGACTTGCTTGCAACTTACTGAAGAATGGCCTTGCGTTGGAATTTCCTGCAATTTCCCCAAGCGCCGCGCTCCCGAAACCCAGGCACCCAGGAGTCGCGCCCTTTGTGGCCCCATGTGCATGCCCTTCGTGGCCCCGCTGTCGCCATTTGTGTCCCCCTCACTGTCCTACGTGGCAAGTTGCTACCCTCAGTGGCCCCATAGTTGCCTTCTGTGGCCCCGCATTATCTGCACTTCGTGGCCCCCGTTCGTTCGAGCTCACGCATTCCCTTTGTGTCCCCGCTGTCGCCCTTCGTGGCCTACTTCGTGCCCTTCGTGGCCCTGCTGTAGTTCTCTCTCGCTCTCGCTTTCGCTCGTCGTCGCCGCCGTCGTCGTCGCCGTCGTCTTCGGCGTCGTCGTCGTCGTCGTCGTCGTCGTCGTCGTCATGGTCGGTCCCCTGTCCATCCCTCTTCGGGTCGGGTCGACGGTCCGCGGCCGCCCCGCCGATCAGCGCTGCCGTTGGCCAGGCCGACGGTCCGCGGCCGCCCCGCCGCCTGCCGGGGCCCGGCCTGCAGGGAAGAAAGGTATACCTCCCAAAAGGGGATCGATCGAAGACGAAGACAGCGGGTATCGAGGGTTTGGGAAATACGCGTTATTGGACACTCGAGCATGTAAGGGCGAACAGTCTTAAATTGGTTGGTGTTGTTGCTGCTGCTGCTGCTGCTGCTGTTGTTGTTGTTGTTGAACATTATTACTTCTAAAGAATAATTATTGTTGGGGCCCCTGGTGCACGGCCCCCTCGCCGCGCCTAGGCCGCAGCCATGTTTTCATCATTTTCGTGAGGAAGTCTCCGGCAAAACGGGTTGGTCCGGATCCGGTTGTTTTGTTGTAATCCGCTTTCCCTTGCAAAAAACAATATAAAATGACATTTCTTGTTCTAACATAACCAAACTTTCAAGAATCCCTTGCAAAAAATAGGGTAAAGTGGACATTCGCGCGCGCAAGACGAAATCCTTCCAAAACCTTAGTGTTCGTAGCGATTTTGACATAAAAACATAAAAAAAACAATGGCTTTTCAAAAACAAAGTGTCAAAATTTCATCCCGCGCGCTCTTGCGGATTTGTAGGAAACCCAACACTTTTTAAACATTTCTGTCAAACGGGCTTTTGCGAGCAACTTTTTCACGTGCTTCGAACTTCTCCAACAACGGTTGCGCACCTGCCAGGGCCATCATCCCTGTCAAATAATACCATGCGGGACACATTCGTTTTTCCTTCGCGCGCGCACGCCGAAATCTTCAAAAACCATTGGGTTTCTTAAGGATTTTAGCACCGCGCAACATAAAATCATACGAATCGCACCGTACAGGTGTCCAGTGTTGGAACAGGGGGAAAAGTCGTATACTAAGCTAGCGTCCAGAAGATGTTACCACAACAAGTCACTGTACCCATGCGCCAGTGTAGTAGCCACGGTCGTCCGCAGGCCACGAAGTGAAGTGTCCGAACGTCATAGGGCGGGAAGCTGGGTGTGGGTGGTGGCGAAGAGTCGTTTGGAAATTTGGTAGAGCTTGAACCGGCCCCCCCACAAAGTGGGGGTATTGCCCGCCTCCTATGAAAACCCTGGCACTGGTGAGAACGGAGTGTCCCCACGTGCTAGTAATTGTTGTTGTTGTTGTTGAACATTATTTATTCTAAAGAATAATTATTGTTGGGCCCCCTGGTGCGCGCCCCCCCTGCGCCGCCTAGGCCGCAGCTACATTTTCATCATTTTCGTGAGGAAGCCTCAGAAAAGAGGGTGTGTACAGGATCCGGTTGTTTTGTTGTAATCCGCTTTCCCTTGCAAAAAACAATAGAAAATTACATTTCTTGTTCTAATATAATCAAATTTCAAGAATCCCTTGCAAAAAATAAGGTAAAGTGGACATTCGCGCGCGCAAGACGAAATCCTTCCAAAACCTTAGTGTTCGCAGCGATTTTAACATAAAAACATCAAAAAACCAATGGTTTTTCAACAAAAAAATGTCAAAATCTCATCCCGCGCGCTCTTGCGGATTCGTAGGAAACCCAACACTTTTTAAACATTTCTGTCAAACGGGCTTTTGCGAGCAACTTTTTCGAACTTCTGCGACAACGGTTGCGCACCTGCCAGGGCCATCATCCCTGTCAAATAATACCATGCGGGACACATTCGTTTTTTCTTCGCGCGCGCACGCCGTCGTCGTCGGCCGCGGGGCCCTGAATAGTAGCCACGGTCGTCCGCATGCCACGAAGTGAAGTGTCCGAACGTCATAGGGCGGGAAGCTGGGTGTGGGTGGTGGCGAAGAGTCGTTTGGAAATTTGGTAGAGCTTGAACCGGCCCCCCCACAAAGTGGGGGTATTGCCCGCCTCCTATGAAAACCCTGGCACTGGTGAGAACGGAGTGTCCCCACGTGCTAGTAAGTGTTGTTGTTGTTGTTGTTGTTGTTGTTGTTGTTGTTGTGTGTTTTGTGTTGTTGCTTTGTTTTCTCGTTTTACAGCTTTTGACGCGTGTTCAATGCGCTTTCAACTCACCCACAAGCGCCGATCATGTTTGAACCGTTTCGACGCTGCGTTCTCCCACGTTTTGGCACTCCGCTTTCTGTTCGCTTTCAGCTCGATCACGAATCGTTTCGAAATCCGTTAGGGAACCGAACTATATACACCGACGCCTCTGTCTGGCCTCACACTGAATCTCGCACAAAGAAGCGGATCCTGGTGTATACGGGACCCTGATCTACATTCTTCGTTGTTTCCCCAAGGAAAGGGGGGGAACAACTATACACCACACCATCCCGACGTCGCCCCCGACCCACAAGAAAGTCCTAGGATTGAGAAACCGCCCGCCACTGGTAATGTATATGCTCCAATTTCCGATTTGTGCTACAATGCTGTTTCCGTCTTGGTCGACCGCAACCAGAAAAAAATGAAAACGCTAGAAAACGCGACCAACCGCTTTTGAGAACGGCTGGGCCGACAGGCGCCAGGCCGCGAGCGGCGTCAGATACCCTGGCTCCCGCACACCACAAAGGACGCACGCGCCAAGCTATACCTTCTCGCCATCTTGATTTCAGGTCGAACGGAGCATTTTGAAGGACAAAATCTAATAAGGCGGGTACTCGCCCTGAGACCACATGTTGTACGTGCGGTCGGTTTTATCGACTGAATCTCGAGATTTAGAGCAGCTGCAGAAGTTTCATGTGTACCAATTGCTTGAGCGGCCTCCCAGTCCGCGAACAGGCCTCGAGGTACGAACGCTCGCGCTACGTCCAATCTCGACCCCCCCCCCCGCGAACTCGTGTACGCGTGCGTCCTTTTATCGATCCTGCGTCGAGCAGGCAGCCCTAGCGCGACGGAGGCACTGAGGGGGGCCTCCCAGCAACGCTCTCGCGGTGGCGCGAGCGAGGACGCACGAGCATGCGGGACCGAGGAGGAGCAGCGGGTTCGGGTTCGCGCTCAGCGGGCAGGGGGGGCGGGGGAGGCCCTGAGATCTGCTGCTGATGTGCACGCGGGGGGCGCGCGTGCTCATCCCCCCGCTCCTCCATCGCCGCCTCCGTTTCTGTTCCCTCCCTACCCCCTCTCGATGATCCTGCGAGCGCGTGGCAGTGCCAGTGTGTGCCTGTCCGTCGAGCATCTTCAATAACTATGCCGCAGGCTGTGCCAGAAGGGCAAATAGGCCGCGCGCCATGGGTGGAGCCGAACAGGGTCAACAAACATTGGGCCGCCACACGTCCTGAGGTTCATCGACCATCCCGCGGACCCTGGGCTTCTTTCTAGCGGTGCTGCACCCCATGGACGATCGGACGTCGGCCGGCCAAGCTGTCGGCGCCGATTTCCCCTGGCGCCCGAAGCCGGCCGATCCGCCCGCGCTGTCCCCAGGAGGGGGCGCGTCGCGCGGAAGCCAGAAGCCGTGCACGACCACGGAGCCCTCGCCAGGCCCATCCTGGGCCCGAGGCTGGTGCACAGGCCCGCCTGTCCCAGACCAGGGCGGCCTTCGCGCTGAGGCGCACGCCCCAACATGGGCCCGGACAGGGCCTCGTGGTGTGCCGTGCCTCCGGCAACCGCTGCGTGGTCCCCCGAGGCTGCCGCTCCCGCAGATCCCCGCTGCCGTTAGTTCTTGGCCGCCCTGCCTCATCCTCCTCCTGCTCCAGCTCCAGCTCCTGTTAATTTTCTTCCCCTTGTGAAGAACTGCTCCCTGTCGCACCCCGAGGCCAGTCGAAAGGGTGGGCCGGGCGTTTCGCCCGAGACTTCGCTACCACTTATGAGCCTGAAGCTTTGAAACTGACCACAGATTCACAGGTGGAGGGCGGGTCGCTTCCAACATGTGGTTCTCGCTTTTTGCACAGCGCACACTCGTCTTAAAGATTTGCAAAGGCTTCACGGATTAGAGATACATTGTTTTTAATGTGACTCTCGCCTGAACGCCGCGCACTTGCGTCGTACACATTTGCACAAGGTGTCATAGGTTGAGGGCGGTTCCTCTTCAAAATATGGCTCTCGCTTGAGCGCCGCGCAAATTCGTTTCAACAAATTGTGAGAGCTTCACGTGTCGTCCTGGTCACCTTCCAGAAATGATGTTTTAAAACGATTCAGGACCGTCAGGGCGCAACACTTCCTTGAACTCGCGGTGCTGAAGTCCCAGGATCGGTGTTCTGGCACGATTCAGGATTGTCAAGACGCAGCAGCAGGTTGACTCGTGCCGTTGAAGTCTTGAGAGCAATGTTCTGGCACGCGTCAAAATTTGCACACCGTTGCCCCGCAAGGGCGCACTTCCGTCAATGGAAAACGAACCCTTGTAGGAACCACCCCTTCTGGTTGCTTGGTCGTGCCGTGCCTGGTGTCGATTTTGGTGGCGTACTTGGTGCCGTACTGGGGGTGGCTCTCGTCCTCCTGCTGCCTGTTGAGCAGCTCATTCTCATACTTGGGCTGCCTCTTACGCAGCTCGCGTACTTGGGCTATCTGCTACGCAGCCCGTAACTGGACAACTGGGCGCCCTCGCCAAAGCGGCCATAACAATGAATTATCCCAGCGAAGGACCCAACCATAAGCAATTGTTCGTAACGCGTTGTGGGTGCCGCTTTCGGTGGGGCTCCCTATGGGGCCACGAAACGCTGCCCAGGGTGGGGGAAACGCATGCGAGATCAGCCACTTGGGCCTTCGGTAGAGCTCCCTATGGGGCCACGAAACACTGCCCAGGGCGGGGGAAACGCATGCGAGAGCAGCCACTGGGGCCTTCGGTGGAGCTCCCTATGGGGCCACGAAGCGCTGCCCTGGGTGGGGGAACCGCATGCGAACTGCGCCACGGGGGCCTTCGGTGGAGCTCCCTATGGGGCCACGAAGCGCTGCCCTGGGCGGGGGAACCGCATGCGAGAGCAGCCACTGGGGCCTTCGGTGGAGCTCCCTATGGGGCCACGAAGCGTTGCCCAGGGTCGGGGAACCGCATGCGAGAGCAACCACTGGGGCCTTCGGTGGAGCTCCCTATGGGGCCACGAAACGCTGCCCAGGGTGGGGGAAACGCATGCGAGAGCAACCACTGGGGCCTTCGGTGGAGCTCCCTATGGGGCCACGAAGCGCTGCCCAGGGTGGGGGAAACGCATGCGAGAGCAACCACTGGGGCCTTCGGTGGAGCTCCCTATGGGGCCACGAAACGCTGCCCAGGGTGGGGGAAGACGCATGCGAGAGCAGCATGGGGCCGCTGGAGCTGGGGCCACGAAGCGCTGGGGTGGGGAAACGCATGCGAAAGCAGCCACCGGGGCCTTCGGTGGAGCTCCCTATGGGGCCACGAAGCGCTACCCAGGCGCGGGAAACGCATGCGAGAGCAGCCACTGGGGCCTTCGGTGGAGCTCCCTATGGGGCCACGAAACGCTGCCCAGGGTGGGGGAAACGCATGCGAGAGCAACCACTGGGGCCTTCGGTGGAGCTCCCTATGGGGCCACGAAGCGCTGCCCAGGGTGTGGGAAACGCATGCGAGAGCAACCACTGGGGCCTTCGGTGGAGCTCCCTATGGGGCCACGAAACGCTGCCCAGAGCGGGGGTGGAGGCAACCACTGGGGCCTTCGGTGGAGCTCCCTATGGGGCCACGAAGCGCTGCCCAGGGCGGGGGAAACGCATGCGAGAGCAACCACTGGGGCCTTCGGTGGAGCTCCCTATGGGGCCACGAAACGCTGCCCAGGGTGGGGGAAACGCATGCGAGAGCAGCGGGCCTGCCCAGGGTGGGGGAAGCGCATGCGAAGCGCCACGGGGGCTTTCGGTGGAGCTCCCCATGGGGCCACGAAGCGCTGCCCTGGGTGGGGGAACCGCATGCGAGGGCAGCCACTGGGGCCTCCGGTGGAGCTCCCTATGGGGCCACGAAGCGCTGCCCTGGGTGGGGGAACCGCATGCGAACTGCGCCACGGGGGCCTTCGGTGGAGCTCCCTATGGGGCCACGAAACGCTGCCCAGGGTCGGGGAACCGCAAGCGAGAGCAGCCACTGGGGCCTTCGGTGGAGCTCCCTATGGGGCCACGAAGCGCTGCCCAGGGCGGGGGAAACGCATGCGAGAGCAGCCACTGGGGCGTTCGGTGGAGCTTCCTATGGGGCCACGAAGCGCTGCCCAGGGCGGGGGAAACGCATGCGAGAGCAGCCGCTGGGGCTTTCGGCGGAGCTCCCTATGGGGCCACGAAACGTTCCCCAGGGTGGGGGAAACGCATGCGAGAGCAACCACTGGGGCCTTCGGTGGAGCTCCCTATGGGGCTATGAAGCGTGTGAGGGGTGTGCGGAGAGCAAGTGCAAGGAGGGGGAGGAGGGATGAGGGGGAGGAGGAAGGAGGGGAGACGCGGGGCACCGTCTCTTCAAAACGAGGACCCAACACCACAGGATGGTTGGGAAAAACAGATTTCGTTTTTGGGCCGCGTTTGCTCGTGCCCGTGGACCCCGCATGTGGGCTCGCGACTCCTTCTCCTGCTCCTCCTCCTCCTCCGCCTGCTACCGCGTCTGTCCCTCCTCCATCCTTCCCCCTCTCCTCCCCGCCCATCTTTCTCCTCCGTCCTCCGTCCCCCATGTTCCCGCTCCCATCGCCAGTCCTCCCTCCGCCCCCCTCCGTGCCCAGGCGTGGTTCGAGCGGTTGTGCCCAACTGATGCCGTACGACTCCCTGACGCGCCGCCGTTCGGTCGCCCCCCGGGCGCCATGACGTCGGCAACCCCTCAACCTGCCTCCTTCACAAGGCGGCCTCGACCTGAGGCCTCTTGCAAAAGGACCCAGCGCAAGCAACGGGCAGGCGCCCGCGTATTTCTCAGGCTGGACAGCCCCGAAGAGGGCGACGTCTCCTGACTGCTTCCTTCTATGCACCGAGGCTTCCTCCCGACTTTTTCCCTCCGCCAATTTCTGAGTCTTCGCATGCTGGCAAGTCGGCCTTTGGCAAAAGTGCTCACCAACAGGCGGACCTCAAGATAGATGGTGGTGCTTGCATTGCCACATAATGTGCACTGCGAGCGACAACTCTTGCCCCAACTGCTTCCCTGCTGAAGGGAACCCATTGGCAGGTACAGAGTTCTCCTCGCCGCTGGGCAAGAAAGATCCCCCTAAAGGGAAAGGCACTGCCAAAGGTGCACATCCTCTGCCCAGTTCCCCCTCAGCACCTGGCACAGGACTTCCCAACATGGACACGGTCGCTGCATGGGCAGCGCATGATGGACTCCTCGCACTTCCTCCTGCCTCTCCTCATGGATTATCTCCCTCGGGTGTTAGTGCCGAAGCGACTGGAGCAGAAACTTCCAAGGGTCGCCTGCGCAGATCAAGTCAACATGCGCCCCCAACCAAATCCTCGGACTCCGCTCAACATGCGCCGCCAACACTCATCGAACGATGCTTCGTCGATGGCGCCAATTTTGGCCACCTCAGGCACTCCGGCTCAGCCGACACGACGGGCAAAAGGAAGCCCCAACAGTCAACCCTCACCCAGTACTTTTGTTCATTACCTTTTTCTCCAGGCCCGTATGTGGCACAAGGCAAGGCACATTAAAACTTTAAGGATCCCATCCAACATATGTTTTCTCTTTTTCTGCGGCATGGCTAGCAATAGGTTCTCCTTTAATCGTTCAGAATGAGGAGCCCCATGAGACATCGTTCCCCGGTCAGATCATCACTCCTTCCCCTCTCTTTGGGCCAGATGCTTCTCCTTACTTTGGGAACGTCGAACTCCCAGGTATGCTCCCGATGGGACCAACAAGTCACGCACGTGGCACCTGCCTGTGGGTATCCCATTCGGTAGAGGGTCCTCACTGCTTGCTCCACGCATAGGCACAAGAGCCTCCAAATTCTTCACCCTGTTTTAGACTACCTTCCTTCTCGCCCATCCTTTACTTGAAGATTCGCTGCCCCACCTCCTGTTTCCCCCAATGCGAAGACGCTAGGGGAGCGCCCGTTTGCAACCCCTGTTTGGCGTGGCACTGGGACGGCATGCCCAGGGTCCAGGGTCCCCTCCCCTCGTATTTCCTTCCCCTCTCGATCTCCCTGGGAATGTCACGTCCGCCCACTTTCCAAGTCATGGGTGGATGTGGGACTCGGCCTGGGAAAGCTAGCACGACTTGCAGGTCTCTAGCGCTGACAGCAAATCTCGAGCTGCTAAAGGGGATCCCCTTTCCCCTTTTGGAATGCCTCCCCTCATCTCTGCATGTCCTTCCCCTCTTCTCGCTGTCACCACAGATCTGGGAGAGTCCCCAAGGTCTCAATCTGCGAGGTGCTGTTCTCGAACGGCTCCGTTCTAGTCGGGCGGACACCTGCGGGCGGATTGGCCCCACACGACGCATGCCGTTGGCGCAAGCTCGCTGCAATCCCGAAACCATTTCTCCTTCTTCTCCTCCGTCACCCTTGCTCCGTCCCCTCCCCCGCCGCGCGAGCGCAGGCCTCCGCCGGTCAGGCGGCTGGGCGAGGCGACAGCTGGGCGGCACCCGGAGGGAGGGGATGATGTTTCGCGCTCGCGAGAGGAAGGGATGGGGAGAGGGGCAGGGGGGAAGGAGAAGGAGGAGGAGCAGAAGGGGGAGGAAGGACTGGTAGTAGCAACTGAAGAGGGGGGATTTCGGAGGAGGGGCAGGAGAGGATGATGAGGAAGAGGAAGAGGAGCCCGAATGAGCAACATGTCGAGCGTGCAGGGAAGGATAGAGGGAGGACATGGGGAAAGGCGACGAAAGGAGGAGGAGGAGGAGGAGGAGGAGGAAGAGGAGGTGTGAGGAAAATGTGAATGAGCAGGGAGAGGCGGGAGGAAGGGAGCAATTGTAAATTGGCCCCGTGCGCGTCCACCTAAGGGACAGAGGGCCCAGGCAGAAAGGACAAAGGCTCAGGCAGGAAGGAAATCAGGCGGCCACCAGCGACGACAATAACGACAACAACGACGACGACGACGACGACGACAACAACACCAATAACAGCAACAGCAACAGCAACAGCAGCAGCAGCAACAACAACAACAGCAACATCATCAACAACAGCAACATCATTAACAACACTTGCCCCAGTGCGACCCTACCTAGAAGTTGGAGCCCCTAGGAAAGCAGCATGAGTTGCTATGCTATGCTATGCTATGCTAAGCTGCGCTATGCTATGATATGCTATGCTATGCTAAGCTATACTATGCTGCGCTGTGCTATGCTGTGCTGTGCTGTGCTGCGCTATGCTATGCTCTGCTCTGCTCTGCTATGCTGCGCTATGTTATGCTATGCTGGGCTATATTATGATATGATGTGCTGCGCTATGCTATGCTACGCTCTGACATGCTATGCTGTGACCTGCTATGCTAAAGCTCAGCGAAGCTAAGATGAAGGTAAGCTAAGCAAACATACACCTGAGCTAAGATGAAGCTAAGCTAAGCTAAGATGAAATAAGCTAAGCTAAGGTGAGACAAGCAACGCTAAACTAAGAAGACGTAACTGGGGGAACCGCGGGGCAGATGCCGGAACCGCCCGGGGCGTTCTACACTGCCCGGCCCCTTTAAGAAAAAGGTAGAGAGTAAGAACCCTTCTAGGCATAGCCTAGGTAGGGAACAACAACAACTTCATCAACAACAACAGCAACAACAACAACATCAACAACAACAACACCAACAACAACAACACCAACAACAACAACAACAACAATAACAACAACAACAGCAGCAACCACAACCACAACCACAGCAACAACACCACCACCAACAACAACAACAACACCAACACCAACATCACCAACAACAACAACAACAACAACAACAACACCGCCACCAGCACCAACACCAAAACCAACACCACCAACAACACCAGCAACACCAACAACACCAACAACACCACCACCACCAACAACAACAACAACCGACGACGACGACGTTGAAGACGACGGACGAGAAAAGGCGACGACGACAGCGTCACGACAAGAGGTGGCGCGATGGGGAGAAGGACGAACGGCGGCGGGAGGGAGCGGAAGCACGAGAGCCAGGTGGAGAGCAGGAGGGGACGGGGTAGGTCAGGGCGGGGCGTAAGATGAGCGACGAAAATAAACGGGCCTTACGCGATATGACGTAGCGACCTTACGCGGTAGCTTACGCGGGCCGGAGGGGGGGGGAGGATGAGGAAGCACCTGGGGGGGGGAGGAATTTACAGGAGAGTCAGGAAGGAGGGGGAAGAACGTTCGCGGGTGAAAAATTCCCAAAGAGCTGCCTCTCACATGGAATTGTCCGGTGCGCCCGCGCGGACAGCTGGGTAACGCATCCGGCGCGGCCAAAACGGGGCGCCTGGGAAGCCCCAGGGAGATCTCGAGCCCCAACTGGGCGACGCGCCGCGCCAACCAGGGAGGGGGGGGGAAAAAGGCGTCACCAGCGTAGACCCTTCGGCCCGCCGACGGGGCGCAACCGTTTCAATCGGCAGCCAGCCAGGGGGGAAACGAGAAGGGGCGAGCCTTCCTAGAAGGCTCGGAAGTCCCCCGGCCTTCTGAGAAGTTGTCTAAGCCTTCCCCGAAAACACAGAACAATTCTCTGAAGGCGCGATGGCTTCTGAGAAGTCCCGCCGCCTTCTGAGAAGGCCTTCTCCTTTTCATGTCCCCCCCTCGCTCGCCGCTGAGCCAAGCGCCCGCGGACCACCGCTGTGCCACCGTGCGACCCTCGCGGGAGAGAAGACCGAGAACCCTGAAAGGTCTTTGGAACACGCCCCCAATATGGGGTAGCTGATACTTTGTTCGGCGGGCGGCCTCAGAGTCCAAATAATATAGGGGATGACTCCTTCTTTTTTCCGCGGCACCCGCGGAGGAGGAGGAGGACGAGGAGGAAGAGGAGGAGGAGGGAGGAAGAGGAGGAGGAGGAGGAGGAGGAGGAGGAGGAGGAGGAGGAGGAGAAGGGGGTTCAGGACCAGCCATATTCAGCGCCGAGAGAAACCGGGGGGGACCAAAGCTAAATACCTTTAGCGGTTATCTGGTGTTTGGTCTCGGTTCCTGGCGGGAAGAATGCCTGCCCGAAACGACGATTCGCCGAATCCAGCCACGGCGACAACGACGCAGCCTGCGCAAAAGATTCCTCCCCGCGGGCCGAAGATCAGGGACGCAGAACATTCACGATTGGTTGCCTCGCCCCTGGGGGTGGCCCAGCGCGCCAGCGCGGACCCTTGGGCAACGCGCTCGGCGCGGCCAGAAAGGGGTGCTCAACAGGCCCCCGAAAGACCTCGGGACCTAATGCTGAATCTCAAGGCGACTCGGGCCGCAGCCCGCTGCTGGCGACGTGGCCGCAGCCGCTCAACAGCCGCCGACACTGAGGAGGCGAAACCGGCGACGGGGATGGCGCTGGCGCAGCCTGAAAAGGTACACGGGGCGCAAGCAACATAGAATTTTCTGTAACATTGAACTTTCCGTCTTGGCCCAGGCTAGAGCGCGTGCGGCTACGAGAACTCAACGAACCACTCTGCCGCCGAAGCCGCGTCCCGCGACGCCGCGGAGGCGTAGCCGAAGGAGGCCGCCCAGCGCCAGCCCTTGCTGTAGAGCAATGGTGGGGCGCCCCCGTCCGTCAGGACTTCGTCGCCCCAGCAACGTCAGAAAGCGTGCCTGCCCCGCTCGGCGGCTCGCTGGTGCCCTCAAGCAACGCCGCCGCCTTCAACCCAACCGGGTCAAAGCGCGTCTGTTCGACAGCGCTGGGAAGGCCCGGCCTGTCCGAATGCGACGCTGCAGAACATGCGCTCCACGCAGATGCTGGGGGTGCAAGGCGCAGATGCACCCCCCCAACACCACCACCGCGTCTGTGAATATGTTGCGTTAGAGTTTTTTTTGGGGGGGGGGCAACGCCCGTTACAGGGGGGGGGGGTCCGGCCCCAAGTTGGGCGTAACGGTGACGCGCGGCGGGGCCCTCGCACGGGCCCTGGTACTTATTATCAGCGCAACAGTCGGCACAGTAGGTTTCATCGTCGTCGTCGTCGTCGCCGCTGTCGTCGTCATCGAAGCCGACCGTGCCTGTGCACACGTACGCAGGCTGCACACCGCGATGCCCTTGTACACCACAACTGCGGCAGACATGGTGTGTGTGTGCACCACGGCGACTGAGCACATCATGACAGGCGGGTGCACCACAGCGTCCTTGTACATCTCACTGTTGGTGCACACCACGGCGCCCGCGTGCACCACAGCTGCTGTTTCAACGCCCCGTGTTTGCACCAGAATGCCAGCGTACACCACAAAGCTTGTGTACACCTGTAAGGCACCGGCGAAACGAAAGTCCAGAAGATCGCTCGGGGCCCAAGCGTGGCCCTTTCATTATGTGAGCTGCTTGTGGATCTTAGTTTTTCTGGTTCAAAAAGCGCTCGGACCTGTTGAGCCCACAGCGCCTGTGTACTCCATTGCGACTGTGTACATCATGGGAGTGTGAACCGTGGCGCCTGTGTATACCACATGGCACGTGCGCACCACAAAGTTTGTGTACGGTTTTTTTTGTGCGGAGTGTAAACCACGCGCCGTGGGGGCGCGCGGGGCAGCGGCAGCCTAGGGAATATAGGAAACAGGAGCTCCCTGCACAGGCACAAGGCCCTTGAGACATGGGTCGACGGCTGGAACGTGCACGCGGGTGCGTCGTCGTCGTCGCCGTCAGTTGCGACGGCGACCGGGGGGGTTACGGCGGCGGCGGCGGCGACACGGGCGGCGGCGACGGCGACCACGACGACGACGACGACGACGACGGCGGCGGCGACGGCGACGACGCCGACGGCGGCAAGCGGCGGCGGCGGCGGTGAAGGCGACCGCCGCCGCCGTCACCGCCATCGTCGTCGCCACCGATGCCGCCGTCGCCGTCGCCGCCGCCGCCGCCGTGTCCGCAGCCACTTGCCGAAAGCTTCAGCAGCGCTCGGGGCCCACTTGCTGGATACACATGCGGGGCGCTGGCGTGACCAGTCGCGCGAGGTCGGAGGGCCGAGCGCTGGAAGGACATGCGGCCACATCCGCGTGCAGGCCTCGCCCAGTCCAGCCCCTTGCACCAGCACAGGGAAAATGGAGGGAGGACAGTGGTAGTAGTCATAATGATATTGTGAGAGTGCAACGGCTGGTTGCGCCATGGCTTGCCCGATGCGTTACACCACACGTTGTGCTTGCGTACAATTACCTGCGCCATAGGTTGAGCCGTAAGCTGCGCCATAGGATGCGCCCCCAGGGCGTGCCATAGCTTGCGCCATAGGTTGCGCACCCAGGGCGCCCCACAAATCGCGCCTTACGTTGCGCCTTAGGTTGCGCCCTCAGGGCGTGCCATAGGTTGCGTCGATGGTTGCGCCACAGGTTGCGCCAGAGGAGGCCCCCTCCTCCTCCGATCCCCTCCGATCATCCATCCTCCTCCTCCTCCTCTCCTCCTGCCCCCTCCTCCTCCTCATGCCCCTCCTCCGATCCCCCATCACCTCCTCCTCCGATCCTGTTCCAACCCTCCTCGTCCTCCTCGTCCTCCTCATCCTCCTCCTCCTCCTCCTCCTCTCCTGCCTCGCTCCCCCCTCCCCCCAGGAGGTGAGAGGAGGTGGAGGGCACGAGCACTGGAGGGAGTGCAGAAGCAAGGCAAAGGAGGTGGAGGGGCCAGGCCGGAACCCGTTGAAAGGTTCGCGCCGAGGGATGCGAACCTCGAACCTCGAGGATCGAGGCATCCTGGCCCTCGAGGGCCTTCGTCGTCGCCGCGGCTGGACGCGGCTCGGGAAACTGGTGCGTCTGAGCCCCAGTCGGGCCCCGTGGACCCATTTTGAGTTTGCGCCGAGGTTCGAACCTCGAACCTCGAACCTCGAACCTGAGCACACAT
Organism: Prorocentrum cordatum; assembly: GCA_963575745.1. Classification (NCBI taxonomy): domain Eukaryota; class Dinophyceae; order Prorocentrales; family Prorocentraceae; genus Prorocentrum; species Prorocentrum cordatum. Next base: position 30,117 of record CAUYUJ010000196.1, read on the forward strand.
GTGAGCGTCACAGCATGCCTGCCTGGACGGAGGGGGGGTCCGCACCCCCGTCCCCGTACGCTCGTTACCGTTACGGGGGGGGGGACCCCCGGGGGGGGGACCCCCGGGGGGGGGGGAACCCCCCCCCGTAACGGGCGTTACGGGTCCGAGCAATAATTAGCCTGGCGAAGGACCGCAACTGTGACACCCCCACTGGGGCCTTCGGTGGAGCTCCCTATGGGGCTACGAAACGCTGCCCTGGGTGGGGGAACCGCATGCGGGCACCCCCACTGGGGCCTTCGGTGGAGCTCCCTCTGGGGCTACGAAACGCTGCCCTGGGTGGGGGAACCGCATGAGGGCAGCCCCACTGGGGCCTTCGGTGGAGCTCCCTATGGGGCTACGAAACGCTGCCCTGGGTGGGGGAACCGCATGTGGACACCCCCACTGGGGCCTTCGGTGGAGCTCCCTCTGGGGCTACGAAACGCTGCCCTGGGTGGGGGAACTGCATGTGGACACCCCCACTGGGGCCTTCGGTGGAGCTCCCTATGGGGCCACGAAACGCTGCCCTGGGTGGGGGAACCGCATGTGGACACCCCCACTGGGGCCTTCGGTGGAGCTCCCTCTGGGGCTACGAAACGCTGCCCTGGGTGGGGGAACCGCATGTGGACACCCCCACTGGGGCCTTCGGTGGAGCTCCCTCTGGGGCTACGAAACGCTGCCCTGGGTGGGGGAACCGCATGTGGACACCCCCACTGGGGCCTTCGGTGGAGCTCCCTATGGGGCCACGAAACGCTGCCCTGGGTGGGGGAACCGCATGTGGACACCCCCACTGGGGCCTTCGGTGGAGCTCCCTATGGGGCTACGAAACGCTGCCCTGGGTGGGGGAACCGCATGTGGACACCCCCACTGGGGCCTTCGGTGGAGCTCCCTATGGGGCCACGAAACGCTGCCTGGGTGGGGGAACCGCATGTGGACACCCCCACTGGGGCCTTCGGTGGAATGGGGCTACGAAACGCTGCCCTGGGTGGGGGAACCGCATGTGGACACCCCCACTGGGGCCTTCGGTGGAGCTCCCTATGGGGCTACGAAACGCTGCCCTGGGTGGGGGAACCGCATGTGGACACCCCCACTGGGGCCTTCGGTGGAGCTCCCTCTGGGGCTACGAAACGCTGCCCTGGGTGGGGGAACCGCATGTGGACACCCCCACTGGGGCCTTCGGTGGAGCTCCCTATGGGGCCACGAAACGCTGCCTGGGTGGGGGAACCGCATGTGGACACCCCCACTGGGGCCTTCGGTGGAGCTCCCTATGGGGCTACGAAACGCTGCCCTGGGTGGGGGAACCGCATGTGGACACCCCCACTGGGGCCTTCGGTGGAGCTCCCTATGGGGCTACGAAACGCTGCCCTGGGTGGGGGAACCGCATGTGGACACCCCCACTGGGGCCTTCGGTGGAGCTCCCTCTGGGGCTACGAAACGCTGCCCTGGGTGGGGGAACCGCATGTGGACACCCCCACTGGGGCCTTCGGTGGAGCTCCCTATGGGGCTACGAAACGTGTGAGAGGTGTGCCGAGAGCAGAGGCAAGGAGGGGGAGGAGGGAGGAGGGGGAGGAGGAAGGAGAGGAACGCGGGGCACCGTCTCTTCAAAACGAGGACCCAACACCACAGGATGGTTGGGAAAAAACAAGCTCTTAATGCGGATTTGCGCAGGACCTCGGCCCTAAGCGGGCCGCAGATGGCGACGAGGACGCAACCTGCCCGGAGTCTCCTTCCCCAAGACCGAGGACCAGGGACGACGAGGAAATCGACGACAAGAAGGGGCGCGAGTGGAGGGGGGAATTGAATGAGTATGCGCGGAAAGAACGCACCCGTCAGTTCCGCCACTCGTCGTCGCTCGCCTCTTCCCCGTCCGAGCGACGATGCGGTAGTGCCGATGGACGTGTGCCTGAACCTGCTTGCGCGCCCTCTTCCTCCATCTAAGCAAAGAGCAGGGGGCCGACGAGGGGATTGGGATGTCTGGGTGTTTTACCAGCGCCCCAGCGCCCATACCTCGCGAACACGAAATGTCATGGCGCCGCCAATACGCGGGCCAGCTTGGGGTGCTTCCCCTTCAACCGCCTATCCCGTGCAGCAGCGGTGGAGTCATGCATCGACTTCATCTTGTGGGAGTCAGCGCCTTTGAGACAATCTTGCCGAATATCGCGAAATTGACCGCCCGTTCTGCGCGACCTGCAATGATCGCAGTCTTGGAGCAACATGCGACCGACGCAGGAAAAGACCATACGCGAGAGCTTACGCTGCCCAATTTCGAGGGCAACCGCGGGCAGCTCGCCAGATCAACCGGCGATCGGAGGCATCAAGTCAGAACGTATACACTCGAAGCAACGCTGGCAACTCCCAAACTACTACAACTGAACACTCCTGGGAAGTGCCACCCCTCGATAGGGGGAGGGAGGAGTCCGGGCATGCTGCCCAGGCTGCATCGGCCAAGGTGGCAAAAGACGGGCGGCGAGAATTCAGACTGCACGAGCGACCCTGACTTGGTCCCCTATAGCCTGCAACTCCGCCTCCGATGCCCTGGGAGGTCTCCAAATTCATTTCTTGGAAGCCTCGTCTGCTCGAACATTGCCAAACTGACACAGAATGCTCCTACTCCAGAAAAGTGCAGATTGTCCACGGCGTGTGCTTTGACGTCATGCGCGGCTGCGTACTTACTCTGAGGCGCATTCAAAAGGGGTTCCAGTGTGCCACTTTTTATGTGCGACCTGCTGGGCCACTGGAGCCGTGAACGCAGAGACCGTGCGGGAGCAATCGGACCAACCCATAGATGGCCCCACTGGGAGCTCACTGGCGGCGGCCCCGAGCCCGCAGATTTCGCCAGCCTGGAAAGTCCGAAGGAGGAAACTGGGGACAGGCCCCAGGACAGCGCAAACTAACTTGCACTGATCGTCGAAAACCGCCGCCCCCCCAGCCAGCCCTGGACATCTCCACCATGGGACTCTCGGGGCCTGGCCCATCAAAAAACATGCGCCCCTCTAAGCCCGTTGAAGTCGACGTAGGATCCTCCACCCAATGCGCGCACGTGCCTCCTTTAGCGACGGGCACTGACACAGTCTCGCCCAGGTGCTGAAAGATAGCCTTAGTGACCATATTCCAATCTGGGCAATTGTGTCGGATATCTTTGGCCCTGGCGATGAAAAGCTAGCGTCGGCGCCCTCCAAGTGTTGGTCACTGGATCACTGGCGGCCCAGCAATTCCAAATGCGATGGTGCTTGGCCCACCGCGAGCCCGCGCAGCGGGCAGAGCAGATCGTCAAGCAGGTGCCCTAGTTCGCTTTGAGCGTGGTCCAGCATGCTCCGCGCGCTAGAGCCCTCATGCAACCCTTTTCGAAACGAGACCACTCATTCCTCCTGAGCTCTTGGAGATCTGGGTCGCAGCACGCCCTATCGAAGCCAATCCCGGCAGCAGCTCCAGACGGCCTCCGAGGATGCCGCAGGGCTCCTTCCCTCAGAAACCTCGTGAGCACCCCACGGGAAGTGGTAATATCAGCGATCACCGTGGTAATATCTGCCATGGCATGCTCCACCCAGTGCTGGCAAGCGAGGCACTCACAGCAGAGAGCGCTTCTGAAACTGCGCCTCAGGCCAGCACGGGCCCAGAGAGCCGCGTGGTAGCATGGGTCGTGCTCCAGAGTGCTCAGCGCAGCGAGTCTGTGAAAGCCAGCAGACGGCTTGGCTCACTTGCCGAATGTTCAACGCAACAACTTGAGCTCGCGGACCGAGGCGCCGTGTTTCTCTTTGCCGGGACTTACACCTGCCAAGAAACTCCTCCCGAAGTATTTTCAGCTGTCAGGACTTGATATTCCAGCCCGTGTTCATATTCATACACCTCTGGGGCACTTCGTCGCAATCGGTAGCAACAACCAACTTGTGTGGTTGGACCAGGAAAACGTGCGCCTGATACTGGGGAGCTCAGGGCCGAATCGAAGACCAGGAAGTGCAATTCACAGTTTCAACTACTAGCTGATGGGTGCGCGGCTGGCTGGCTGGCTGGGGGGGCCTGTACAATTGGCGGGGATCGGCCACTTCCGGGAACTTGCATGGGCGCTTGGCCGCGCCACTGAGCATACGATTCGGCGCCTTGCTCCCATCTCGTGAAGCTCTGGCAACCGAGACAGGTGCTCCACTGATAGAATCGCTGCATTCCCACGAATTGTGCCTGCCTGGCCGAACGAGCGTGGATTCTCGGCAGGGATTTGGGGCAACCGATCGCCGTCCGACATGGCGGTGGAGGTTCCGCCAACCATACGACGCGGCGAGCTTGGAAGGCATCCAACTTCCTTCAAATAGCGATGGAAATCAGATGCGATGGTATCCAGAGGGACAGTCGGGGGGTCGCCTCTCCCCTCAGGTGTCTTCCCCCCAAGCCGCTAAAAAAGAGACACGACCTCATGAACTGCTATGTTTCAAGCTGCCGTGCGGGATATGAGAGGAGGAAAGCGATGGGGAGAGGACAACAAGGCGCACTATAACGAAAAAGGGAATGTGGAGGAAGATGAGGAAGATGGTGAGAACGAGGGTGAACATTAGGCGGAGGACTAGGATAAGGAGAGAGCATCCGGAAATTGAAGTGCTTGCCACGATTGGTTTGTATTGCTATTAATACCGACTGCAACGCAGACCATGGACTCCCAGATCGGGCCAATGGCCTCACACTGCGCGAGGCGACACACAAATGCGTCTTAGAAACTCATGCCGATCTCACCCCAGGCCCTTCAACCGCGATCCCATCCAGGCGGGAAGAGGACGGGGATAAGGTGGAGGAGCAGCGGGGAAAAGGATTTTTAAGAGCAGCTACGGGTCCGAGAGCCTGCAACCTCCACGATGACCACGAGGAAGGCGATGAAAAGGAAGGCGCAGGCGACCACCCAGAGCAGCCCCGACCACGACTCCAGGCAGTGCGGTCTCATCCGGGAGCTCGGCGTGCAGCATAGAATAAGCGACTCGACGTAGAGGAAGAGCACTCGGCGCACTGCGGGGCCGCAAGCCCATCGAAGCGGAACGGGGCCAGGCCGTCCGTTTCCATCGACACCCGATGCTCCACCTCAGCCTACAGCAACGCCAGCGCTGTGGCTGCAGACTCACGTGGCTCGCGGATGAACTCGGCATTCTTGGAGGGTGCTGGGAGCGCGTATGCAGCCACAACGGCTGCCATGCCAGGGACTCGGCGGTGTCCAACAGCTCCGCGTCGGACAGCTCCTCGAGACCACGACACCCTGAAGCCACTCCCCCGTAGAGCAGTATTTCCTCTGAGAATCGGGGTAAGATGACAAAGGAATTCAGATCTCATGTTCACTCTGCTCAGCGAGAGAGGGCGCGTGATGAGACATCGATAAGACAAGTAACCGGTAAGCAAATTTACTCTATCAAGAATGGTAAGCGAGGTGGCCGGCCGGCCGACGACACGACGACGACGCGGGGACGACCCCGCGGCGCGCGCGCGAGCGAACCAGCTCGCACCTTTTATCTCCTGTAAGCAAACATACAGCTGCGGATAATCACCGCAATCATGGTCAGACAGTGCGCAGCAATGCAAGTGATACAACAAGCAATATAAATATGAGGAGGAGAGGAGCATATTTACTCCCCCCGCGGCGGGCCTCGTAGAGCCCATCCGGCCACGACACCCCTGGCCTATATATGTGCAACCACCGGAGCGAACCGCAAAAAACTTTTACCGCTCAACGGTGGCCACCAGGGGGCTAAGGGCCGAAGAGGCCCGACGACTCCCACAATCATATACATCAATTCTCTCCGCTGGTCCGGCTTAGCCGATCAGCAGAGTTGCTTACTCACCCGACACGACTTCGTCGCGCGGACGAGAACTCTCTTGCATGCGCCTGCCGCGACTAAGTCACGCGGGCGAAACTCAGTCCAGCTCCCTGAACGGGTTCTCTTCTCCCGTCGGTGGCGCCGGAGGCGTCGGGTTCGACGGCGCCGAGCCCCCAGTCTGTCCCTCGCCGCCACGAGGCGAACGTGACCGTCCTTTGCCACTATTAGTGTAGTATGCTGCTCTGTCGTTCTTCTCCTTGTTCTTGGACGCCTTCCCCTTCGGCGGGAAGCGAAAGCCATGCTCAAACGAAGACAGCGCGTGCCAAACCTGCGCCCACCAGACATCGTCGGACAACCACGTGATCCGATCCCGGTGGGCGCAGTCTCCGACCTGCACAGTGTTCGCGCAGTGCGGGCGGGACAGGAGCGGGTCGTAGCCGACAGCGCCGCGGCCGACATCCATGGCTCCATCGCGCGCGCGCGGGGGCCTCGACCAATCCCATGCGTCAGAATACCATGAGTATTCCTCTCTTGCCGTCGCGGCTGTGCCGGCGACAGAGCGTGGGGATTCGGTAACTTCGTCGCCAGCCCGAGCGTCTGAGACGTCGGGTCTGCGCGGCGGAGGTGGCGGCTGCGGTCTGGCTTTCGCCGCATCCTGTGCTCGTATTGGCCCCGCGGAACCAGCTTCGCTGCCGTGGTGAGGATTGGCATTTCTGTTCTCACGAACGTTCTGCTTGCGATCTCGCATGAACTTCAGCGGACTCCTAGCAGGAGTAGCTACTGGGATGCCAAATATTCCGCATGCAGTGCGGAATGGGCCTGCGTCCTTATCCTGGAGCTCCGTCCCAGGATCTATGTATTTGTTCTGGGCCCCAGAAATGGCCTCTTCTAATAGTGCGCCCTCACGACGAATGTCGGTTTGCACCTGCCTACCCAAATTACGGGCCCACTCTCCTATGAGGTCGTCTGTTTGGACAGCGGCGCAAATGCGACATTCAAGAGCATATTCATCTCTCCGTCGCCTCAAGTAGACGGGATATGCGTTCTCTCTCGCGGGGCGAATTCTTCGCCCCGGGTAACCGACAAAGTGTCCATCTGAAATGAAGGAGCTCATGGTCTCGCGAACGATAGCAAGTATTCTTATGATGCGAAGACCAAGCTGCATTTGTTGTACAAGGGCCATCCAGTTCCCTGCAACTTTGTTCGTCACAATAGGTGGGGCCTCGTGTTCCGTTTCCCCTGAGAGTCGCAACCTATCGGGATCATTGGAGTTTGAGCGAACGCCTGTGTACTCAACAACATATTGTGCTGCGATCACCCTGGCCTCTAACCCGTGTAAAGAAATATTTATCGAGCTGTCCTCGCAATGGTTATATGCATAACCGTCGGGCTGGTCAAAGTTGATCGCCCCTCCGGTTATCAGCGCGGCCTTAGGCCCGCTGATTGCTGAGAAGTCAAGTCCGACCTGTGATTGCGCGCCTGCCATCACGGCTGCGCCGGTGGCGGGTTGCAGCAATGGTACTATGAGGCGATGATCGCGACACTCATTGATCCGTCTGGCGACGGAATGAGAATTGCGGGTTGGCCTCGCCTCGAGACTGTTCTCCCAGGCAACGGGTATGCGTCCGCGAGGATTTTGCCCTGCGCGAGGGTTTTGCCCTGCGGCTTCCAGGCAGCCACGGTGCCCCCATGGCTACCGCGTTTACAATTGTCTGAAGCGTCGGGACAAAGACATTTTGCCTGGTCATCTGGTTGTGCCATCTTTCCCAACCCAGCACCGGTTCGACGACATCGTCCTGATATTCTGGCCAGTCGAAGGCTGCCAGAGCCGGGCAAGATATTGGGCGAGCGTACTGATCGATATTTGTCTTTCACAGCAATGGCCACCATACCTGGATCACAGGAACCTGCGTTCCCGCTCTCGCGGCTGAGAACGCAAGCCATTCGACGAACCTCAAGGGCTTCACTGGAAGAAAGGGCCAGGGCGCGCCAGCGGCTGAGCCGCGGCGTCCGTTGGAACCCAAGCAGGGAAATTGCCTGGCTGGCTGTTCCCAAAATCTGGCCTGCGGCAGCCACGCGCGCAAATTCCCCATTCACCCACTTTCGCTACTGCTGTTGGTTACTGCTGATGTTCTTCATCACGATCGCAGAAGCCCTCTGTTGTCTTCCCCCACGCGCTTTGATCCACTCGGGACGCGTGTTGGGAAGATTGTGGTGTTCATTCACATGAAATCTAAATCCATCTGCCTCGAGGGATCGCGGAATCATCCTTCTGTTCCACGTCTGAGTCATTTAGTCGTGTGTGAGTCTATGTTTGCATTTGATCCGACAGCTGCAAACTGGACAGTGTTCGAAGCCCGCGCGCACCCAGTGAAATCGGTAGCACAGGAACCTTCCGTCATCTTCCCAAGGGACAGACAGAACCCGTTCTTGTGCTTCGGGTGACAACTGTGGCCTGCGATTCGGCACCAACGATAGAGTCTCGTCTGTGTGAATCCCAGCAACCATTGATTCGTTGTCAAAAGTCACTTCGTACGAGGCCCACTCACGGTTGAAGAAAACGGACCAGAACGTCTGATGTGCTAGGGAGCCATCGTTACCAACTCTAACACGGGTGACAGCCTTGTCGATATCAGTGAACTTCGGCACCTCTCGAGACACGAGGGTCCCGGCTTGGCAAACCCTGCGCGAGAATCGCGTGGGCACTCGGCCAGTGAAAACCAAGAATGGGTGCCCAGGACTCTCTGTGGTTGGGGAGCTTTTCCCATAGATGGACAGTGTCCTCTGCGGGCCAAGCCCCCACAGTTGGCAGCTCTCCTTCTTGTGCCTCGCGGCCCATGGACACAAAATGCCTTGCAGGGGGAGCCTCCCCGTACCTCCGCTGGCTGAGCCACGGAGGGACCTTTCGCAGTGTTCTGCATTAGGCATTGTTGGGCTCCTTTTAGTTGGAAGCAGCCTCGGCAGATCGCAAGCTGCTTCAAGGTAAAGCCCTGAGTCTTTCTTCGGAAAGCGGACTCTCCCATCCGTGGGCTCCAAGAAAGTCTGCATGTATGTGACATGGAGATGGGATCCGTGACTCCTGACTTGGCCAGGGCCATATGGGACGCACATTCTTTCAATGGAAGCAACGAACGTGGAATGTCCCTGGCATGCACGGTAGAAAACGGGGATAGCAACACCGCTCCTCTGTTTTTCTTGCGAGGGGCACGCCTTGTACTGAGTCCACATGTTGTGAACACGTGTTCCAATGATGTCGTTACTATGTTTGGGGAGTATTCCCAAAACTTCCACTGTCTCTGATAGCAGCGCGGCTAAGCCGTGCGCGGCAAGAGCATATGACTGGAAAGCGAAGCCGTCCTCTGCAATCTTCTGCACAAGGTCTCCAAAGTAGACCCAGCCACCCGACGATCTCGCATAGTCCGAGCAATGCCTCGCGAGGTATACAGCGAATTTGCCTATGTGCTCAGCAAACTTGTCCGCTCGGCAGCTCTGGGGGCTTCAAGATTCCGCGCTGCCCAAGGCAGCTGGATTTTGGTTGTCCTCAACCCCAACTACCAACGGTACCAGGCACTTAAAGGACTTCGGAGTGAACCCTTCTGGGACATCTTCGGAATAAAACTCAGCTCGGAGAAGATCCATTGCCTGATCAAACGCGCCGTCAACTTGGTTGAGGCTGCCCAATAATGCGAAAATCTGGTCTTCCGCAAACTCTGCAATATATCGGAGCGCATTACCTGTTTGATTGCGCACGGCTTCGATATGCGGAGGAACGGGACCAGTCATGTGGGCATCGCGGACTTTCTGTCTCACTGGACCAGGTGTTCTCTGAATGATTCGTCCGCGTTCTTCATTTGAAACATCTAGCTGTCTGCCTTGAAATAAAACAGCACGCCCAACGTTAATATCTTGATCCCCACCGTGGGGATGTATAGGCGCGGGCTCGCGCTGTCTCCTGTCAGGAGCAGGCGGCAGACTCACTATGCGGAATAGGTTCTCAGATGCAGGGCCGAGAAGGTAATTCTCGTCTTCCATGGCATCAACTGGTTCAGGATCCTCATCGTATGGAAAGGCTTAAACATCCTCAGGTTCAGCGTCTGCTTCCAGGAGCCCCGGAGTGCCTGAGGCATCCGGGTCCTGTCCTGCAGAGGGAATTTCTGTTTCCTGTAGTCCGCTCGAAGCGGCTGCCGATGCTGGCGCCTTGGCGACAGGTGCAGTCTCATCCTCCGACGGGTCTATCGTGGGGGAAGACTGTTCTTGGCATGCCCCAGGCTGTTCAGCGTGTTCCGCTCTGGCTGGGCCAGGCGGAGGGGTCGGAGGGTTCGCCGTCACGGCTGCGCCGGTCGGAGGCGCAGGAGGAGTCGGAAGTCTACTCCCACTCGCACCGGACTCCTCTGCTGCTTGAGGCCTAGACCTCTCGCGCCTTTCAGGCACCATAGGAGGACGGGAGAAATTTGAATCCACTTTAAGGATCTGATCAACAACAGCATCTGCAAATTTATTCCATGCAAGCGAGTGGGTCTCTGGTTCATGCATGTTCCGCATCCTATATCTCAGGTAGACATAGCTCGCAGCCTCAATAAATGCGACAGCGTCTATCCTAAGTCCTATAAGCTCTTCAGTCTCTGGCCCTTTTGATATAAGATCACGCCATCTGTAAAATAACAGTTTTTCTATGTCCAACACTTTGCGCGCTCTGGAACGCGAAAAATGCATTTCTGAAACGTGTTTCATGGCTATGAAGATATTACTTGTATCATCGGCTCCGACCAACATCGGCGAGTCCTCAGACGAGACGCCCCCGTCCGACTGAGTCGGGGGCGGTGCTCCAGGGATGTCCAATGCATCGTCGCCACCATCTCGGGCAGGAGCCACATCCTCGGCGGGCGTTGCTTTTGCCTCGGCCGCCGTTGCACTTTCAACATGGTTCTTCGCCTTTGCGGGTTGACCCCCTGCAGCACTCCCTTCGGCATGCTATGGGTCTCCCAGGCGTCTGGCCCATTTAGGTGCAGCCTTTACCGGAGGCTCTGCCTTCTGATGACTCTGACCCGTTGGCAGAGGATTGGCAACGTTGGGCCCAATGAGTTGGGTCAAATTAGCCGGAGGGTCACGAATACTTGGTTTCCAGATCTTAGGCGGGCTGCCAGCCGTGTCTATGCCTCCAGGCTTTGCCGGTGGCTGCATCGATGGAGATGCCGCAGGGTTTTCTTCAACGCGATGCATCTTCGCTGGCGGAGGATTCATCGCATGCGCTTCTGGGCCAAATTGTGGCGGAGGCGGAGCTTTCTTGGGCATCATTTTTTCGCCTGTTGCACATCCCTGGGCCCAACAATGCGTCGTTCGGCTTCTTGGCCGGCGGCGGCGTCGGTGCTTGAATCGCCGGTGGAGCCTTCTTAGGATCTGCCTCTCTCGGCCCTTCATCGGGCGATCCCCCCTTAGGAGGAGGAGGCAGCATGGGCGTTTTCATAAGCGCGTCGGCCTTAAGAATAGAGGGCCAAGCCTCGGCCCGCGGGGGCGGAGGCTTAAATGCTCTCTCAGTGCTCGCAGACGCCTGCCCTAGATGCGGGAAGTTCCCGGTCTCAATCGAAAATTGGCCGCCGGACGGCTTAGCCGCCGGCTCCACCTGTTTGGCTTCCGCGGTTTTCTTCGACTTTCATGTTTCTTCTTTGTTGTGTTCGACTACCTTCGCGGATTCCTTGGAGGCCTCATTCCTGTGTAATGGGTGAATCTTTGTTAGCCTGACTCCCTTGTGTTGGAGCAGCCAAGGCCAGATATCATCAATAGTGTCATCATCAAAGTGAAGACTTAGTCCCCTTTGCCAGGCAATCGGTTCTAAATTTGAAACCCAGGCCATCTGTGCCTCCCGGACTTGATCCGTGGCCTGTGTTCGATCGTCGTCTAGGTATGTTTCGACCTCGAAGTCCTGCTCCAAATTCCAACCGTTCTGTCTGGCAACATGTTGCAAATGCACATACGCGTCCGTAACATGAAGTGCTGCAGGAGCCCAGTGGCACAGTCGCAGCTCGTGCAAAACGTCACCAGTCGGGTCGCTCACATACTGTAGGGGCTTTCCTTTGATGACTTTTGGTTTCTTAGTGAAGAAAACAATCTCAGCAGTTGCCCATATACTGTCTCCAAAGGTCTCCTCAGCAACGGAGTACATCGCGCGCGTAATGGGGTTATCGACACATGGAAAAGAATACACCCCAACCGCGTGCGCCTTGACATTTCCTCCGCATCTGAGATCAGAAGGAAGCAACTGATGAACCTCCAATATTGCGTGGAGAGCAGTCACAGATACACCGCGGGACTGCTTTGTTCAGCCTGCGGATGGGTGAAAGACCTCCGCAATCTTTTCATCTGCCACAAAGAAAGGTAACGAGAGCTCAACACAATGGGCAACGCCCACTCTATGAGTCTTCACCGACAACCTGGCCCAATTCAGACGATCAGCAACTGTGGCTGCTGCGTCCGCTCTTGACCGGTCGGCTTTGACCCTAAAGAAACGCGCCCAATTCGGAACCATATAGTTCGGTTCCATAGGTGGGGTTTTCGTTGACTTCTGCGGCAGCTGGAAAGCAAGCCACGCTTCCCCGTTGGCGGCTTTCTGAACCATCTTTTGTTGATAGCTCCTAGCCGGGTTCTTCGCTTGTGCAACTTCTGCAGCGCGGCCATCCTCGCCTGGGTAGGCGTTCCCTGGCGTCGTGCCTCTACGGAGGCTTCCGTCAGCGATCGTGAATGGACGACGAAAATCATGGTGAACAATGTCTGTCCCCGTTGCGCTTTGATAAGGCAACCTCTTCGTATGCTGATACGACAAACGGCATGGCCAAAAGGGCTCCTCTTCTCCTGGGCTACCTTCTTTCGGCCGCTTCGGGAACTTGTATCTGCCGCTGAGCCTAGTTGCGTCTCCCTCCGGGCATTTACCGCGAAGGTATCTCTCTGCTGTCACTCCAGGCGTTTCTACTTCTTGAATACGAGAAGGCGGCGCCAAAGGAGGACTGCGGGGCGACTGAGCCGTCCGCGCACTAGAGTCAGTGCCCGAAACGGCTGAACCGCCGGGCGCGACGTCTCCGCTGGAAGCGGCGGCGCCAGCCGATGGCGCGACGTGAACAGGGATGGCTATGTCACCCGAGGCCGACCCACTCACCGAAACGGCCAAGCCGCTCGGTGCCGCTGCCGGCGCTGCCTTGTGCAGCCCGTTAAGCGCATGTGCTCGTCATTTTGCGCGCCTTCTTCCTCCGATATTTGGCTTTTCCCTTTTGGCGGCATCCCTGGGCAGAATTCTCTCCGCGCGGCAAGAAGTATATGTCGTCTTTCCATGGGAACAAAGTCCTCATATGCCGCTCCCCGCTTGAGAAAGTTCACAAAATCCTCCGAGCAATATGAGTGCATTGCGCCACCTCCAGAACCGTCTGAGACGGCTGGAAAATCATCTCTGCTCAAAACTGTCCTGAACGGGCGACGAGCATTGAGTATCGACGTACTTATGTTGCCCGCGGACGGGGCCCAGTCCTGCCAGTACATGACTAGCTCATTAACGGCCGCTTCCTGCTGGGCATAACCGCCTTCTCTTGTCGCGCATGTCATGTGGCCATTCCGTGCGGTTGAGCCGCCGGGGGGTTGGCATAATAATAACACGGCTAGCTTGGCAGTTCTGGCCAAGTAGTCTGCACACAACTGGCCAGCACTCGCGCTCACTATTTGCCCACCATTGTTCAATGCGTAGTCCTGGTGGTTCGCATTAAAGTGAAAGGTGTCTCCTGAGCGATGCCTAAGCTGCCGGTAGAGGCTCACTCCGTCGAGGATCATTGTCCTAGGAAACATTCCTATGGCTTTGTAGTGTTCGATCCGACGGTTCATTCTGGCCCGAACAAGGGTGGCAACATCGTCCCACATCGGGTCTACGCCATCTCCATCAACCTGCCAGCACTTGTGGTCCCCACCAACATACATAATCTCAATCGCCGCATCGGAAGAACGGCCCATCGCGTCGTCCACCAGCTTGACCGCATCCTCTACCATTATTCTAAGGCTTCCTGCACATGCGAATGGGTTATCCTGTCTTTTTGGCCCTGTGCCAACTCCGTTCAATTCGCATGTGTTATCAACAATGTCGTTGAAGCTCCAAAAGGTGAAGCGCATCGGAGTTTGGGTCCCCTTTTTGAAGTGCCCATTCTTGTCCCGCTGAAAGTTTGAAGAAGCCTCCCGAATGGCCGAGACCAGAGCTCCACTGATGGCGTTTTGTGAGCTTCCAAACACGATTTCTCGCAGGTTGTACTCAGGGAGAAAGCTAGACTTCGCCTTCCCGGGTCCATCCTTGAATACAATTGTGGAATCAGAAACAATGTGAACAAAAAAAAAAAAAAACAATACATATTCGACCCGCTCTTCATCAAGCACAGCGGGCGGAAGAAATCAGTCATGGGTTTCCCTGTGTCTGACACGGCCGCAAGGTCCTCTCCTATAAATAGAATCCACGAATGTCCGTTGACCCTGGCGATTTGCGAGATGGCCTGACACTTCTTAAGAAATGTCAGTTTGACTGCCCAGGTCTTCATCATCGGGTCTGTGATCCCAATATAAAGATCAAGGATCTCGTTCACCTTCTCCTGCCAGTCGTTTGTGGGGGCCCCGGGATTAGCCGCAAAATCTCCCTGCGTCCGAAGATAATCTAGGACGTTCCAGGGACCTCGCCCAATGTAGGGCGGGTCATCCGGCTCAGCTTCGACCGCGGTTGGTCCCGACTCGGGCGGCCCACCCCCTCCACCTCCTCCTGAGGAGGAGTGAGCGGGTGGATTATTTCCCGTAGAAGACCCTGCTGACCCTGGCGGGGCTCCACCACCACCGGCTGGGCCGGGGGGTGCGCCGCCGCCAATTCCCCCGCCGGCTGCACCGGGATGGGTCGGCGGATGATCCGCCCTACATTGGGTTGCACCGGGATGGGTCAGTATGACCTGAGGTTGGGTCGGCGGATGATCCGCCGGCCGCCTGCTGTCCGGCTCCAGGGCTGCCCAAAGAGGGCTGGTTGCCGTGCGGGGCTACCTGTTGGCTAGCCGAAGCGACTGAGTCGTTCGGTGCCTCCTCTGTCGTCCGCGGCCTCTTCGGCGGCGACTGCTCTTCGGCCTCTGGGTCGAGGCCGCCCTTGGCAAACCATTCATCAAGGTTTTGCGGTCTCTTCCACGGGCGCTGCTTTTTGCGCTAGTGTATCGCCTGTTCAGGAGAGGTCTCAAAATAGTTCGCTTTTGGAGTGGCAGTAAGAGCCTCCTCGACAACATGCACTGGCGCGCGACACAAGCCTTTGACCACAGGAAGAGCAAACATTGCCCCCCAACCGCCCCCAGCGGCTGCGCCACTGGGAGGCTTTCGGGGAGAAGGGCCCCAGATGTTCACCCACACCTCGGGGGATCCTTCTGCCCAGTGGTCTATCACTGGTACGCTCACGAAGTCTCCATAGATAGTCTCACACCGTGCAGCAGGGCCGACAGTGGGACCAATGACCTCCCCTTGTTCGAGCGTTCGAACTGCGCGACGAGCCTCCCCTGGCAGGTTCGCAACAACTTACTGACCAACCTCGTCCTTCCATCGGGGTACGTCTGAAAGAACGCACCGACGGGGATTTGGTCCAGATCAGGGGGAGCGCAATCGAAACGGCATGTTGCCTTTCGCTCGGAGGTTGTCCAGTGTACTGTCCACGGATCCTGCGAAACCTGGGAGTACAGACGTTGGAAGATCGTCTGTGATGCTGCATCCAGGTCTGCCTTCAGCGCGGTCACGACTTTGTCGCTCCGCATAGACATGATGTCATGCCTCCACATCGTGTAGCGCCAACTCCACCCTTTCTTAAGTGCAAATGTGACTGTCCCGGTAGGCACCAATCGAGACCACTCTCTTAATTTGTCAGGAAAGCAACGGAAAGTTGGTCTCTCCTTCCAGGAGTCAATGTCCCCTGGACCGGGGATGGCCGCATCCTTTGCGGGCTGACCGTCTTGGAAGGCTGTTTCTGCTGCCCTTTTACGAGCAATTATTTCTTCTCCGCGAATCTCAACACCAGCTTCCATTTCGATGTCTTCATCAAATACGACATCATTCGGGCTAGAATCTCTAAGCTCGTTCCCATCCGGCTGAGCCGGTGGGCAAGCTTCCTCACTCGGCTGAGCCGGTGAGGCAGCCTTTATAGAGTTGTATCGAGAAGAACATTTTCTTTGATGTCATTCCCCGGATATTCCGCTTCGAGTGAGTCGGAAATGAGTTCGTCTTTGATATCATCTGAGCAGATCGAAACAACGTCCTCCCCCGACGGTTTAACCGCTGGGTCACCCAACGGTCGACACATGGGTTTGGTCGATGCTCTCTCGAGCGCGCGGGGGCCGCGGCAGGCTAGGCCGGCGTGGTCACCGCAAGGCGACCACTCGATCCGAAGGGGGGCCGGCCGCGAGCAGCCCGCGCAAGCTCTAAGAGACGAAACGGCAGCGGCACAAACGTGATCAGAGGAGGAGATAGGACGACGACGAGACGACAAAAATCTCTCTGCAGCTCGAGCAACAAGAAAATGGACCTGTCTGGCAAAAGCATCCGTGTAATCCTCTGCACTCTTGCATTCAGGTCCTCTGGCTTCAACATGCTCGTGCGCGCCGTCGCATCTGCGCTCAAGTCCCTCCGCAACGTCAGAGGAGGTAGAAGCTATCGTCCAGGGCTGTTTCATGAAATTACCCTTACTATCCTTTAATCCGAACGCACATCCATGCAACGCCGTCTTGACAAACTCTAACTCTCTCATGAAGTCTGTTACCTGAGGGTCTATCCAATAATTACACTGGGTAGGCCACTGAATGCAAACAACACGCCCCACTTTGTGCACAGCGCGGGCAACTTCACAGACATTCCAAAACAAATATCTGAAGTCAGTCCTAATACCACGACGCCTACGCATCGCTCTATGATTTCCAGTACGAACATAATGTGATTCGTTCACATATTGCCAGGGGGAACCTCCCGTGCAAGGCAATGAGCCCCCCAACGTAATGTGTTTTCCCTTGAACATTCTAATATCGTTCAGAGCTAACCTAAGTCCCTCATCCGTCCTCATATCTTCCGTCTCAGTATATCGAATCACCTTACGCGAATTGTCAAAGAAAAAATCGGGTTTCCTATCCTGCTCCGAGGACCACAACAATATTCTAACAAGAGTCTTTCCCCGGTCCACTGAATGGCCGGGGCGCAATCTTCTCGGATCCAGAACTCTGTGTATCCGGTCCATCTACTTGGGCAATAGTCGCCATCGCTGGAATCGCCATTCGAATTATGTTCTAACGGGTGATGATGTTTACTCTCTTCGTCGCGCCAATTATCAATACGGTCAACCGTCAAACCTTGTCGGGCATTAACGGCGCAGGTGCGACGCCGATCATCTAACTTATCCGGGTCGATGGGACACTCACCGATTGCTGGCGTAAACGTAACAAGTCTCGGAACGAAATGCCATCGTTTCAAACTCTGTCCTTGTTGTGTCCACGAATCCTTTTTGTCCAGAAAATTGGCAGCCGCCGCAGGTGGAGGATGAGGAATGAGAAGGTCGTGGTCAGGTATATATTCCGCTTCTCTCGGCAATATCGAAGTATCTGACTCAGTTCCGCTGTCCGTCATGTCAAACATTGCTTTCATTTCACGATTGGAACCTTTCGTAGTTATGTCCTCCATCGTTATGATTTTCTCGGAGCTTCTGCTGTAACCTTCTTCGGTCGTTATAAGAGCATTGCCACCTGCTTCCACGGCTAGGCCGGGCGCATTCGCAACCACAGCTATGCTGGGAGCGTATGCCACCACGGCTTTGCCGGGGGCGGCCATAACGGGCTTCCCCTTATTGGGGCGCTTCTTCTCGTTCTTCATCTTTTTACTAGGTACAATAGCTCCTCTCCGCAAGGCCGAACTGGGCCTAAGCGGGGCTTCACAATCCCGCCGGGTTTCAGGGGAAGTCCGTCTGAAAACGTCGAATCTAGATAGTCCTGGTACCGCTTAGCGGCCCAGAATTTGGGTGTAACAATGTTGACAAGGCATCAAACTTTAACCCAAGCCAAAGGGTCAGTGAACCTCTTGGTGCCAATGTCTGCAGCCTCGTTTTGAATTCTTTCGCATTGGAGCTCAACAAGGCCACGAGAAAACTGTTCGGACACAACTGCTGCATCAATCCGATGTGTTCTCGGTAGGTACATGAATTTCATTGACCCACCTGCTTTGATTACTTTACAAACTGCTTGATTGTCTCCTGAGAACAAACATCGCACTGGTCTGTCGAGCAGTACTTCCCAAAGCGGTAGTGCTGCAAGCAGTTCTTTGCGCAAAACAAGGCCAGCAGCGACAATATCTGCCTCAAGTGTACTGTGGGAAACGCATGTCTGTCGTTGCGATCCCATAGACTGTCCAGATCTAGCCTAAGGACCCCAAATGCCTTGAACACTGGCACTCGTGCTACGATGCGTTCGAATGTCACTTGCGAGATATGCGTCAGAGTATTGTTTCAACAAGACATCTTCCAGTTTGTCACCCACCCACGAAGTCATGCGGTAGTGGGAGGTACATTTTATATAGCGTATGAGGCGGAAAAGATCCATGTCTTGTTGCTCTGCCCATTTGGTAATGCAACTGGCAGTCTGGCATGCAGCGCGGAGCAAGTCACATCTGGCCATTCTCGCACCAAAAAGGCATTTTCATCAAGACTGTTGCTGCAACGGGCTGAAGCACGCCCGACTGCGTCGGTGGCTCTGGGTCATCGGGGCTCGCTGCTGCGGCGTCAAGGCCAATAACTTTCTGATCAGGAGGGCCTGGGTCAAAGTTAATGCGTAATGCTGATGCTACTGCCGGGGAGTAAATCTGTCCTCTAGGGCCTCCTTGGCCACCCTCGAGATCAGTTAATTTAGGGCCAAAAGGGGTTCCCGCAGCTGGGTAAGTAGCTGGATCAGTGTCCGTCAGTTGAGCATATAGTGTAACACGGGAATCGAAGAATTCTGTCATGCCATTTTCTATGACTTTGGCTAGTTTCGGCTCTCTCGGTTGGCATGGCTCGGACGGCTGCGCCGCCGAGTCACCCCCCGTTCCCCCCTCGCTACTCTCATCTGTGACGGAGGTGTTTTTTCTGAACCTTAGGAGGAGGCGGGTCTAAGATGGTCGGTAACTCCCCTTACCATTCAACCCACTGTGCTGGGAGTCTATGTTCACATCCCAAATATATTCCAACAGCCGTTGGTGGGTCTATTGTTATTCCCTGGTGACAATGTTCAAAGGGTTCTTGTAGTAGTTTCCAGCCCTCTGCAAGCTTGTCGGCAGGTCCCGACAGCTTGAAATCATCAACATAGGTACTCAGGAAGATTTGGAATTCTTTGTGAAGAAACAGCTGCGCCACGGACTACACTCCATAAAGCCTTTTACTGCAACACGTCCCTCGCAAAGCTGCTCCCAATATCCTCCTGAATCAGGGTGCACGTGCAATGCGATATATAACCGGCATACGGGATTACGCATAGGGGACCAATCTTTAGGCCATTCATCTCGAGGTAGGAAAACCCAAGTCGGGGTGCCGCCTAGGTTCGATTGAGTATAGGCTTGGCGGGCGTCCGCTTGCTCGATGCTACGGCCTTCGAATAGCCCGTAGGTGTCAGCTGCTTTGCCAGCCTGCATCGTAGCGGGGCTGCTGACAAATTCTTGAAGCAATGCAACATCCATATTCTGATCTCTCACACTCGAACCATCAAAAACTACCCGACCTTTGTACTTGCGATCTTTGTGTCCTAACGGTAACTCTGAGTTCTTTTCAACAAGGATCGCAAACAGCCGGCCGAAGTGGGCCGTCTGTCCCTTGAGTTCGGCGACAACGTCAGAGTACTATCTGACACCATCCTCTTTCCATGTCATGATGGATTCCATGTGCCAATGTCACGTAGTCTATCCAATTCTTGTCTCAAGGCAGCTTGGGCGTCTTTGTTCGCTTTGGCCTCGTCCTTTGAAACAGATCTGGCGACAGCGGCATCAATGTAGGTGTTGCCAGTCGTTGGGAAGTTGGAAGGGTTCGTCGATGACTGAGATAAGGTCAGTAAAAGTGTTGTAAAAAATTGCAAATCAAATCTCTCTTTTTCGCGATGACTGAGAACTAAAGCCGAGCCATCCTGCAACGGCATTCGAGGCACGCTTCGCCGCGACGCGGCGGCCGCCGGACTCAAGGTCTGGCTTGCCTCATGAATGTCCTCAATCTCATCATCATAGGACAGCGGGCCCCTACCGGCTGAGCCGGAGAAATTCCCATCTCGTGCAATTGTGCCTCCGCACCATGTCTGTTTCCACCAAATATCCTCATCATCCGAAAGATGTTCATCATAATCACCTTCCTCCGAGGACCCAGCAGCCACAGCTGCGGCTTGGCCGCCCTGTGCAGGCCGCGACGCCGCCCCGCGTCCGCTGCCAGGGGCGTAGCACAGGCTGTTCGCCCCCAAAAGACGGAGCCGCTCAGCCACCTGCGGCGCTGCTGGCCTGGCTTCGGGATATGCCGCGAGTGGCTGAGCCACTGCGGGTTCTGGCGGAGTCGGCGGATAATCCGCATCCAGGCCAACGTCGCGTAGAAGGCCAAGACAAGGACCCGGATCTTCTATACCGAAAAATCATTTCTTTTCTGCCTTGTATTGTTCCACGGCCTGTCGGCGTTGTGCTTGGTTCACGTTGGACCATCGTCCAGGATGGATCCCAGGATTGGTGGATTCAGGCAGCTTTTTCAGCTATTGGGCACTGTATTTCAGGTCTGGGTGAGTGACCCACACACGGGTAATAGGCGCGTAGTCGGGATCAGAATAAAGGACAACTCGAACGCTACATGTCTTTCGTCGACCTGTCAATGGGAGTTGCTGCGTCAACTCTTTTTTTTTGTAAAAAAATCCAGCGACAATTCGTCTGTCTTCGAAGTAATCCATCGCGTCCAGGTTTTGAGTCGCTCGAACAAGAAGTCGCCCTTTCCCGGGAACCTTCGCGCCGTGGATCTCTGCCGTCAACTACCATAGGCTCGTCAGCCACGCGCAACCCACCAGGGCCTTCTTCTTCCATTTCGGCCCCTGGGTCAAAGTGCGGGGCGCCCTCGCATCCTTGGGAAGGCGGCGGCATGACAGCGGCAGGATCGTCGGCGCCAAACAAGTTGTCCGGTCGTATCCCTGCTGCTGGTTGTGGTCCGTCTGGGACGGCCGCAGCTCCTCCTGCTGGAGGGATCGTGACGGAAAGTACTTCGGCCACCGCCTTGTCGCACGCTTTTCTCACAGGAAATTGGGGCGATTGGTCATCAGCAGTGCCATCTAAGATGTTGCTGTACACCTGGTCAGACTTCTCAATAGTGGGTCGTTTACCCTCTGGGGTACGCCCTGACTCCATGTTCAAACCGTCCAGTTGTCTCAACGGCACAACATAACTCTCTGGTCCAACCAATCCCCCCGCTTTGTGCACATACCCCAAGTATATCCCCGGAATCACTGTTGCGCCAGTCTTGGCGGTCCGAAACCTGGACTCAGGTGGAGGCACATAGCGCACAAGAGACCCAAAGGGAAGGAGCGGAGCATCGAATTTACATCCAAAGCGTCGCTCCCAACTTGGCTGTCCCTCCGCTGGGGTCCTGGTATTGTAGCAAAGACAGAAGTATCGGACTGCGTAGGTCCAATATGGTGGCAGAAGACCGGCCTGCATGAGCAAGGCTCTAGTCCCCATCTGTACCACCCCGTTTGCACGCTCAGCAACGGCGTTATGTTTCTTATTTCCTGGGATGGTAGCATCATGGGCAATCTTGAGCTCGCAACGTGCCCTCGCAACTTCTCTTGCACCATCTGTATAACAATATTCTAACTTCTCCACCGGGGCTTTCAGTTCACCAAAAAGTTGCAAACGTGAGCCGCAGACTTGTCGTGTACACCCTGAGCGGCAAGAAAATGCGTAGCTCGGTCGCAAAAAGTCACGCACGCGGTCTCATCGTGGAGCCTCCGCGAGAGTTCACCCATCGCAAACCAATGATCGATCGTCGTCAGGCGTCCAAACGAAGGGGTTAGCGCACGGGCGGGGAACCTTTAGCCCTTTGTTTTGCGCCTTGTGATGTTGCTTTCTGATAGCTTTGGCCCAATTGCACACTGGACAATATGGGTTCTTAGGAGCATGAGTTAGACGGTGCGGCAGGGAGGCCGAGGTCTTTTTGAGCCGCTCGGCAAGGGTCTCCTACACCTCAACCTCCGCATCGTCTGGGTCTAAGTCTGGCGGTGCGTCGACGTCGACTAAGTCGACACCGTCAGCGTCTCCGACTTCACCCTCCTCAGGTCCAGGGGCCGCGCTGCGCGCACTGGAGTCCAGTCCTCGTTTCATTTCGTAGGGAAGATATCCTGGGACTCCGTGCCCGCGAGGGCTTCTGTATGCGGCGGCGCAGGCCTCGGCTTTGCCGGGCTGCTCGTCGCGCTGACCGACGGCTTGACCGCGGCAGGGCGAAGTTGAGAGACTTTTGAAAGCAGCGATGCCGGTCGGCGTCCGATTCCAACCGCTTTCACTAGCCTTTTGATGCGAATAGTAAAAGTAGGTGATGGCATCCGCAGAGTCTATCGATGACGGGAAGACAGGCGCGATCTCAGTCGGCCGTCCATCAGCGTAGCTGTGGGCACCAATCGACTCATGTGTATGCAGGTCTATGGTCACGCGAGTCTGGACAGCGTGGGGCGGAGGGCCTCCCGCCGATTCCACATTGCCCAGGAATGCCTTGGCGCCTGGCATCACGCAGCGCCACCGCTCGGGAGGTTCGCCCCCTCCGGCGGCAGCAGCGCACATCCACTGACCCACCGCCTCTTTGCCTGATAGGGTCAAGTACGGCATTTTGCCCTCAACGGCCAGGTCCACTCTTTGACCGTTGGGCAACAACAGGTAGGGTATTTGGCCTGCTGGCCAGAAGATGCTAAAGCCGTGATCCATGCACCGCTCTCCTACCGAAATCACTCACGGGGTCTCCGGCATGACTGAAGCATTAAAACTACCACCCTTAAACTTGGGGCATGCGATGCGAACTGAATCGAGGGCCTTTGATTCTCCCCCAGCAGTATTCAGAGTGATCGATTGCGGAAGCTGTCGACTCAATCTCATTGCACCTGCACTTCTAATATATCTCTCCGCTATGAGGTTATACCCACACCCAGTATCTATGATAAAGCTCAGCGCGCCAAGATACGCAGCGTCTGTATCTGTGCATCCAGCAGCGGCTGTGCCGTGTGGG
Source organism: Prorocentrum cordatum (assembly GCA_963575745.1). NCBI lineage: Eukaryota > Dinophyceae > Prorocentrales > Prorocentraceae > Prorocentrum > Prorocentrum cordatum. Next base: position 53,187 of record CAUYUJ010000196.1, read on the forward strand.
CCCTCTTCCCCCTCCTCGGTTCTCAGCCAGAGATGCCTGACTTCATCCTGCAGGTCCGACGCTCTGATCAGGGCCTCCGCAGCAGACGCCCTCCACTGAGTAGACATATGTCTGCGCATTTCTCCCGGGAATTCCCACCTATCTTTGCCACTCGAAGGCAACTCTTTCAAATCGTGGCGACGCGCCTTCCTCCAAGTAAGGGTGGGCCCCTCAGTGGAGGGGTGAAATCGGACACGGAGATTGCACCTATCGTTCTTTCGATATCGGATGCAACTCTTACCAAGGGGGACGCACCAGTACATCTTGATGGCGTATATACCGAGAAAGACGATATAGGAAATTCGCAAGGACATCGACGAGACTCTCGACCTGTTCCCTGCCTTCGCGGTGAAACTCATCGCCGGAAGGATTCCTGCAGTCTCCTCCACCGGCATCGGTAAAGACCTTCAAAAATTTAGGGCTAGTATGTTTCTGCCCTGGGAGGCCCCGAAACAACGGAGCGGGGCACGCGATGGCGCCCAAGCTGACTTGGCCAACGGGTATCTTCTGATCCCCCCGCTTTCGGTTTGACCGACGCGGATGTCGCCGCATCCGTCGAGCAAGGAAGACAAGAAAGAGTACCCTTAACAAATTATGTAAATCATTCCTCATGCACTGGCGGCTGAAGCAGCCAGTGCGGAGCCATTGTCACGGATGACCAGTCGTGGTCTGAGCAAACCAACACTCCTTGCCACGTGAGCATTCACCTGTTTCCTTGAAGGAGCGACAGATCATGTCTTTGCCCTTGCCTTTGCCTTTGTTATTGTCTCCATCCTTCTTGCGCTTGTCGGAGTTATTGCTGGAGGCTCTCGAGCCACCGTCGCATCCCGACGGTGAGACATTGGCAGCGGCGGCGTTGGCTTGCTTGGCTGTGCGCTCGTATCCCAAAGATTGCCCCGCGTCAAGCTTCGCTTGTTCCCATTTGTCGCGTTTAAGCTTCTCAGCATCGGTCAACCATCTGTGGACTTTATTGCGACCGTCTGCTGCTCCGCGACAACTCTTGAAGTCTCGAGACCACGCGTAGCATGGCATCGTGCTCTCTTTCCCACGCGATCGATTGGATTGACCCCTGTTCCTCTGTTGCGCCCCCTTCCCACGTCCACCCATTGGGGTCTGCGATCGACTCTGCCCCTTTCGGCCTCGGTCCTTGGATCTCCCTCTGGGGTTTTTGTCCTGGGCAGGAGCGGCGTTGCACTTATTTCCCGCAGCTGGCTGAGCCGGAGCGGCAGTCTTGGGCTTCTTGTGATTGAAAGGACAACCTTTTCCAGCATGCGGGCAGGTTTCGCCCTTACGCACGTACCTACACGTCGTCTCGCCCTTAGTCAATCCACTTTTCATGACACTGGTGGGTTTCCCTAATTTAGCTGCTACTTCTGCCGGGGCGGCTTTGCCGCCCGCGTTCCTTCGATTGTCATTGCCTCCACCTCCGCCCAACCTGGCCTGCCGCGCACGTTGATTCAAGGTACTCTCATGCACACAGATGTTCCGCTCTTCTTTGTCACGCAGCATCATTCCTTCGATCTGCCCCATCAGCCATTCGTAAGTCTTCACACCATGTCCCATTTTTGTCCATGGACAGGTCAGAAAGTTGGCAAACGAAATTCAATTTGTTGGGCCTTCTGCATTGCTCGATAAAGTGTGCATGAATCGAAGCCCTCATCTCATCAGACGGAGGTCGGGCGCCATAGAGCTGTTGGTATATCTGGCCACTCGTTATAGAAATGGTACGGGTCAGCGCCCGGCTTGTTGGGGTCAATAACAACCTTGAAGATATCACGCGAAATTCGATGTTGGCCCAGCTCCGACCTAACAGAACACCAATGACAAATGGTTCGTACCATCTCGCGTCCCGTTAAAAGCCTCCCCTCATTCTGGGCGCTGCACCCCATTCGAGTGATCTGCTGGAGGACGTGTATGTGATGACTGGGCTGGTTGCGATTTCTCCGCATTTTGTTGAATTCCTCAATCAGATTAGTGGCGACCATGAGGTCAAGACGCTGGAAGCGGCCTGCCTCTTTCAGTTGTTCATCATCCACGGCAGGGTTCATAGCTTCCGAAATCCAGCTCTGCGCTGCTTTGCTCTCGGGCGACGACCAAGCGGTCGCACGGATTGCACGCATTTGCCACTCCCGTATGTTTGTACATCGGGGATGTCCAACAAGTCAATCTTCTGATTGTTTCCAACCTGCGTCCACTGGTCCAACGGCGTACTTTCAGCAATATCTCCTGGACCATGCGGCCCGCCTGGGCCCTGAGGTCCCCCACGGCCACCTCCACCATCTGAGGGTCCTGATCCCCCCGGACTCCCTCTGGAGGCGGTTTATCTGGTCGTTTAGCGTTATCTTCGTCGTGCATCGACATAATCTCAGTGCTCGGTGCGTCACTCTTGTCATCCCCTTTTTTGTCCTGTCCTGCCCCGCCAGACGGCTTAGCCGCTGGCGGCCTCACAGGTCCATCCCTGGAAAATGGATAATAGTTGACAAAACGATCATCATCGCCGGATCCTGTCAATCTCATGTCGATTGGCAATCCATTCTCAGGGGTGCTCGGCTTAGCCGGACCTTCGAGAGCAGGACCGGGAACGGTAAAGTTGTGGCGCACCACGAAACTCACAGGAGATTCTTGTAGAAGTAACGGCAAGTCGAACGAACTCGAGGTGAACACTTTTTCTTGTCCACTCTCAGTGTACGGGAATGGGTTCGCGATGATGACTTTAAGCATCATCCTTATTTTCTCTGACTCGGCTGCATTCACCATGGCCTCTTCCTCTCGAATGTTGGCAGCTGGCCTCTCGCTCTTCCGTAGAGTACATTGAGAACATCTTTTAGTTTTCGCGTCGAAATGATCTTTGCAAGCCGGCAAGCCACAACCAGCGCAATCACCCGTCTTCGGGTTGAAGCAAACTGAGCAAAACTGGGAAACTGTGAAACTTGCTGTGGTAGTTTCTTCCCTTTTCGCAAGCTGAGGCTGCGATGCAACCCTCGCCTGCAAAGTTGACGATCCCGCGTTCATTACGGTTGTCACGTCAGGCTGAAGCGGAACGGACGCTGCGCCAGACGACTGAGCCGTTGGCGATGGTCGTCTGTCCGCCCCAGCCGGCTTAGCCGGCGGGCATTTATCACTTGCATACGCTGCAGGGATGCTCTGGCGTTTTCATGTGATTTGAATTCTTCTCGATATTGATTGTTCTGGTCAGCTATCTTCGCAGCTACAACTTGGGTGTTAACCGCTTCCAACCTGGCGTTTTTTTTATATGTTCTTGAAGCTCCTGTTTTTCTCGTTCCGCCCTGGCTGTAGCCATTTGTTCTCCTTCTGCTCTAGCCACCGCAACAGCAGCGGTGACCGTTTTGGCATCAACAGACTGATTAGTCGCCGCCACAACGGCCTGTCGTTCTGAAGCCAGCTTCTCGAAATATCTGTTCTCGGTCTCTCTCCGCCTGCCGCTTAGCGGCCGCGGTCTGATGGTGCACCTTCTCCACCAGTTCTTGTTCTCGCTCTCTGGCAGCCTTGGCTAGAGCGAGCCTTTCAGCCTCGAACGTCTTCCGAACTTCTTCCATGGTTGCGATCGTGTCCTCTCCATCCAGTCGGGCCCTTTTCGGCCAGCTTCGCTTCGCTTGCCAGGAACTCCTGCTGAGTCTTGACTTCAGCGAGTCTAGCCTGATCCTGAATAGTTTGTATAAGAAGAAATGTGCAGTTATGCTCGTTCATAGGGCAGCAATCTTGACACAACCATTGGGTACTACACTGAGGGCACACCTCAGAGCAGCTCTGACATACTGGATGCCTAAATGCGCCTTCTGGCTTGTTGGCTTTACCCGGGCATCTGCTCTCCGCCTGAGGCGCGCAATCAGAATTCCAGTTCCAGCGTGTGTCAATCATTGAGATATTGCTGTTGCTCCTTGAAGTAGATCGCGCTCCTGATCTCGGTATTTTGTGTCTTCCCCTACTAGAAGTGTTCGATCGAGGACGCACAAACGTGCATTCTGGGGGTCTAGGTACCTCTCGAAGCTTCTCATCCCTTTCATCTTGTCTTATGAGCTCAGTGTGCGAATCTGGTTGTCCAACCATTTCTTCATCCTCAACCGCAGCTGGCACCGAGGGTTGCCAATCGCCTGAGGCGACAACATGGCGATAGAAACCTTATTTACGGGGTGAGTCGTTTAAATCGTAATCCTCGCTCCCCCGCTTCTTGAGTTGAGGTGCAGGAGTCCGCCCTGTAGACTCTCTATCATGCGTCGCCTGAGTCTCAGCCTTGGCCGCCAGAGGCGTCAGGTCACTGGTATCTTCATCTGATCCATCTGGGGGCCACTTCTCGCCTTGGGCGGGGTGGTCTGCTTCCACTAACGAAGGCAATTCTCGACTCAAGGAGACTCCTTTGCTGGCATAATCGAAATCTTCCTCCATTGAGTGTATTTCATGCTCTCTATCAATTGGATCATCACCATCCTGGCCCAAGTGCCCGTTCAATGCTATTGGAATGGGAAGCATTTCCACTCGTGCCTCCCCATCCGCCTGGGACATTGGGGAACACGGCTGTGGACTCGTGGGCTTCCCCCGATCGACTGGCTTCACCAGCGGCCGGTACGACTGTATGTGTAGCAATCGGAATGGGACTGATGGACTCCGTCGAGTCGGCGATCAAAGACGAAAATGCTCCTCGTCTAGATCTCGCTGTTGTGCCATTCCGCCCATGCGGGTCTGGGGTTTGTTCGCGATTACCGATCGGAACTCCAGAGGGAGAGCCATCTTCCGACGTCTCAACAGCCTCTTCAATGTTTCTACCCCTAGAGACCCGAGTGGCGGTACTGGAAGAAGGAAGGCGGCCCTGACCAGGGCCGCTTTCCTGTGGATCATGTCAGTCATGCTGTACAACATGCTGTTCTGCGCTTCGCGAAGTGACGGACATTTCATCTGTATTATCACAGCTCATACCCGCAGCGACTGAGTCGGGGGGGTCATCAGAATGCCATGCTTCTGGCTGATATGAGCCCGCTGCGACTATGTCGCGGCTTTCGGCTGATAGCCAATCTTTCCTCTGAGAACCGGGGTAAGATGACGAAGGAATTAAGATCTCATGTTCACTCTGCTCAGCGAGAGAGGGTACGGGATGAGACATCGATAAGACAAGTAACCAGTAAGCAAATTTACTCTATCAGGAATGGTAAGTGAGGTGGCCGGCCGGCCGACAACACGACGACGACGCGGGGGCGACCCCGCGGCGCGCGCGCGAGCGAACCAGCTGGCACCTTTTATCTCATGTAAGCAAACATGCAGCTGCGGATACTCACCGCAATCATAGCCAGACAGTGCGCAGCAATGCACATGATACAACAAGCACTAGTAATATGAGGCAGAGAGGAGCTTATTTACTAAAGCTCGGCCTCCGACTCCTCGGAGATAGCGGAACTGTCCTCCACGAAATCGAAGATGGGTTCCTCGGGTAGCGCACTCCAAAAGCCATCCACGAACTCGTCCACTTCCGCGGAAAGGCGAACGATGCCCGGGATACAGTCCTCGCGCCGCGCACCAAGGCCAGGCCAGGCCCATGCCGGGCCCGGCGAAGCATGCGGCGCCCGCCGCCGCCACGCCGAACCCGCAGGCGCCGGCATGGAGGGCGGCGTTCCGCCGCAACTTCTCCAGCCAGGTGGGCTCGGGGCCCCGCAGCATGGCCGAAAGGGCCGGCAAGAGGGCCCGGAGCCGCTGCGCCATCTCCGCGTCGCTGATGAAGACCTCCAGGGCCGCCTCCGCCGCAGCAAGCTGCCCGCGGACGCCCTTGAGTTCGTCCACGCGCTTGGCCACGGCACGGTCGGCGGACCAGGGCGAAGCACGGCCGGCTGCGGCAGAGCGCGCGGGGCGGAGAAAGGCTCCGTTCTCCAGTGCCATCGTATCCGTGAGCTAAACACCCCCCATCCCCCCGTTTCCCACACGCCCGCCGCGTTGTCCCGTGAAACAGGGTCGCAGGGTACGCCGAGGGGCAGGGTCCAGGAGGTGGCGGTCTGCGGATAAGGCCTGAGCCAAAATGGATACGGACAGCTGGGAGGAGGGAGAGGAGGGGGAGGAGGAGGAGGAGAAGGAGGAGGAGGAGGAGGAGGAGCTGTAGGTGGTGGTGGGGGGGGAGGGAAAATGAACGGGACGACAGAGGCGGCGCGGCGGGAAGCGCGCGACGCAGGCCTCTCGCCGGCGGCGGGGGCATGTCGAGCCTCCGGCAGGGCTCCCAGAAGCGAGCACGCGCGCATCGCTGCAGAGACACCGTTCTCCTCGTCCACCTTTCTCCCTCCCCCTCGTCCTCCTCCATTCGCCTGACCCTCTCCTTCCCTGTGTTCCACTGCTGTATCCTCCCCCATCCTCATCCTCCTCAGTCCCCCTCACTATTCCTCTCCCCCCTTCTCCCTCCTCCTACTCCTCCAAACCCTCCTCCTCCTCCTCCTCCTCCTCCTTTTCCTTCTCATCCTCCATGCTCCCTCCTGCCTGCACCCTCCTCTTCCTCCCTCATTCCTGCTTCTCTCCTCCTCATCCTCATCCATCGCTCGTCCTTTACAAAAACTTCTCCTCGTCGCACCACCAAACGTGTCAGTAAGGCGGGCTGGATGTTTCGCCTAAGATTTACTCACCGCGAATGGTCCTGAAGATTGATCGCTCCGACCGCCGCACAAATATGTAGGGCGGGTGTCTTTCAAAATGTGGGCTCTGCAATAGCCCCGCGCATATTCGTACACGCAAGCCAGCGTGGACTCCAAACAATGATGTCCTACAATCTATGCGGTGCAACCTAAGTGGTGCAATCAATGTGGTGCAATCTGGGCGGTGCATTCTAGGTGGCGTCCCCTATGTGTCGGAAATCCATACAAACAAAAAACGCAACGCAATGCGAAGCAATGCAAAGCAATGCAACGCGATGCAGATCTATGCGAACCGATGCAAAGCAATGCAACGCAGAGCAATGGCAAGTAATGCGATGACGGGCAATGCAATGCAAATCAGTGACGAGCATTGTTCAGCCATGAAAAGCAATGCACTGAAACTCAAAGCATTGCGAAGCATTCCGAAGCAATGCCAAGCAATACGAAACAATGCGAAACACATCTATGCATATTGACTGGGCCTGGTTGTTGGTCTGGCCCGCTTGCGGCGGCCCGTCAGCGCCGTCTCCGCAGTCCTTGGTCACGATGCTACCTGCGCGAAACTCGCACTTTGGACTGCTTCGTGCATTGCATTGTGTTTCTGTCTCGCATTGCCTTGTATTGTTTTGCATTGCTTCGCATTGCCTTGTATTGCTGTGCATCGTCTGGCATCGCATTACTTCTCAGTGATGAGTTGAAGTGTTGTGCATTGGTTTACGCTGGCCTGCATCGCAGTTCTGCGCGTTGCATCGCATTGCCTTGCTTTGTATGGCTATGCAATACATCCCATTGCGTTGAGTTGCTTTGCGGGTGTCTGCATCGCGTTGCATTGCGTTGCATTGTTTCGCAGTGCGTTGCGCCACATAGACCGCACCACCTGGATTGCACCAGCCAGATTGCACCACCTAGGCTGGAACGCATGGACTGTAGGAAATCAGTGTTTGGGGCCCACGCTGGCTAACATGTCGTTTGTCCTATTCGCACTCCTTATGGTTAGAAGGGTTCACATGAACCCTTTTCCACAACGGGGCTGTCGCACGGAAGGTAGAACCGGTGGGAATCCGTCTTTCATGAGGGCGCTTCTCTGGATAAGCAGGAAGGCCTTTGGGAACGTATGAGGGGACTTGGGACGGGATGATTTGGCATCGATGATGCAGTCTGGGATTGCTCTGGTCCTCATCCATCCACCAGCTAGGGCATGTTAAACACACCAGACCCTGGGAACACCTCCGACAAACATTCGGACATCCCTCGTCTCCCTCCTTCAGCCTCGCCCTGCGTCTACCTTGTTACTCGGCTCCTTCACGGAGTGGAGACAGAGGCAAGTCTTAAGCTCCCCTCTGCTATGCACGCTGTACTCAAAAGCGAAATCCCGAGTCTAAATGATGCGGATACCACGAGTGCATTATGCAGCAGACGCGCGCGTGGATCCAAGCAGTACGGGCACAAACCAGACTGGGTTGCGACAAGATCAGGGTCGCTTGGCCCAAGGCTCACCGTGAGCTGGCGTCGCCCTCCCTCCCTCCTCCCTTCAAGTAGCCCGTCTTGATCGACCTTCGCCTCCCTCGGAGTTCCCCCTGGAGGCCTCCAGAGGCGCCACGAGGTCCCAGGCGGCGCACGGAGCCCAGACAGGGGCCAAGAGCGGTCAAGGTCCTCGATGGCCCAGGATCCCCGATCCTCCCCCGAGCGACGGCGAGGACCTCTGCGGAGACGAGGCGCAGCAACGACCCTTGATGGTAGACACCACCCACCATCGCGAGGAGACCTGGGGGGTCCTCCTGGTTGTGTGCTCCCCTTGCCTTGCGGCGTCCCGCTCGGGAAATGTCCAACCTCCAGCACGGGCATGCCTCGTTCGCAGGAGGGCGGGCCGCTGGTGGTGGTTGTCGTTTCTCTACAGTCGGACCTAGGCCAGAGGAGCATCCCGCAAGAACATGAGACCCTCCGTCGGCCAAAACGCACAGAACGGCCAAGGGTATCCTCCCCAGTATGCACAAAAACATCCAACACACACGAAGAACACTGGGGTACCCTCCCCGAACGGACCTCGATGTTACACCTCGGTCCGACTGTACACTTCTGGAGGTCTGCGCGGATTTCTTGGATCGGGGCTGGGCCCCACTCCCTGGCGCGCGGAGCGCGCCACGGACGGCGCCAGAGGCGCCACCAGGGGTCCCAGAGCCCGATGCAAGAATGCCGCGCGTACCTCCGAAAGTGTACGCTTACGCAGTTTTCCTTCGTCGAGCACCGCGGACCTCCTCGCCTGAGTGGCCCCCGTGGCGGCGGTTCGACTGTACCCCCTCGGCCCACCACACCTCGCAGTCGACCCCTGGACCTGTCCAGGGGTGCATCGTGGTCAAGTTTTCGATGAAGCTCCGTCCGCGGAGACGAGCCGCCGCCGCGGCCGCCACCGTCGTCCACCGCCGCCGCCGCCGCCATCGTCTACCGTCCTCGTCCTCGTCCTCGTCCTCGTCGCCGTCGTCGTCGTCGTCGTCGTCGTCGCCCCCCGTGTGCACCACGGCCACAAATTCGGTGGAGGTCCGGCCGCGGTGGCGAGGGCACCGCAGGGCGCGCCACCAAGGCGCACGGCGTCCGAAAAGCCTCGAGCCTCGACTCCCCGTCGCTCGGACGTCCATTCCCTGTGTTTTTTTCGGTTTCGTGCGCGGTTTTTGTCGCAGGATGATCCAGGGTGCTCGTTCATAATTCGCGCCGAGAAAAAGTGCACACGTCCGAGCGACACCAGGCCAAGGCGCACGGCGTCCGAAAAGCCTCGAGCCTCGAGAGCCTCGAGGGCCTCGAGACCGACGCCGACGCCTCTGGCGGCCCCTCCGCGGCGCCTCTCGGGCACGCGGCGGTCGGCCTCCGGCGGTGCGGGGCGCGCCTGGCGCGGGAGCGCGGCCGGGCGCCCCGCCCTCGTCCGCTGGCGCGGAACGGAAGAGCGAGGATCCTCCCCCTCCTCCTCCTCCTCCTCCTCCTCCTCCTCCTCCTCCTCCTCATCCAGCTCTCTTCCTTCCCTCCCTCCGTCTCCTCCTCCTTCCTGCTCCCCCCTTTCCCTCCTCGTCATCATCACCCTTCCTCTCCGGGAACTCGAGGAACAGGCGAGGGAGAGCGAGGAGCGGGCAAGGGGGAGAAGGCGGAGAGTGTGCAAAGCGGGTGATGGGCTGGGTCCGCCGGCCCAGCTCCAGGAGGCAAAGGCAGACATCGCGGATGGGGAGGCTCGAAGAATAACGGTGACAGGAACGAGGGGCAGGAGAAGGATGGAATGAATGAGTGCAAGCCAGGTGTCGAAGCACATGGGCAGCAATGCGACACTATGGGCAGTAGTGTCGCACAGCGGCTTTCCAGGCTTCTGCTGGGATTGCCGCGAGCTGTCGAAAATCATACGCATTGCTCTCGCAGACTCTCTTCGCATGCTTGTACAATTCATTCGTCCATGACTGTCTCGGCCTGCCCCGGGGTCGTCTGCCGGCCGGCGGACGCAGCTCCGAAGAAGACGGCTGGAAGACCGCACGCCGCACAGGATGATCAACCGGTTGCCGGGCAATCTGCGCAAAAAGACATAATTGACGGTGCAACAAGATGCGGCTCAACGGCGGCCGGCGGGCCCTGTCCAGAACTTCAGCGTTCGAGATACGACTAATGTATGAATGCGGTATCCTTAACACCTTCCTCAGACACCGCACGCGGAAGCTGTCGAGCTTGGCCAACTCATGTTTCCGGAGCCACGCCGCGTGCAATCCGTACAGCAACTTTGTCTGCACGCAGTCTTCGAAGATCTGCAACTTCCGTTGTGTGGACAAGGTGGAATGAGACCAGACTCGGGCAAGGGTGTCGAACTCAGCCCTGGCGCAACCAAGTCGCCTGCTCAGCTCGGAAGCGATCGATCCATCCGCAGCCAAAACACTCCCCAAATAAACCATGGAGTCCTTTTTGGGGATCTGGGCGCCGTCTGGACTCGTCACGCCCCCCTGGCACCAGATTGTCAGCAATTCAAGCTTCCCCCAATTGAATTTGAGGCCGTAGTTCGTGCCAGCGGCAGCAATAGCTGTCATGTACTCCTGCGCGCGCTCCGTGCTAGTGGCTACGATGAGCGTGTCATCAGCGTGCACGAGATCCTCCGCGCCCCCCATGCGGTCGCCCAGCGTGACCCGGGCGTCGCGCAGCAGCGCGGTCATCACCATGGCGAAGAGAAAAGGTGAGAGAGGACAACCTTGACATATTCCCGCGTGCTGCTCGCGGGTCCCTGACGTCACGCCGGCCTCGCGAACCGCGAAGTTCCTGCCCGTGTAGATGGCTTGAATCATTGTCAACATCTTCCCTGGGACTCCGAAGCGCTGCAGCGCTTCCAGCAGAGGCCCCGGCATGACGCTGTCGAACGCCTTGGCCCAGTCCAGAGCGAGCAGCACGAGCTGGCCCTCTGCGCTCGACCACGTTTCCTCCAGCCTCCGCCTGGCGAGGAAGATGGCGTCGGTGGTGCCGTGGCGCGATTTGAATCCAAACTGGGCGCCCCAGATGCGGCCCTCGGCCCCGGCGTCCTTCAGGCGGCGGAGGAGAAGAGTCGCAAACAACTTGCACCCGGCCTGGAGCAGGCACACTGGTCTGCAGTTGCCGCAGAGCGCGGCGTCACCCCTTTGAACAACGCAATCACTAAGGAATTGTGCCAAGATTCTGGCACGACGCCCTGGTCCCAACATCGCCGGCACAACGCTAGCGCCCATGCTCTCGCCGGGGAGTCGCGAGCGCAGGTCGCTTTCCAGAAGTCGCCGGGGATGCCGTCACTGCCGCACGCCTTGCCCCACTTCATGCGCTTTGCTGCCTCGGTCACCTCCCAGTCTTCGATCTGCCCCAAGTTGACCGGCAAGTCGGGGCCAATGGGGCGTTGTCGACATCGGCGCGGTGTCGCGCGCGGCCCACTGCACCTCCGTCAGGAAGTCTGCCAGCGTGTCCGCACGGACCTCGGAGTCAACCAGGTCGCCGCGAACGTTGCGAAGTTTGCCTTGCTTCCGCCCGGCCCCTTGACACAATCGTCGCACCTGGCCCCAGTCGCCCGTCGCCAGGAAGTGTTCCAACCGCTCCGCCCTATCCGTTTTCACAGAGCTCTTGACGACGTAAATCAAACGTCTCTCTTCTGCCAAGTCGCCGCGTGTTCTGGCCTCGGTGCGCTTCGCGATGAGCGTCATGGCGCGGTCTAAAATCCACGGCTTCCGCGGCGCCGGCGGCGCTATAGGTAGCGCGGCGGCTGCCTGTTGGAAGGACACCACGGCTGCAGCATCGATTTCGCTGGCCCCACCGTCGCCCGCGTCGGCGGCCTCCATCTCGTCGGCAAAGGCCACGGCGAAACGGTTGGCATGCTCTGGCAGCCGGAGAGCCCGCAAGTCAGGCCGAGTCGATTGCTCGCGGCGGGCCTCGATCGGCACCATTATGTCCACGTCCGCCTGCACGAGGACGTGGTGAGACGCCAGTGCCAAGTCCTTGTTGATTGCCACTGATTGCAAATGCTCAGCCCAATTCTGTAAAACCAAAACAAAATCGATCTGGCCAAAATTGTCCGGCGTGTCAGGGTGAGATGGCTTCTTGCCCACGTTGTAGCAGGTGACCTGACGACGTGCTGGCTCATGAAACATTGTGTTGCCAATGCAGAGTTCGTGATGCTCGCACAGCTCAACCAGCAGGCGGCGGTTGGAAGCGGCGTTGTGCTCAGCCTCCGGGCGCCCAAACACATGCGGTCCCATGATATGCTCTTCTTGCGGGGGGCGCCTGCGCAGGCGCGCGTTAAAGTCTCCGAGCAAAATCATCGGGCCGTGCCGCGACGTCTGAGCGAGGAAAGCTCCAAGAGATGTGAAGAACCGCTGCCTGTCCTCGAAGTTCTTCCCGTTATGCGGCGCATACGCGCTGCCAACGATAACTTTCCCGCCTTGCACCCGCAACCTCACGTATGCCATTCTTGCTGACTCCTGCCTGAAGCCGACCGCGCTCGAGCGCAGCCGCGGAGAGATGATGAAGCCAACGCCTGCCGTCTCTTTATCCTCCTCGTCCGCGGACCCAGAGAAAATGAACAAGTAGCCGCCGTCCGATACGAGGTAGTCTGATATGTCCCTGTGAGTCTCTTGCACGCACCAAATGTCAATGCTCTGTTGGCGCATGTGCCATTCCAGCTCGATCTCTTTCGCGCCCGTGAAACCCTCAACGTTCCAAGTGGCAATCCGGAGCTGCCGCGAGCAAGGTCTGAGGCCGCCACCTCGGAAGACACGTGCCTGTCCGGCCCAGTTGAGTGGAGGCTGCTCCACAGTAGTGCCGACTGTGGGTGAAACTACGTCGTTCGTGCATTCATGAGTTTTCAAACGATGATGGCTTGTAGTTGCAGTATTGCCGACTGCTGCCGGTGAAACTCTGCCCATGTGCTGTGCGTCCTAATGGGGCCCGCTGCCCCTGCCCTTCCCTTTGGTTCCGCCCTTCATGCCCTTGCCGGCACGAGCGAGCAGATCCACAGACTTGGTCGCGAGGTCCTTGATGAGGGGGTGGCCGTGCAACTCTTCCCACGAAACCCACGCGCCGCGCCACTGGTACTCAACGTCGCGGTCCTTCACGGTCGCTGTCAACGCGTGCTCGCCACCAACGACCACCTCGTAGGGGTCCTCGTCCGACACGTTCACAACGTACGGCACTTTGAACTCCTGCTTCAGGATCCGCTTGAAGCCAAGGCAAAAGTTGCGTGCCGCCCAGTTCGCTGGTGAGCGATCTTCACTAGCCCACACCTTCTTCTCGCCGTTGGTGGGGGCGCTGGCACGGAGGACCTCGACTGCACGGTCACGCTCGTCTGTAGTGCCAAACTCTTTAAACAGAATGCCGTTGAACTCGCCTTTCGAGTAAATCTTGGACGGGGCTGGCGAGCACAAGGCCTTGAGGCGCTCCGTCAGCCACTGGATCGACGTGGCAAGGTCCCCCAGGCCGTCCAAATTTCCAACGACCATGCTCAAGGACCTCTTGGACATCAGCGTGAGCGAAGAGGCTGTGGTTTTTGGGGTGGGGCTCGCCGAGAGGGCTTCCTTGATGTACTCCTGGGTCTTCATCTCGAACGCGTCCCCTCCCGGAATCTTCGGCGCCATCGTCTCGTACATGGTCTCTAGCTTCTCGACGCGCATCTCCGTGGAGTTGATGCTCGCCTCCACGTCCCCCAACCGGCCGCCGAGGGTCTCCGCAAGGTTCCCGACCTTGCCGTCTAAGGTCCCGAGCTTCTTTTCGAGGTCCTCCACAACGTTGGTGACCGGGGCGAGCTGCTGCTGGAGGAGTGCAGCAATGCCAGCCATTGTGACTGGCTCGGCCTCGGCCGCCATAGCTTCTCCGAAATCTGGTTGGCGAACAGCGTCCCCGGGGCCCCCCGCCATCGGCACGTACCCCTCGAGGTGGGCCTGCGCGTCATCCAGGAGAGGGGTGTACGGGGAGTCGGGGCCGTGGCCGGAGCGCTGCTTCTTGGCCGCCATGTTCGCCCACGGGTCATTCTCCTGGAGGCCGTCCTTGAACAGATGGCCTACCGGGGAACCTGGCACGCGGGACCGAGGCTTCGGGGTAGCAATACTATGAGCATCCGCCATGTTAGGAGGGGAATGTAAGGGGAATGGAAGTAAGGTGAAAGTAGAGAAAGTCGGTACCAATCGTTGCAAAAGGAGAAGGATGGAATGGGGGGTAATCTGAATCTGCGTATGACGTCACTCCGCTGGGCCCCCCAGCAGCCCTCGAAAGTGGCGACAGTTTCGCAGATCGCAGCCCCCCAGGGATGGCGAGGTCTAATCTGAATATGCGTATGACGTCACTCCGCTGGGCCCCCCAGCAGCCCTCGAAAGTGGCGACAGTTTCGCAGATCGCAGCCCCCCAGGGATGGCGAGGTCTAATATGAATCTGCGTATGACCCCACTCCGCTGGGCCCCCCAGCAGCCCTCGAAAGTGGCGACAGCTTCGCAGATCGCAGCCCCCCAGGGATGGCGAGGTCTAAGCTAATCTGCGTATGACCCCACTCCGCTGGGCCCCCTGACAGCCCTCGAAAGGAAAGTGGTGACAGTTTCGCAGATCGCAGCCCCCCAAGGATGGCGAGGTCTAATCTGAATCTGCGTATGACGTCACTCCGCTGGTTCCCCCCAGCAGCCCTCGACAGTGGTGTCAGCTTCGCAGATCGCAGCCCCCCAGGGATGGCGAGGTCTAATCTGAATCTGCGTATGACTCCACTCCGCTGGGCTCCCCAACAACCCTCGAAAGTGGTGACAGTTTGGCAGATCGCAGCCCCCCAGGGATGCCGAGGCCTAGTCTGAATCTGCGTATGACGTCACTCCGCTGGGCCCCCCAGCAGCCCTCGAAAGTGGCGACAGTTTCGCAGATCGCAGCCCCCCAGGGATGGTGAGGTAGGAGACAAAATGGCACGCAGGAGCGAGCGAGGTAGGAAGCAGGGGGAAGAGGAAAGGAGGGGGCGGGAGAGGAGAGGAGAGGAGTCGCGACCGCAGCCGCTCTATTCAAAACGAGAACCCAACGCAGGAGGGTTGGGAATTAACTAAACTTCGATTCCCCATAGAACACGCCAGGAAAACCTTGGACAATCTGCACAACAATTGAAGAACACTGAGACCCTCCCCAACGAAAAGGGTTCCAGCGGCCCAGCTGCAAAATCGATCGAGACGGAGGAGGACTCCTACACCTGGGTGTCAAACCGTGCGCGCTGGCCTGGGCGCCGCTGCAAGAACACGACGGGCGCTTTTGCCTGGTTTCGGACCCCCCGCGGCCCTGACAAATCGGCCCAGCTCAGACACCGCGCGAAGGGATGGGCCGAGAGGGGGACTCAAGAGTGGCGGTACCGTATGCGTGCGGGGGCGCTCTCGCGGGAAATCCTGCACGTCTGCACCTCGTCTGCGTCGCCGCCGCCACGACAAAAACGTTGCCCCGCCGACCGCCACCTCGCCCGCTCCTGCTGACGACGAGGAGGTCCGCGCACACTCGGATCGGGGCTGGGCCCGCCTCCGGCACACACCCCGGGGCGCGCCTCGCGCGCCAGGGAGAGGAGGTCCAGAGGCTGCTCACGAACCCCGCGCAGACATCCGACAGTTGTCGTGCCGTGCCTGCACAGCTCTTGCCTTCATGGCAATGACATGGGCCGCCACAGCGTCCGCAGTGCGTCAAAGATGGCCGCTTCGCGACGCCTCGACGCGGCGGCGACGCTGGAGATCTTCTCTGATCTGGTTTGACCGACTTCTAGCTGGAAGTGATCCCAGTCACCCTCCTCAGCAGACTTGAAAGCTGACGTGGGAGGTTGGGAAACCGTGCGCGTAGCAGGCTGGATATTGAATCCCGTCGGGGGATCGAACTGTCGCTCCTCGACGAATCCAAATGTGGGACGTGTGCCCTGATACCGTCGCCAGGGCAAGAATAGCAACGAGCGCGTTGCCGATCAACGAACACGCAATGTGTCGTGGTGCAGTGATCTCTTGGGTGAGCCTTGATGGAAACCAGAGTGAAAACCCGCGGCCCTATCATAAACGTGACTTCGACCGGATGTCGTCCAGAGTTCGGCCACCCCTCTTCACCCTTTCGTCCAGATGTCGTCCAGATGTCGTTCAGATGTCGTTCAGATGTCGACCAAATCCGAAGACATCTGGACGAAATCCCGAGAACCGCAAGGAATTTGGGAATCCTCTCAGGCTCCCATAAGAGACCACACAGGATCTCTGCCGCCCTAGCGTCTGGCTTATCGGTCATCTACGTTGAACTCCCTGGCGATGTCACACCTGGTCTGGGTGGGGGAATAATCTGATATCCCGAAACAAAGAGTAAGACAAGTCCTGAACGAAGTTGTTGCCGCGTTGGTTTTCAACATCTAGCATGTCGGCTGACAAACCTGCGCTTCGACTGTTAACACATCCACCACCGTGCCAGCGCGGAGTGGGCGTATCAGAATGCCGGTCTGTTGCCTGGAAGGTTGCGCTCATGCTTTCCAGGGCCGACCCCCCCCCTCGCCGCGCCACTCCCCTAAACAAATAGCGCCCCTTCTGAATTTGCTTCGCGACGCATGTTGCGCATCCAGACGGCCAAGATGGCTCTCAAGACGGCCTCCGGTCAGCCAATGTGACACCAAGACGGTCCAAGGTGGTTTCAAGACGGCAGAAGAGTCTCCCAGACGGCCCCAGGATGATTCGAGAAGCTTCCAAGACGGCCCAAGAGGGCTCCAAGAGACTCTCCAGGAGAGCCCGAGGTGGCAACAAATATCGATTGCTTTCGTTTTGTTTGTTTAACATCTTTTGATGATCTCCCGAGAAGCCGAAGAGGCCTCCGAGGTAGTTCCAAGACACCCCATCAGGCCTCCAAAGAGGGCCCCCCAAGAGGACCCCAAGATTGCCCAAAAGCCTCCCAAGAGGGCTCTACTGGCACTAAAGCGCTCCAAGAGGGCACCAAGACGACCAAGAGATGCCCCTAGAACGGCCTCCGAAGGCGTCCGACGGGTGAATGGCCCCCTAAGACGGTCCAAGAGTCCCCCAAGAGCCCACTACGACTGCCCAGGAGGCCCCAAAAGGCCTACAAAAGGTTCCCAAACGGCTCCAGAGGGGTCTCCAGGAGGCGCCCAGGAGGGTCCCTAAGAGGCCTTTTCCTTCTTGCCTTCATTGCCTCGCTCTCCTCCTCCTCCTCCTCCTCCTCCTCCTCCTCCTCCTCCTCCTCCTCCTGCTCCTCATCCTCCTTACCGCGCGGGCGATGATGAGGTCGAATTCACGACCCGCCTCAGTTAAGACTGCCCGCTGAACTGCAGCGGGGCTTGAACTCGACGTCCCCCTACCGCGCGGACGAAGCCAAGGTTGAGTTCACGACCCGTCGTTGGAATTGCGCTGTTCCTGCACTCAATCTCATTCCTGCTGCGCTGTTGCATAAGCACGGTGGCGGATTTGCCGCAGGCAGCTAGATATCCGAGTCAGCTTTACGCTGGCTTCGATGTTGAAACGTCATAATCATCCGAGCCATGCATTCGAACATAAACGGCGGCGGTGAGGAGTATTAGCTGAACATGCGCACAACACTAAACTAACATAGGCGCATCATGCATATATACACATATATATACATGTATACATATTACATAAATATGCATAAATCTCCTCCTGCGCCCGCCCCTCCTGGCCACACATCTCTCCGTATCAGAACCCCTACAAGGGGAAAGCCGCGCAAACGAGGCGCCTCCTCTGGCCTGTGCCTGCCGTCACCGTACCTGATTGCCTCCGCGGCGGCGGCGTCCTGAACCCGAGGGGGACACACCAACCACCTCGCCTGCCCAAGGGGGAGGAGACGGAAAGAAGATCTGAGAAAAGTTTGCGAAAATGGCAGCCGGGGAACCCTACCCATCCCCCTCTCCGTTTTCCCCAAACTGATGTGTTTGTCCTCCTCCTCCTCCTCCGCCTCTTCCTGGTCTTCCTCCTCCTCCTCCTCCTCATCATCATCATCAAGCCTCATCCAGCTCCTCTTTCTCATCCCCCATGCCTCCGCCTCCTCCTCCTCCTCTCCTCCTCCTCCTCCTCCTCCTGCTGGCCCTCTCCTCCTCCTCCTCCTCTCCTCCTCCTCCTCCTCTACTCCTCCTCCTCCTCCTCCTCCTCCTCCTCCTCCTCCTCCTCCTCCTCCTCCTTCTCCTCCCCCTCATCCTCCTCTCCTCCTGTTCTTCCTCCGCCCCATCATGCCGCACCTCTCGCCGTCTACCCGCCCCTCCTCATCTCGAACAGGCCGATGACGTGTCGATCCCGCTGGTTCAACGGGGGTTGCCCACAGCATCACCATGGGTATCCCCCGTCTCTCCCCCCACATTGGCCCAGCGCCTGACAGACGCCGCAGACCCCTGGGAGGATGTCAGCTATATATATATATATATAT
The DNA here is from genome assembly GCA_963575745.1 of Prorocentrum cordatum. Classification (NCBI taxonomy): domain Eukaryota; class Dinophyceae; order Prorocentrales; family Prorocentraceae; genus Prorocentrum; species Prorocentrum cordatum. Next base: position 71,729 of record CAUYUJ010000196.1, read on the forward strand.
ATATATATATAACTCCACCGATCCTGGCCAGGCCGATCCTGCGCTGGGATCGGAGCATGCGCCGTCCTTGCAAGGGCAGGCACAGCATAGGCCAGACAAGGATCTCAGGCCCAGGACTGGCCTGGCAAGAATCGGTGGGGGTGTATGGCTGGCCCCCTCTGATATCCTGTCCTTCCCCCCATCGTCATGAATCCACCTCCCACTTCTGAGCCAAGGGGGTTCGGCCCAGCCCTCCCCTGACGCTGCCAGCAACTCTCATCGAGCAGCTAGAGATGCCCACCGTCCCTGAGTTCGCCTCCTCCTCATCGGAGCAAGGCGGCATAGAGGAGTCAGATGACGAGGACAGGGAGCAAGCGGAGGCTAAGGAGGAGGAGGAGGGAGGAGGAAGCGAGTGGTGATGATGCTGATGGTATTATCGATGATGATGATGATGATGATGCTGATGATGGATGATGATTCTGCTGATGATGATGATGATGATGATGATGATGATGATGATGATGATGATGATGATGATGAAGGTGATAATTATGATGGTGCTGATGCTGGTGCCGTCGACAACGGTGACGTTAAGGATGTTGATGATGATGGTGGTGAAGATGAAGATGATGGTGGTGAGATTACAACGTCGATAATGAGAATGATCAGAATGATAATGATGACAATACAAAATGCGAATGATAATGCTGATGCTGATGATGATGCCGACGCCGAGAACGACGAGGACGACGTCGGCGACGCTGACGGTGATGACGATGATGGCGATACCGAT